>VZRW01011684.1:120818-144072 GCA_013398125.1 Aegotheles bennettii | reverse complement strand
GCCGGGGCCGCACTGGCCCCGAGAGCGAGGGCAGCGCCGCGTCCCGCCGAGGCACCGTTTCCCCCTGCTGCAGCCCGAGCCGTGCCGCGGCGGGACCCGCTCCCGCAGCCTCATCCCGCACCGCGGCCGCCACGCACCGGCACGAAGCGACCGTCGGGCCTGCAGCGAGAGGCGGCAAAGGCAGCAGCGGCTGCCGCAGAGAGGATCCCGGCCGGGATCACACCTCTGGGAGCGGACACCCGGTGCCGTGCCGGCTCCGCTCCCACCGGGAGAGCTTCACAGCCGCTCCCGGAGCGGGCACGGCTGCATCACGGGCTCTCCTCGGAAGCGACTGCCTTTACAGAACCGTTTCTCTGACCCGCACCCCACCACCGGTGGGCTCTGGCGGTGCCGGCAGCCAGTCCGTGTCCTCTCCCTCCCTGCCCCGAGAAAACAATAAAGGAAACCAGAGCCCCATCTGTCGCTGCGGCCGGGCCCCCGGTCCCCGTGTGTGCCGCTTTCCCCTGTAACTGCCTGGGTTTGGGTTTGGTACGCGCTTGCTTTCGGACACTGCTGACCTGCAGCCGCCGCCGGGGCTGAGCCTGCTCCACATCCAGCTCCCCCTGCACCGTGCTCTGGGCAGCCACCGTGTCTGACTGGCGATGTCACCGTGACGCTCGGGTGACACCAGTTGGGACCTCTCACTGTCGGCTCCCTCTGGCCCAGACCGTGGAGCAGGCTCTAAGCAGAGGGATCTGGCTGAAGGGAGCACTGCGAAGGCACCAGGGCCTGCCCCCGTGGCAAACACTCTCACAGTCCACTTTACGCGTCTCATTGGGATGCTCTGAACCCACCTGAGGAGCTGCCTGCCCGGCTCTGCCACCGGCACAGCCCCCGCCTCACCCCCAGGCAGGTGCTGCACGGCCTGACCCAAACAGCAGAGATACCCAGGGAGAGGTATCTACAGGATCAGAGCTTTCCTAAGCCCTTCTGCCACCACGTAGGTGGGTGAGTATCGTTCTGTTCATTTCGTGGGTGGATGATGAGCACAGAAACAGGTAAGTGACTGGCAACCTGCCTCTGCTCCAGCAGGGAACTGGGGTGGCCCACAGCGAGCTCTGCTAACTCCCCTAAAGGTGGGAGTGGGTTTGCAATGGTGATTGAACCCTCAGGCCAGAGCAAGAGCAAGGGTTTCACACGACGCAGTGGCACTTACTGCAAGCTGCTGCAATCATGTGTGAAAAATGCCCAATTCCTGCCCATGCATCACGAATCAGGAATGAGACACGCTGGCTCCCAGCAGACACGCAGTGAAGAGGCAGCGTTCCCACAACCCGAGCCCCGCACTGGTGCTGCAATGCTCATGCAGGGGGATGAGGAGTCAAGGATCCCATACCTTACACCTGACCTCACTGAGGGCCACCCTCACCGACATGGACATCGCAGAGGACACTCTCCATGCCAGGATGAGGTCTGGGCTGATCACACCTTCCTTGCGCTGCCTGAGGTGGGGGAGGAAGAAGAAAACTGTCAGCCTGAAAGTGGTCACTTGGTGAAATTTAAATATCAGGCATGTAAATAGTGGAGACCTGAAGGTTTAAAATCATCTGTGCTCCAGAAGGGTGAGTGCACACTGAGGAGCCTAGAAACACACATCTTCCAGCCACCACATCCACATCTTACATTTCTCACTGTGTTTTTTTTCAACCGTTTATTCCATTCTAAACATGCTAACATTTTACCTGGTTACTAAAAATATTACTCTCTTCCATACTGGGAATGCTGGTCCTGATGCACTAATTTCACATGAACATCATCGTGCATCACTGCAGAAATAAGGTCATTTCAGTAACTTGCTGTGTGCTTGTCTGATACCTGGTGAGCAATGCAATGTTCTCAGCAAAGCTGAATTTCCTGATAAAGCTTTGCCATAGGTATACAGACACATATGGTTATCTCTTGTCCTTCTCCTTGGTTGATCTTGGCAGGGAAGACACATCAAGTCAAAACCATGTTGTTCTAACAACTGTCGGGGCCAAGGAGACTGCACATTTGTGTCACTCTTTGTGCCTGTGCTCAGGGACAGCAATGGAGGAGCAGGAACCAGAATAGCAGGGGAAATTTTATTTTAAATTGCTTTCTGGGCATACTTCTGGGCAAAACAGACACAAACCAATCCAGATAAGAAAAAGTGACCTTTTTTTCCCAACTGGCAGAGAAAAATAGCAAAGTGCTTATACTCAACTCTGCAAATAGTCTCACTTCACTAAGCAAAAATAATAGGAGCAGAAGTGGCCCTCGGTGCCCACACGGTGCTCAGAAGATGAATGGTAGCACAGAGCATACTTTGTGCTGCGGTACTGGCCACTTGCAACACCCGCAGGACTTCTGGAAAAAAAGGACAAAAAATTTCTAGCAAAGCAGAACAACAGAACGCTTCTTTTCATCTTTTACAACACTGGAACAGTTTAGCTTTTCCTCTCCATCCTTGTCTGGTTTCAGTCTATTTCTTTTCCTAGCATCCCTTCAGGTGTTTTTTCCTTAGTGGAGCTATCTGAAGTCTCCATCTTCCAAACTCCTGTCCTAGGAGCAACCCGCTTTTCCTTTCCATCCAGACAATATTGCCCTGCTGCTTCCAGTTAATCCATAACTGGTTCTGGCAAATTAACTTCAACCCTTTCCTTATTTTTTCAACCTCTGCCTCTCCCTCACTAGCACTTTTGGAGTGCTGCTTTCTCCTCTCCACTGAATCCTAGTTCTCTCTCCTTATGCAACCACCTGTTTACAGGCACTTACTGGTTTTATTTTCCTTTATAAGGAAACCTCTAATGTTTATTGCAAAGCTGGTTTAACTGTGTAATAAAGATCTACATGCCAAGGTATTTTTAAGCTGAAAAAAGTAATGGGTACATTTTAGTAAATAAAGTATTTCACTAAAAATTGTACCCATGGACTTTGAAATTATCACAGTTTAAAAATTGTCAATTAAACAATCGTCAACACCACAAATTCCAGTCCTTCAAAATGCAACATAAAGCAGCAATTGGCTTGTTTCATAGAAAAAAATACTGCAAAGGAGGGGAAAAAACCCCAAGGTGTGCTTTAAACCAGGTGAAGGAAATGAAGATCTAACAATCAAATCAATTAAAAAAAAAATCAATGAAAGATTTGCTTCAGTTGAGCTGTAGAGAAACTGTACTCCGGTTTTCTTCAGTGAAAATTGGAAGCACCATACATCGGTCTATTGCTGCATAAGATCTCCAGGATTTAAAGCCCAATGTATAGGCAGGTGTTTGTGAAACTTTTGGCAGGTGTTTGCTGAAAAGGCATTAGGAAAGCTTGAAAGATGTAAGGAAAAATTACAAAACTCTGGACACTGGATTTTTTTTTCTGCTGTTGCCACAAAACTGTCCAGCAACGCTTTGAAGACAAAAAATCATTTGGATTTGGTGGGACTTCAACGTGAAAGAGCATATGCAGATTAAAATCTGAAGCACAGACACAGAAATAAATACAATGGGAAGTTTGACTGGAGCAGCAGAAGTCCTCAAGGCTGAAGGCAGGTGAACGAGATTGTAAAGCTCAGTCACAATAAAAAAATTGTTTTGCTCTAAGTAGTTATTAGACTTTACAAAACAGGTAGCTCACCAGTACTGGACCAGCAACAGCATCCTCAGGTGTTTCTTCTCCACCATTGTTTTTGGCAATGGATGCCATGAAAGCAGCGTTGATTTAAGACAGAATTGTGCAAATGCCTAGTGCTAATATCGGTCTGCAGGGGGTGAGAGGTCTGGCAGAGGGAGGCAGGGACTGACACACTGTTCTTGTGTGAGTCCTGCAGTGTCAGCTGCTCCATCCCCCCATTCGAGCCCTATATTGTTGAGAAATTAATTAACACTTTGATTCCAGTTCCAAGGAAATTAACGGTATGCTGGAGAACATCACACAGAGCTGCTGTGAGTAGTAAAAGAGCAATGGTCGGGCACTGGAACAGGCTGCCCAGGGAAGTGGTGGAGTCAAGGTCCCTGGAGGTATTCAAAAAACATTTGGATGTGGCCCCTGGGGACATGGTTTAGTGGTGGACTTGGCAGTCCGGGGTTGATGGTTGGGCTCGATGACCTTGAAGGTCTTTTTCAACCAGAGTGATTCTATGATTCAATATCTGGAATTCTATGATCCAATATCTGGGATTCTATGATTCAATATCTGGAATATTTGTACTGACAAAGCAAGTTCTCTTAAAAATCAGAGTATGCTCCTTCCCAGAAAGGAGGCTGAAACTTTGACTCAACTGAAGTAGAACTGAAAATTGTTTCAGGAAAAAAGTGTCAAATGCAAGAGGCTAAACTGAGCTCAGAGTCTTGTTAAGAAACTGAAGGTAAGGATCCCAGCCTTGATATAGCAGAAAAACAGGAACAACTAAGACTTCAGAAAAATGACTGGATTTGGAAAAAAATGAGAATTGTTTTGGCAGGAGCAAAAGTTTGCCCAGAAAATGGCTTTGTCAATACTTACTTTGCACCTTAGTAACACAAGAAAGACTAATGAAGATAAGCAAGACCACTAAAATCCATAGTTTGAAAACAGCACATGGGGAGTAAAGGAAGGAAATAGACAAATTTTGAATAAAAACAGGAGGGAAAACTCATTTTTTAAATGGTTATAATTAAATATCATCTTTATATGTAAACAACATTTCAGCATATTTCACAATATACGGCCAACTGAGACATAGCAAGAAGAGCACCTTAGGTAAGAAGACTGGGGCAGGCTGGGGATGGGGCAGGATGAGCACGGGGACAAGTGCTCACCCTGCCTGCCCCGCCACACAGGGAAGAGCCCCTGCCCTGCTGAGACCCCTTTTACTGAGATCCCCCATAGGAAACAACACAAATTCTGGTTTTAACGTGTTTTTAAAAGCCACCGAAGCCCTGACCAGTATAAAAATTAAGGCAGGATACTACACCAGAAATCAAAAAATCCTAAACAAAGCAGTGCTTTAAGGGTGAAATCTGCCTTTGCAGAGGAGCAGCTTAAGGATTATGTAGCTTTAAATCCTACTTAAACCCTATTTTGAAGAATTATAGTGGTTCCCAAGTAATGTAAAGGAGTAAACTTAACTTTGATGATAAATTATTCCCAGAACGTGCTCACAATCCTAAGATGTTTAGCAAAATATAATGAGCTTCTGTGCTAGAGTGAACAAAATCCTTTTGTTTCATTTTTTTATCAAAGAAAACTTAGTTTGATACATTACCTATCATCACCGCAGAATAACCCATATGCCCTGGAAAAAAAATATACGTAGAGAAATACTTGAGATCTTATAAAGAAGCAATTAATCATAATGTAATCATTTGGTAACTAATGATTTTCAGTGCAGTGCTAACAAATTATTTCTTTTTAAATCATAGATATGAGAATATCCCTGAAAATGACTGAGGGGATACACACCCCGTAGGTTTCAAGTTGAATTTTCTATTAGTATAAATTAACTCAATAATATCCCTGGATGCAAAGCACAGATTTAAATCATGCTGTGCACATGCCAAATACCTTATTTTGGCACGTTCTCCAAAATGACCAGGTCACTGCACGAGACTGATTTCTCCTCTACGTGGGAGCCTGGAGATGAACAGAAGTGTTGGGTTTGTTTTGTTACAGCATGTAATTCTTCATCGCTTTCTAATGCTTTGTCTGTATTCTTCTTTGTGGAACAAAAATTGTATTTTTATTCATATTTTGAAGCTGTATAAACATTACTAATCTGCATTAGTTTCTGTAGGGTTGGCTTTAGATTGTCCTTTTGAAAAGGTTGTACAGTTACAAGGCAAGTGACTCAACAGGCTTTGGCAGAGTCCTTATTACCAGAGTCACCGAGGAACACCAGCCTTATTCTACATAGTTTGTCCCCCATGGGGAGGAAGGGAAGTGAACTGCTAAGTAATTAAGATTTATCATTAAGTTGAGCTATCAGATACTAAACTGTCTTCAAAATCTGGGGCTTAAGTGTATACTAGTCATTTTGGGCCTATTTTATCCTCCCAGTTTTTAATCCTGGTTTTCCTTGCTCACTGCTAAGTCATTTCCCATCATTTCTGTCTGGCTTGCTGTGCAGAGAGGTTCCAGCTTTGTTCTGCAGCGTGAGGTTAATGCAGGAATGACTGCACCTGCCAAACAAACCAAAAAGCTGCAAGTGCCAGAGCACCATTGTTCACCCAGAGAACCATTGTTCACCCAGAGAACAACCCTGCTTTTAAGTCGCAGGAGATGGGTTGTTATGGTTCTTCAGCCAGAAGAGAGCAAAATCCAGACAAAGAAATCCTTTAGAACCAAGAGCTTGGGGATCGGCTTGTTTGGAGGCAACCAACTCATTTTTTGGTAATATTTTTATGATGTCTTCTCTGTTATTAGTATATAAAAGCTGAATAAATTCTTCAAGTTTTGAAATCACAGCCAAGGGTAGAGGTCACAGTATGGGTTTGCCCTGAGGAGGGGCTGGTGCCGATTCAAGACCTGACACATGCCAACAGTGATGCTCTCCAGGGAGGCCAAGCACTTTTCAAAGATACTTTTGGTGGAGGGGAGCAAATGTATCAGCCATTGATGAATGACGACTTGGGACACATATCCACTGGCCACCATACCAAGAATGACCTAAGAACATTACATTAATGCCCAGCACGCCAGACAGTACATGGACATTAATGTGAAAACTTTGGTGGACACCTCGGATAAAGAAACAAACCTATTTGGCAATGCTTAATAGATGTCAGAAACTTCAGAGACACAACCATCACTCTTCATAAGTAACTGCTATCCTCTATCACCATGGTCCTTTATTTTTTACTTACCCAGTTGCATTCTGCTTGTCTAATTAGAATTACTCTTGCTATTTCTTTTGAATACGTCCTCACATTTATCTAAAGCTGTTGCTGTACATGGTTAAATTGCAGCGTGACCCACGACTAATGCCAGCAGGAGCTCAGACAGACACATTACACACATTTAATACTTTCATGAAACAGCAGAAGAAATTGTATTTGTAAGGGACTCGGCATTTATCACGGAGATGACTGGAAAAAAAGCACGGCTACTACAAACTCTCAGCTTCAGGAAGGTTACAGGCAGGAGCCTGCCAAAAAAATAACAACTTTTAATACAAATATTGGAGCGGGTATTTGCACCTCCAGCTGTCTGTGCATGGTGAGGGGCAGGCTCACTTTTGTACTCCTCAGAGGAAAAAAAAAAAATACCCCAAATGAAATCACAGAGGAAACTGCAAAAAGTCTTACATCATTTTCGACTGTTTGGTTTTTTTTTCCCCACTGCTCAGAAACACTTATCTTACAATGCCAGCCACAAAGCCTACAACTTCTTAGCAATGGGTTGAGGCTCTCTGGAGCCAAACTATTTACTCTGTGTTTGTACACTGCAAAATACAATACGATCCCGATTCCAACGCGGGACTTCCAGGCGCTACTGCAATGCTGGTAACACAATAAATCACTAACTTTTGCCTTTTACTTACAGCCACTTGAAGTAGGTGAAAGGCCTGATGACTTATTTCCCTGCTGTTAGCCATCCAGTCTCCAACACAGATTAGATTTTATTCAGACAATGCTACTGTACTGCTGGGGCAGAGAAGCTGAGTTGCGATTAGATAAGACCCAGGTACAGGTGGCTTTACTTACCTTGGGAAGTACATAACTCGGAAGCCTTGCACCGTTCAGGAAGATGACTTTTTGGTGGGGGTGGTTTTGGGGTTTTTTCCCTCCCTCTAGAGACCTATTTTCTAGATAGGCAAGGAGAAATCAGAAACAAACATAAAAGGATATATGCCCAAGTGCCTAGAGCAGATGGTATGATGGAAAAAAATCCAGTAACTTCCTATAAAAACCTGGGCAACTCTTAGAAAACCACGTTTGCCTTCTATGCTATCAAATCAGATTAAATAATATGTTTTCCTGGCTGGTTAAAAAAAACCCCAACTGGTGAAAAGGAGGGCAGGAATTTACTTTAGAGGGGGAAATGGACTATTTAAACATCACCATTTCTCAACAGGACACACAACTTCAGTGTAAGGTTTTGTAAAACTGAATGTGAATATTGGAATTAATCCATCTTGCTCCAGCTTTTATATTAACAGAAACCTTTCTATATAATAGGCAAGATTTATCAATACATCAAACTATATAATTAAACAGATACAAAAGTCATACAGGTATCTGAGGATTGCTCTGTTTGGAATGAACAGATTCAGTCTTTTGAGTCTTGCAATGTGCAATGAGGCTCCTTCATTTTTCTTTTAGGAGTGGGGAAGAAATGATTGGCATGTGTCTGAGCAGAAGACTTTATTTTAAACCTTTGTTACCAATACAATACCCAATTTACTTAAAATAAAACCCAAAGAAAAACCCAAGAAAACCCAACAAAGGTGAGGGATGCAAAGAGTTTGTTTTACTTTTCAAGATTTTGTCACTCACAGACCTAAAATGGGTCTCTAAAACAAGAAATAGTAGCACATCAAAACTTCAAATTAAATGCAAACAATTTTAAAAGGCTTCCCTGGAACTTTTGTTGCAGTTTTCTTAGGTTTTTTCTTGTTTGTTTGTTTGTTTTACTATTAGGACTAGATACCAACCGAGGCTCACCTCTGAATCTCAGGTGTCTTTTGTTGAATGTGCTGTCTCAGCCCCAGACCCTCCAGGTGAAGGACAACTTCCTATAGAAAACTCCCCGCCTGCAACCCAGGCTTTTTTCAGAAAACAGTTTCTAATCAGGATTTTAAAAGACAAAGGATCACAGAAACCCAGACCACTCCCTATCTTGTGCTTCTATTAATTTCACTGAGTTTACCTACCTACCATGTTCTCACCCTTGCACCAGTGTAATTCCTTTGAACATGCACTTTGCTTTTTGAGTTCACATAAGTCAATGGAAACAGACTCAAAAAACCTGACACCTAAAATTCATTGGTTTCTGTCAGGTTACTGAACTGAAATGGTTCCATGCATGGTCAGAAACCAGGGAATGCCAGCACAAGCAAGTACTCACACCTGAGAACAAGAGGTGACATGAACTTAGTTTCATCAGTTTGTGCCAGTGTGTTGGTAGCTTCACATACACAGAAGTTTCACTTTTCCAAATCAGCTTTTTGGGTATTAAGATAAAATACTTTTTTGCATCCACCATTAGCCTCCAGGAGTGATCAGAAGAGGGAAATAATTTTGCAGTGAAACACTTGTTTCTTCTATTTAGTTTATGAGTAAATTTAGTTCTCTCAGCCCATGCATGTTTAAGGTGGGAGAGTAGCTTGGACTAAATACCTTTTCCCTCTTGTTTGGATATTGACTATTAGATCACAGTTGAAATCAGAAATAAATTTTTCAGCTGCTTTTAAAAAAAAATCAGTTATGCCTGTAATTTCAGTGAAAAACATGAGGTAAATAAACTAGGTTTTTTAAGTTACAAAATCACATTAACTTCAGTCAGTCTTTGGTTGCTATAAGCCTTATGCTGAAATTCAGAGTTTATCTCCAAGTCTGAACCATATTTAGCAGAACAGAGATAGCCACGGTGTAAGCCAGAGAGTGGAAGTGATTTAACATATTGAAAATGCTTTTTTTTTTTTTATTTCCAGTTTGTGGGTTATCAGTCCTCTACATCAAATATTCATATAAAGACTTTGCATATATTTTCAAGTTGTAGTCCAGCCTACCTACATTAAAAAAAAGGAGTATTTTTACATTCAGAACTGAAGCATTTTCTCCTACCTTCATCTCATTTCATAACTCCAGGCACATTTTTCTGAGGAGCTGTCAACCTTACAAGATCTTTAAACAACGAATTACACAAATTTAACATCTCAGTACTTGAGATACTTGCTTCAAACAATTAAAAAGATAATATCTGACTCAGAATAATATGCATCATTTAAGTTTATACAGTTGAGACTAAGGAGGTCTCAAAAATGCAGGAGGTCCAAGCTATTACAGATATTTCACAGTGTTCTGATTTTCTTCTCCAACAAATCACAAAACGTTGTGGTAGAAAAGGGAAGATCCTTAAGCAATCAGGAAAACAAACCAGTAAGAGATTTCAAGTTTTTCTCTTTGGATGCCCACACACTTGCAGGGTGTTTATGTTATGCCCTAGAGATTATAAACACCCAATTACAGCAGTCTGAAAACAGTACTCAAAATGCAAAGTCAGAAGAAAAACGCAAACACAATGCACATGAAATTTAACTTTTATTTTTCTGTTGATAAAACCCAAAGATCCCTCACAGCAGCAATTGATGCAGAAGTTATCTGCAGAAATGATACCTCTTCTTAATCTGTGTGCATACCCAAGTACTCCAAGTGTGTGGGGACTGCATATTAACACAGTACAGGCACTGCTCAGTAGTAACAGAGACCAAGTTTCTTGACGTATTTTAACCCATCCTTTTCCTTAATAGTATAGGATTTTCATAGTTTTAAAGATGACTGTTAATGAGTTGTCTGTTTATTGGGTATTTTTTGCTGTTGCAATATAAAAACTTTTCATTAAATTCTACACGTACAATTTATATGCCCAGATGTACCTCCCAACATTGTTGTAGTTGACAAGCTGTACCCAAATGCTACAATTCAGAATGAGAACACTTCTGCATTTATCAGCTCTAGCTGTGTTAGTTATTTCCTTAGAGTAACAAACCGCACCTCTTTGTTCAGTGAGACAAGGGATACAGGTTATAAAATGCACATTTCTATCTTGTATCCATACCATTCTTTAATATATATATATTTATATATAGCTCTAAAACAAATCTCTACTATTTTACAGTTAAATTAAAACACATCCACAACTGGTCTAACTAGTGATTTTGGTCTCAATACTTTAAACATTAGTTGTTCCATAAAAATATACAATTCGATAATGTGGTTGTATCGGTACCATGAGGCCTTTGGAAAGAGGCCTAGGAAGATAATCAACCACGCAATTCAGTGCTCAATGTCATCTAACTGATAAATATTTATACTGCATTTTCAAACTATCAGTATCTTTAAAATCCAAATTTCTCTTTACAGGCTTATCATGCTTACAAACATGCAGCAAGCAATCACATTTCTCACTTGCCTGTAGCAATCACATTTTTTTCTTTCCCAATAGATCAACTGACAAAGCCCAAACTTCATGCTGTCATTTTTAGATTGCTAATCTTTTCCTTTCTTTCACATACTGGATTATTTCTCAATGGATCATACTGCTCCGTGTGAAAAGACTAGGGATTAGCCACATAGGAAGAACTGCACTTTTCAGTTTAAGCCTCTAAGAGTCAAATTACTAACAGTCAATTAGGATGGACTCATAGCTGCCATACAAGTGAATAGACACCCAGCAGACAATAATTCTATATATACCAAAAAGTGAAGCTTTAAGAAAAAACGAACAAACAACCACCCCCCAAAAAAGCAAAACAAAACAAAAATCCCCAAAACCTAAACTACATGAGTACAGCCTCAAACCTGGTAGATTCCAAGAAGTGAACCTCTGTCTGGAAAAAGTTTCTTCAAAATGGCACAGAAAAACCATGCCACCATCAACTACACTTGAGATAAGACATTCATCTCTCACACCTGGAGATTTCCTTATTACCACCGCAGCACCATTCCACATAAAGTTTTATAGCAATGGTGATGTAGTACTTCTGTAGTACAAACAAGAACCATGCAAGTCAGAAGCAGTCAGTAATAAAGCCCAGATAAGTTCACATGTCAGGGTAACCTGGCACATAAGCCTCGGAACATTTTACTCTTATAAATGCAATAATCAATAATTTAGGTACTAACTATTCCAAGACAAATACAGTCAGTCTGAGATAAGACTACAAAAGCACTTAACTAAAAACCACAAGAGAGGTATGACAATTAAGATGAGTATTTCTTTTAAACAGCAGAAAGTCAGGGAAACGTGGAATTCTTTTGCACTGCATTAACACATCTTCTGTTTCTGAATATAAAAATACATCTAGAGAGTCAATCCAGAATTGCATACACAATTACATTTTCCCCTTACTGCTTTAAAATTAGTAGAAAATAATATAAGTTATAGGAATGATTGTTGCAAATTTGTAAAAGTCAGCTATTACAAAATCATTATATGAGAACACCAACTGTAAATTATTTACAGATGAGGTAATACAATTTCCAGAGTAACGAACTACGATTTAGCAGAAGTGTAAAAATAATGTACTCACCAAAACATTACAAAATCTGGTATCATTATCAGCTACACAGTAGATAATGATTAGGTTTTGTAGTTGATATACAACATATTCTTAAGAAAAGTGCCAAAATACTGCTCCCAAAAAAGCAAATTTCCAAAAGCAAAAAAGCTTTTTTCATTCAGCAAAAAAACCTACAGATTCTATGCTAAGTAATGCCAAAAGAAAACAGGAAAGAAGGGATGGCAATTATAGAAATATGTCTTATTAAATGTCTTTGAAAAATCTGTAAATTCACTTTCATGCTTAAAGGTCTGACATGAAACAGACTTACTAAAAAAATAAATGGATAGAAATATCAAGATGCATGCTTTTTTCAGGGTATCTTAGGCCATTTTAAAAGTACACATTCCTCTTAAGCTGTGAAACACATGGAGACTGAAAACATTCTAAAAACAGCTGAACTGCCAAGGGTTGTTGTGATCAGTGGCACAAAGTCCTGTTGGATGCCAGTCACTACTGATGCACCCCAGGGTCTGCACTGTGTAATGTTTTCATTACTAACACGTGTGACAGGACAGAGCATGCTCTCAGCGAGCCATTCAGGGGGACCTTGGCAGGCTGGAGAACTGAGCAAACAAGAAAAGGGACAGCAGAGGAAAGTGCAAAGTCCTACACCTGGGGGGGGAATAAGCCCATGCGCCAGTACAGACTGGTGGGCTGACCAGCTGCAAAGCAGCCTGGCGGAGAACACCAAGCTGCCCGTGAGCCACCGATGCGCCCCTGTGGCAAAGCAGCCCAGCAGCCTCCCGGTCTGCATTAGGAAGAGCACTGCCAGCAATCTGAGGGAGGTGGGTTCTCCCCTCTGCTCAGCCCTGGTGAGACACAACTCCAGTGCTGGGTCCAGTTTTGGGCTCCCCAGTTCAATACAGACATAGGCATAAAAAACTGCGTCCAGCGAAGGGCAACAAAGGCGATTCAGTGATCAGAGCATCTGACAGACAAGAAGAGGCTGAGAGAGCTGGGATTGTCTAGCCTGCAGAAGAGAAGGCTCAGGGGTGATCTTACCAAAGTGTGTGAATGCCTGACAGGGAAGAGTGAAAAAAGAGCCAGACTCTTCTCAGTAGAATCCAGTGACTGGCCAAGAGGCAATGTGCATAAAGGAAGCTCCTTTTAAACATAAGAATGGACCTTTGTAGTGTGAGGGAGATCAGAACACTAGAACAGGTTGCCCAGAGATCTTCTGTAGTCTCCATCCATGGAGATGCTCAAAATCCCAGCTTGTCATAGTCCTGAGCAACCTGCTCTAGCTAACCCTCCTCTGAGCAGGGGGGTTGGACTAGATGACCTCCAGGAGTTCCTCCAACCTCAATCATTCTCGATTCAATGGAAAGGACAGTGTCTTCTGTCACCCAGGCATTGGATCAACTGAGTCACAAAGTAAACTATAAAATGTAAATGGAATATATTTTAAGTTATTGCATACAATGTTAATTTTGCTGCCTGCGTTTCGCCGATCTCATTTTTTCAAATCTTGACTCCATTTCTTCCAGGACTTTTGGTGTGTATCGCACAACTAATTTAACCTTTCCTTGAGCTGCCTTCAGCAGTTCTACTGCTTTTTCATGGTGTTCACCTTCGACACTCTGCAAAGCATAAATCATTAAGTATAATATTAGTAAAGACAGACACTGAAAACAAGGGTTTTCATTTTTTGTACAACTTCTATATAATCAAATATTGAAGTATTCTAGTTTGAAGACTGCACAAGGACGTCACCCAAGTTCAGGATTTATTCTTCAGCAAATCAGTAAGAGGTGATGATAAATATACTAATTAGCATTAATAACAGAGCAGAGTGAAACTTTTGGTTAGGTTTATGCTGAACAATTAAATTCTGTATTTATATACAGTAAGTGAAATAAGGGTAACATTAGGCAATTATGAAATCACACTTAACCAACAACTTCAGGAAGACACATTCAAAATTCAACATCATTGTTCTTCTTTCTGCATGCGTTTTCAATTCAGTATTCATCCTCAATTTGCCTAACAAGCTGACACAGACAACTGCAGGAGAGCTGCCTTCTTGATGTTATCCTGTGTTATGACAAGGCAAGAGAGTGCATACTGGGCACCTGCAATGGAGCAGCTAATATGCAGCGAGTTCCTTATCTTAGTGCACCACAAATCTCTCAGTAAATGCAATGTATTCAAGTTAATTTCCTCTACGCTGATTAAGAACAGCCTAAGTAAGAACAGAATAAAAATACTTTCCTAAAATAACCCTCAGAATTTCTTAGGGTTATATTAGGTTCATCGAATTACAGATTTTAAGCAACAATTCTCAACAACTGTATCCAAATACACATTCCTGCACAGCATACATTTTATCAGCAAAACTTATTTCTCCCAAACTTATTAAACACAATTACGGGACTACTGCAAGCCTACCTCCTACTGGTGCTATTAGAAGCTAGAAGGCAGGTGATGTACCTGTTGATTGGAGGGTTTCCCCGTTACTATAAAGTTACTTACAGAAAGAAAGACAACAGTTAAAAAAAGCCCAAGTTATTTCTCTTCTATCAGACTTAGACAACACACGCACTTGAATGTTTTTGGTTTTGTTATTCAAGTGGATGTGCAGGCTGTTCTGTTTAAAATTGGTAATAAAAGGTTTGTAAAGTTTAATTATATCAAAACACCTAAGATTTTGGAGTACACTCAAAATCTCCCAGTGGAAGAAAACCAAATCAATTTGGTTTAAGGCACATTCAATGTAGTCTTGGCAGTGGTACCTTTTTTTTAAAAAAAGAAGAATTAAATTAGAAATTACAACAACAAGAAAATGCCTGTCATGTGTTAAGACGACAGGATTCCACCTGCAAACATCAGAGAAAATTCTTCTTCCGAGACCACATGAGCATTCTCAACAGTATTTTATGCACTCACTGTATTCTTACAATGGCTGTATGTGTTTATACATGTGCATGCACACGCACGCAGTCACTGTTAGCTGTACTCATGCTCTGATGATGAGGTTCAGTTCAGGGTAGAGGGGTGGTTTTTTCTTTAAGAGGTCTGTGGGTGAGGAAGGCCTCATCTGAAGACAGTTCTACACCTGTCCCTCAATTATTCAAAATAACAGGGAGACTGGGCCAAGACAGTTGCATCACTATGGCCATGATTTCTCTTACAGCTGCTGAAAAGGACAGTCGGACTCCCAGATAATAGTCAGGAGCCAAGTATGTTAAGAGATCTGTGCTAGCAGGGACCTCCCAGAGTACAGACACCCAGTAAGTAATTCCTTTTATGTGCCAAAAAACCCACCTGGGTTAGAGAGCAGAGGATTTAGTTTGACTCTCAGTCTTGAAATAAAATTAGGTTTGCAGATGTAATAATTAAAACATTAATTTTAAGCTAGCATACAGCTTCTCTGTAAATAAAAGCAAGAACTGAGCAATATTTACATGCATTTGACTAGCAGCTGCCTTAACTCAAAGCCTGTCCATAGCCTCCTCTTTCCAGTCACCCTGTGTTTTGCTTTATGTATGGTCACTCTTCAGAGAGGACACTTATTAAAAATAAGTGTCCACCCCAGCCCTTTAGACTTCTGCTCCTTTAGATATTCTAGGAAGCCTCTGTACACTTAAGTTCTCAGTACACTTAAGTGGAAGAAAAAAACCCAAAACCACACAGCTAAAGATAACACCACCTTGCAGTTCCATCTTATTACAGCTTTCATTATGCATTTTTATTGGGATAACAAGAATCTGGTCAGTCTAACACAACCTAGCATAATTTACTACTTACCTTAGAAGGTGCAGAAAACTATAATTAATTGAAATCTGCACCATGAAACTTGGATGAAAGAAAAAGCCATAATGGCAGTTTTATACTATTTCACAGAACAATACATTCGCTACATTTACACAACCCCTCAGAATCTGCAATACTGACATAAACAGTTGAGATAGATAATCAAAGGATAATTCTAGAACTCTCAATGCACACAACTCTATAGAAACCAAAGCAAGTTGCTCTTGCAGGGCCAAAAAGAAGCTATTTTGCCAAGAATAAAAGACGACCTCGAGCTTGTGCCATGTATATTCTCTGTATGCCCCCAAGTGGAAACAAGCAGTTACTGCTACATAAAGTGAAAATCGATTCCTACCACTCCGTTTACAGAAAGCAGCTGGTCTCCACGTTTCAGGCCTCCGTGTCTATCAGCTATACCCCCAGGGATAATTCGAGAGATATAGATTGGAGAATTTTGTTCTTTGCCTCCCATAATGTTGAATCCGAGACCTTCTTCGGTTTTGGGTAGTTCAACCACTCTGGGATGGGAATGACCTTCACTAGCAGCAAATGCAGCTACAGTGGCCTGTAAGAAACAAGATTTTCCTATTTATAAGAAATTAAATATAGACTCCTTGGCTAGACACAGAGAGCAGGCTGAAAAAGTATTTTTAACTCAAAGAACTTCAATATTAAGACAAATGAGACTAATTCCCTAGATATCAACACCAGCATGAAAAAATCAGAACTCCGAGAATAAAATTAAAACAGAAGAAACTTAAAAATAACAAGTCTTTTGTTCTACCTTTTAATAACCCGTTAAGCCTATCCATTTTATCAGACATCTAGATAATATCCTTCTGAATTTTAAATAATCTTCTCCTGCTTCTAAAGTAACTACTGCATTTTACACAAGTTATAGTATGACTTTTACCTTTGCTGTTGCATTAGCTCTAACTTCTGGGCTACTGCTGATATCCACAGTTTCATATACGTGTTCATACACCTTTAGAGACAAAACAGTTTAAGTATAGGGAAAAGATGTATTTCTGCTTAGAAACAACATGTATGACTTAAAAATGTGTATATTAAAAAGTACACACCTCTAGTAAGTTACTCTTGATTCACAACAAGGGGTCAAGTGACAATGTACCATACTATGAAGAAACATGAAGTATGCCTTATTGAAATCAAGATAAACCACATCTACTGCTCCACCATCATCTATCCACCTAGTTACATCCTCATAGAAGGCTATTAGGTTGGTCAAACATGACACCCATGTCTACAAACAGATCTTTTAAATCATTCCAGGTGTTATCATCAGTGGTAGCACCAACAACAATAGCAAGGCATATTCAATCACCTAAAAATCTCCAAGAGCATCTGTAATGAAGATGAGGTGGTGCTGGCCTCCACCTCACAGTGGTGTGGATTTGGCTTAAAAGAAACAGAGGTCATTTTTAGTTTGTCCATTCTTACGTTCCAAGAGGGTAACAGCCTGCTACCTGCCAGCAAGGACAGACTCTCAAAATAACCTCTAAAAAGTTATTTGCTGCTGAGCCATTATTTAGTACACCTACACTATTCCAAATTATCTTCTTCTGAACTTCAAAAAAAGTAAGTCTTGTAAGATCTGTAAGTCCAATTCAGCTTTTAGAAAGAACAAAATCAGATTACTGTACTGAACACAAAAAAGAAAGAGTAAAATACACTGCTTAACTCAAGTTAACTTACCTCCCTTACAGCATTGCAGAATTCACTTTGAAGGACCCTTTGCAAAGCCTGTAGCTTTTGTGGTGGCACTTCTCCACTTCTCTGTAATTTTTCCAGCAGTTCAATTGCTCTGCAGATATCTACAGAAAAATAAAGCACCAGCAATGAGGAATGCCTGAGGAAAGTCGAGGGGTAAAGGTTGGGTTTTTGAGGGGGGAAGTTGTTAATGGAGCAGTCTGTGTGTGTACAGTTGTATACACCTTAAAACTATATACTAGCTTCATTTCTCCCATGAAACTATGTATCCTCAAAATGTTACCATAAACCACCCTATTTTCCCACTATTTTTAAGTCAACCTCAGAAATCCAACCTTGTAACATATCTGCAGGTATCACTGTCATACGTGTATTTTAAAGACAATCTGATTTTCCCTTGAAGTTTAAATCAGGCTGAAGTATTTCACTGATGTATACACTAACATCACTACTTACGCATAACTTGATAATTCATCTACTGCATGGATAGTATTTTGTTAAAACCACCTAGAATAGTGTCAAATATGCCCATGTTCCTTTTATAGTCAAAAAATCAGTTCAATGAGAATACACTCAATGCTTTCCCTACAACAGGGCTGAGAGTTGTCTGGCCTATTTTTTCCCCAAAGTGCTCAGAAAAAACACCAAATTCGTTTTGATATTCTCAGTTGAGAGAGAATAACATCTCTGTAGTCTAGAATCCTCAACCCCAAATTTCTTTGTTCCTGTTCCTAAGAATTCATGTTGCCCATATTCTCTTAACCTCAGATGCTGCTCTGTGAAACCGAACTCCCTGTGAAGGATTTGATTCCAGACCAGTATGACTCAAGACGGGCATCAAACGTGACATCAAATGCTATGTGACATGCTCCTGGCAGCTCCACGAGAGCAGAATACATTAATATCCCTCACTTGTACTTCCGAAGCATTACATGAGTTATGATTCTGAATCATGCAAGTCTTTGAATAGAAGTAGAACAGTCTCTCAGAAAAGCAGATAGAAAGGATTACCTCCATCATCATGAAAGGCAAAGTAGCACTGATTAATCTACTATACAAATAAGGTACAGATTATTTTAGAAAAGGATGAGGTCTGGGACACTGCTACATCCCAAACACATTACTTCCTTTTTTCAGTAATTAATCTTTAGGCAGTCATCTGTCATGTGACCGCATGTCTACTCAATGGCATCAAGTCAGCACAGAAGATGTGCAAGAGCCATGAACTTCAGCTAAAGGCCAAGTGTAAGAAGAGAGAATTCACGTAACAGGATGAAAAACCAGTGGGGGTGTACGTTCTGAAGTTAAGGTGAAGTACACTGGCAAGAGACAAACCATAGTTAGGTTCTGTTCACTTTCATAAATTATCAGACATCTTACTGACTACTACACTGAGACCAGGTGGTGCAGTCCATCCAAAAAGGTATGACTTAGAACCATAGAATAGAATCAGAATCATCGAGGTTGGAAGAGACCTTCAAGCTCTTCCAGTCCAACCTCTACTTACACCTACACTAAACCAGATCACCCAGCACCACATCCAGACGTCTCTTGAACACCTCCAGGGACGGTGACTCCATCACCTCCCTGGGCAACCTATTCCAACACCCAATCACCCTCACAGTGAAAAAAGTGTTCCTAATGTCCAATCGGAAGCTCCCCTGCTGCAATTTAAAGCCGTTTCCTCTCCTTTCACTATGGGCATGGCTAAAGAGATCAACCCCCCCCTCACCCCAACCTCCTTTCGGAGAGTTGTAGAGAGTGACAAGGACCCCGTGAGCCTCTTCTTCTCCAGACTCCCCCAGCTCCCTCAGTCATTCCCCAGAAGACATATTTTCTAGTCCCTTCACCAGCATTGTTGCCCTTCTCTGGACACACTCCAGCCCTCAATGTCTTTTTTGAAGTGAGAGGCCCAGAACTGAACTCGGCACTCGACTTGAGTCTCACAGGCTGGTCACCCACCAGCACAGCTAAGGTTGGGTCTGCATCACCTACTGGAAACAAACCCTTTATGGAAGAACATCCAAGTATCATCACTACAGCCACAAACCAAATTATTTCAGAGGAGAGTTAAGGTTTCCACATGCCACGAGAACTTCACATTTTTTGGCAAGCATTTTCAAGCTTTACAAGCATCAGGTATCCAAAGCAAAGAAATATCAAACCCTAAACCTTAGTTACTACTAATCCTAAGTCTACAGAGAATTCATTCCATACAGCTGTGCATATTTGCCATTCATACAACAATCACAAAAATGAAAAAAAAACAACAAAAAACAACAATTCTAAAGCTTTTAGTTTCTAACACATTTTGTATTTTAACATACAAAATACTGGATGAAAATGAAGAGATTCTAACCTGGTTGTTTATTAATCTTTTTATAATGTAAGATTACCAACACTCTTACTAATGTTTGTGTTCAGCAACAGCAGCACAAATTATCTTAACTTCATGAAGTCTCACACTGAACAGCTTGAAGTAGAATGATCAGCAAATGGCAACAGCAGCACTTCCAATCCTGCAACACTCCATATATTCATGAGAAAGCTCTAGTAAGTATGCGAATTACAATACAGCTATCATCTAAATACTTGCAGATGTTTGCAGACAAACGACCATTTCACGCACTTGAAGAGTACAGTTCTACACAGCTGTCCTCGAGTCTGTGGTCCATGAACCATGTTAAGCTGTAAGGTGTGTGAACTTGTTATCTTGACAGTTTGATTAAAACGCTGCAAGAAATTCTGAAGGGTGACAGCAATTCCCAAGTCCAGAGCAGCTGCAGAAATCGAGACTCCAGAACTCCATTTGCTCATTTCTCCTCTTTTGAGCTCCGTGTTTCAACAATAAACTGGATATATTTCCTAACCTGGATCTTCTAAGGGTCAAAATGTTTAACTACATAGCATTTTATACCTTAGGGTAAAATTGGCTAGTTTGGGAACTGGAATCAACTTACTGAAAAGTGACTGGGGTACACTGAACTGAACTCCTTTTCCTGAACTAAAGCGCAAGATTCACTCTCATAAAAAAGGGCTTTCAGATCAAAGGACCAAGCTGCTGCTGTAAAGTAAAAACCCAAAGCAGACAAACACAGCACGAAAGTTGGGTCCTCAGCACTCTACAGATCTCCATGTATCACACTGCACCTCTTGCTCAGGTAGATACAGGACCCCATTATATCAGTCTGAAAACGAAATGGGTGTAACTTTCTCATACTGAACTGCATTAGGCACTACTAGTTAAAAGCTGAAGATTCAATCTCTCTCAGCAACACTGCTCTGGAAAGAAACTAGTTTGGCTGGTAACAAGTGGCAGAACACACCTTCTTACTGCTGTGCCCGCAGACAAAAAGACTGCTGACTGCTCTGCTGAGGTAGTTTGCTTCCTCCTGAACTACTGCTCGGGGTATGATCAGCTCAAAGCTGCCTTCCTTGCAACATTAACACTATAATTTGGCCAACTGTTCAAAACCAGGGACAGAAATGAATACTAAATAATTATCTCCATGATGGATTTCAACAAGGAATGATGTAGAAATAACTCCAGAGGCAGGTGATTAAAAACCCATAAAACTAATTGCAAAATAGAATCCAGACATAATTAAAAAGTTAATCTTCTTTTAACCTTTCTGTCCTTTTTGAATCAGCTGCCTGTTCTTCACAAATCATTCTTCGTGATCACAGGATACTAGATTGAAGTTCTGAAAAAAGAGATATATTTAAACTAAAAGAACATGGAAAAAAACAGGCAGCAAGATGCCACCACTCCAAGCATATGTGTGAACAAAACAGAGAGAGGAAAAATGCAGTGTCCTCAGAGATACTCCTGGTTAATCACCTCTGCTGCTTATGTTCAAATAGTCTGGATTCCTAAGGTGTGTGTAGTTATCACACATCACCACCAAACCATAAGAATAACTTTGAAGTGTTAAAATGCTTTTTCCTCCCTGCACTTCAGTGAATTTGGGTGGTGGTGTTTGCAACACAGCCTAGATGAGAACAGACGGGGAGAATTTTCCATTGCCCTGATGGTAAGCATATGGTAACCATTTTAAAATCAGCTAATTTTCTACAGTATTCTCTCTTTTCTTATGCTATATGCCAACAACATTAGTAATGTTCACTTTCAAGCTGATGATGATTCATCATAGGGTTATCTGCAGTCAACCCCATACAATTAACAGAGGTTATTTATTTCTGTGAATAAAGCCCCTGCTTTTGTAGGTCCATTATACTGTGCTCCCTTTTTCTTCTTTTCTTAAAAAGACCAATATGCCAGAGACTAAATAGCTCCTTTGTCCCACTGATCCCTAACTAACTCTGCAGATTTGTTTGTTTTCATGGACAGAGCATAGAGGCAGGGTAATGAGGTGGAGGATGCTGCCCGAGGTTTAGCTCTGCAGACCTACCAAGAGCAACTAATCCACTGCCAAAGCAGCTGCCCTAATTAACAGGCTTTGGAGTAGGGAGGGTAGATGAGCTGTGGAGTGGGAAGCAAAGTTCTTACATAAGTCACTTGTGGAATGGGAAGGAGGGTTAGGCAGATAGAAAAACTGAATTCTGTGGTAGGTAATGCGTGACAGTACCAAACACAATAAAGTGGGCACACACAATGTGCTATGTACCTACAGAAAAGCACCCAGCACTGTGAGAAAAGTGGTCCCAGGGGGAATGGCAGTGGGAAAACTGCCAGCTCATCCAATAATCACCTACTCTCCACTTATCTGCTTCCCTTCTCTAGAACAAGATCCCCATTCTCAGTATTTTCTCCTATTTAAATTCCATTTTCTCATCCCTGTTTTCCTAAATGCACACCAATAAACCCAGCCTATACATTGCCACAACCCAGCCATACACATTGCTGTACAAGCCTGTGTTCACTGAGCTACCGTGGCTCTGAACAACCACCCTGAGGGAAGATTATCCCTGTTTCTTAAAGGTTGGATAAAAGACACAAACATACTACAGGAGAAAACACACAACCGGGGTTTGCATTTTATCCGTTTCCCTGCTGACTCTAGGTACACACCCCAGGGTATTAACTGCACAAATTAAGGCTATAAAGTGGAAAATGGGGATGGAGCCGTGTGAGAGGGTAACAGAGCTGAGCAGCACCATGAGCAGAGGGAGCGTGTGTCGGCTGGCTCCCAGAGAAAGCAGCAAGTTGTTATTGCCGATAATCAAGCTGAGGGTCCGGCTCTGTTCGAGTTTCCCAGGAGAGCACAGGCACCAGGAGCTGGCAGGTGGAGCCAGAGCCGGCACCCACACAAGTCCCGGGGCGAGCGATCCACGGCAGCCCAGCCCCGGGCCGGGCCGGCGGAGGAGCCTCCGGGGGCTGCACGGAGAGAAGCCCCGGGAGCCCAAGCGCCACCGGCACACGGGGAGACCCGGGCGCAGGGGGCATTGCCCGGGCAGCCCTCGCACGGCTGCTCCCCCGCTGCCTCCGGGAGCGGCGCCGCTCGGGGCCGTGTGGGGCCGGGGAGGGCAGCGCCGGGGAGGGCGGCTCCGCCA
>VZRW01011684.1:64343-120506 GCA_013398125.1 Aegotheles bennettii | reverse complement strand
TAACGGGATCGTCCCGAGTGGTGTGGGAGCCGTGTCCGTGTGCACCTCGGGTGTATCGGGAGCCAGGCCCGCAGCGCCTGCCCCCGCCTGCCCGCCCCTCGGGGCTTTGGGACCCGCTCCCTCCGGGCTGTCCCCGCGTTCCCAGCTGCCCGCCGAAATTATGGGAAGCTCAGTATAAAATGCCCTCTCCCTTTTGTTCCCCCCCAGCCCTTCCCATTCCCGAGGACACCGTAACAGCCCCTCCAGGGAGGGCGAGCCCCAGTGCCCGGGATGGGACGCGCCGGCTGCCGCAGGGACGGACCCGGGGCACGGTGTCGCTGGAATTCGGTCCATCTCGAAACACCCAGTACATCAATAAATTCTGCTGTGGGAAACGCTCAGCGTGCGCTTTACCTTTTCCGTTTGCCATACATTTTATCTGTGGGGTGATGCAGTGCATTTACCTCCTGTATTAAACCTGTGTGAGTACAACAAACACCCATGTGTGAGGCTGCTCCTGCGAAAGAGTGGGACACTGCTTCAGGGGACATACATTTCATAGGATCATCGAATGCTTTGGGTTGGAAGGGACCTGAGATATCATCTAGTTCCAACCCTCCAGCCATGGGCAGGGACACCTCCTGCTAGAAGGTGTCACATTCCACTAGGATATCTATCATCTATCTATCTATCTATCTATCTAATCTTTATCTATCTAATCTATCTATCTATCAATCTATCTATCATCTATCCTTAATTTATTCTAAGGGTATAACTCTTCATGTTCGGCTTTGATTTTGCCTGCGTTTTGTGTTTTTTGCCTTGGAAGAG
This sequence comes from Aegotheles bennettii, assembly GCA_013398125.1. Classification (NCBI taxonomy): domain Eukaryota; kingdom Metazoa; phylum Chordata; class Aves; order Caprimulgiformes; family Aegothelidae; genus Aegotheles; species Aegotheles bennettii. Next base: position 119,696 of record VZRW01011684.1, on the reverse strand, counting down.
AACAGTTTTCAGCAGGTCTCAGAAGTGTCAGCCGACGTGACAGTGATGTACTCTCTCATCCCTGTGATTAATTTTAATGCCAGCTCGTCTCACTTTGAAGGATGCGGCGTGCGTGTTTCAATGGAAAGGTCATACAAATGGAATTTTGTAGGTGAACCAAATTAAATCCTCACAGACTGGTTTCCAGTGAGAAAAAGTGTTTTAGCAGCTGGAGCTGTAGAATGTTCCTGGAATAAAATCCAGATGTTTTTATCACATTGGTGCAGGAACTACCATTCTCTTAACAACTGATTGAAATTTTAAATAGCCTGCTCTGACTTTAAACAGATGAGCCTACGGAGAAAAATGAGTCTTCAGCAGTATTTAATAAATCATAAGATTTTTCCAAAAGACTTGTGATAAGAATACATGTTTAAACATATCTTTAAAGTAGCATTATTGACTTCAGTACAGACTAAAGATTCAGAATTAAACCAACTGTTTTACCTTTCTTGTAGTTCTAGTGAACCGGACAGTGATGTTATGAGAATAAGAAAATCTGAAAATCAAATTTTAAGTAGCACTTCCACTGTCTACTTCACAGCACTGTCCAACTTAAACCATATTGCTCCAAGAATTTGCAGTGATTTATGCCCGCAGAAAATAATCAACAACAAAGTTTGGGTTTCTAATTTGTGATCTGTGAAGAATGTTGATAATGTAAGAGTTACTTGGGGTTTTTTGTTCTTTGTTTCAAAAAGGGAACTTAATTTCTCTGATTATATTTTACTTGAGAAAACTAGGTCTTTTTACACCAGAAGTTGTGTGGATAGCAGGAAAACTAGTGGGGTTAAAATCTTACAAAAAGAATGGAAGAGAAGCAGTCGAAATGACCACTCTGGTGTTTGCTGTTTTGTAACACCGATGGAACTCAACCAACGGAAACATATCTGAGAGAAAGAAAACTTTGATAGAAAATTTGACATTGTTGTTCATTTTAGTAAACTAAAAGTTGGCATGTACAACTTTTCTGTGTCCTCCAGGAGAATCAAACAATGACAGGCTTCATATTCCAGTGGAAAAAAAAGTGGAATGCCAGTGCAGGACCACAGTGGAGGGAAAGGAAGATAAGGCTACAGGTGACAGAGAAAAAGAAAAAGCATGCACGCCCATTTGCTTTTTCCTTTCCTAACATTTAAGCATACTGCTGTATTTCTGCAGGACTGCCAGATTTTTGCAGTGGTATGTTAAGGTATAAACCCAGATGTTGCTATAGCAGAGGTATTTTAGTGCATATTTTGTCTTCAAAAATACAAAAATGTATTTGAATTAAAGAAACAGCCACTGTGTAAGTAAGAAGTCTAATCCTGTCCCACTAGAAGGGAATGAACTCCTAAGTCTATAGCATGCTATATTTTTCTTAAGGAAAATTCAAAGCTTAGGTGGGTAGCGTCAGAGTCAGTATTAACATGACAAACTGCTTGTGCTGTCCTAGTTGGGAAATCCCTGCCCTGGTAAGTGTTTGGAGGAAAAGCAGGTCCCAGAAGCAGTTCCCAAAGAATGGAGGGTGCTCCTCCTGAATGATTAGGTATTTGCATAGTAGTGGCTGAGAAGCATGGAAGATCTAAGCATTAAACTTTGGTTGATGTATTTTGCTAACTATAATGAAATTATTAGCTTAGACCCATTTGTCTGTGTCACTGAAGCTGACATGAATTTAATCACAAGGAGGGAATATAAGATTGTTTAGATACTATAGAAAACATTGGAACACAGTTTCCTAAAATTTCAGCATCCCAATAACATCTGTCAAAGTGTAACTGTGCTAGTTAATACATTATTTTAATGCACAGAGAGTACAAATCACACAGACAGAGCATTTATTTATGCGTGTTTTCACATGCATATGGCCAAGAACAATCTCAAAATGCTTTTAACATTATTAGGCATGTGTTAAGTCCAAACTGAAAGGAATTTTACTTAAATAATTACCTAGCTAATTGCTGTAGAAGGTATGTACGTGTCCAGTTACCTTTAAGGAGGAAATGGCAATCATATAACACATTACACCAATGTGGAGAAAAAAAAGGCCTGAAATGGGTATCAGGATACAATATACACTTACAAAAATTGCACAGGAATCTCTGCTGTCCACAAAGAACAATGTCTGCTTTGGAAACTTGAAAGGCTAAATTAACCATGATAGGACTTTTATTTATGATTCAGGGCACAGAAGAGTGCAAATTCAATTTTTAGGTTATTAAGACATCCCTCAGCCTCAGGACTACCATGTTGGTAGAATTTTATTGCTTTAATACTGCTGAATGTAATCACTTTAAATCTTTGACAGTTGCATTAGTATTTGCAGTTTCAGCAATACTTTGATTCGTTGATCTAGTCCAGAGTGAGTTTCATGGTCTGTCACACACTGTGATTGATTGCTATTGTCCCTGTCAAAGTCCAGGCTTTTATACCTACTGAAGAACTTGGCATCATTTTGGTCATGCACATACTAGCAATTTTTTCTGTCTTCATATGACAGAAGAGATTTTTGCTTTATTACATGTTACAGAATATACATTTTGATTAATCTCTTGCACACTGGTTGATTAACAGGTAGAAGGAGTCCAGCGTTTTGGTATGTGCCACCTCATCTCCATGCCAATTACATTTTCCATATAAAATTTGGTCATGTGAGTTGTCTCTGAAATTTTCTGGTCACTCCTAGTGAATGTGGGAGCACATAGCAGACACCCAGGAAGCCTCGCCTGTTTCTTTGGAAATGTTGTCTAATGTTGTCTGGCGTTTTCTATAGATGAAAATGATGTTTACTGATGACAAGGCTGACAGAGGTAACAAAGTCAAACTGAAAAGTCAATGATGCATCTAAATGCTAATTATAGTTAATACTCAGAAATAGTTCAATGCATCTGGGTTTTATTTTGTTGTTGTTGTTGTTTGTTTTGTTTGTTTGTTTTTTGTTTTGTTTTGTTTTTTTCCCCAGAGGAAAATACTTGATCTTGCAAATGCTCCTTTTTAATAAAATGTACAGTGTCTATGAAAGGGCTCATACAGATACCGTGGACTCACCTTACTGTGAGATGTAGTAAGCATGCGCTCTGTAGTACAGCTCCACAGGAACCCCTTCGCCACTACATTTTGAAGGACAACAAACTCCTGTCTGCAAAACAGACTAGTATTAGATATCAATAGCATTATATTGATATATTATTATATATTAATAGTATTATTAAGTAGTATAGTATTCCATGGAGAACTGAAACCTCCTTTCCAACACCAATTTGACAGAATTTACCACTTGCCATATGCAAGTGGTCATGATACAATAATTAAGCTGGCACAGTTCTTACCTATAAGCACATTTTCCTTGGCATACAATTGAAATAATTCAGGGGAAAAAATTGTGTTAGCCCATGAATTTCAGAAGAAACACAGGGTGTTTAATTTCAGCTTGAATGGGAGAGGAATGTTTTTTAAAAGACGGCTGTTAAGTTGTGTCTTTTTGTACCGTCACAGGGATAAGATTGCATTAGCAAGATTTGCCTGCCTTTCAAGTGCTTTGCTTAATGTCCTGTCAGAGCAGGTTACAAGACAAAGTGGTGGTCAAACAGGTGGTAACATTAAAAAAAAATCTCATTTTACTTTATGAAAAGTTATTTGAACCCTTAAAGGTTTTAGTTTACTTTTAAAAAGAATTAACATTGATCTAGAGCTACCCAAAATAGATTTGGCAGAACAGCTTTTGATAGAAGAATATAAACACACTGAGTCTCCCTCTGCTTTCATCACTGGAAGCAACATGTGGCCTCAGCCTCTAGGAAGGGTGGTCCGAAGGAGAAACTCTGCCTCTGCACTATGCTTATCCCACTTTAATTTGGCAGGGCTTTCCGAGTAGGAAAGGGATGGAAGTCACAAGTTCAGTGTGTGTCCTGCACAAATACAGGCATGAGTTAGCAGTGAATTCCAAAGATCAGCTTTGATTGAATTTAGAGTGCAGTGTAAGGGAGGAGTTTGTAAGGAGAGAATGTTTCCCCCTAAAATATAATACAAATATCTACAAAGCCTTTCATGAAGACACTTAAGGAAAACTTTCCAGGTGTTGATTACCGCACACACACACACAAAATCACACTTACAAAATTAATGGTAGGAAAATATTTTTACTATATGTTAGACAATTGCTGGTTATATGTAGTGATTTGAGTGTTTTATAACAGAGTAGACTTCATGTTTGCCAAACTTCTTATATTCTTTCTACAATAGGTATGAGAGATTTTCCTCTTTACAGAATAAAACAACTGAGCAGGAACCCAAACTCGTCAGTGTGATATGAAATCTTATGTCTTCATCAGGCAATATGGAGTGTGCTATTTCACATCTTTTGAGATTAGTTATCCTGAGCAGATGAACTGTTACGATCAGCAAGGGTCACGGAACAGAGTAAGCATCTGTACTGTCCAGGACCTTGTGAGTGTTTGGACTGGAATTTAATTTCACCTTTTGGCTTTTTTCCCTGCATTGTGGTAATTTCTTTGCTGTCTCAGGCTGCGTTTGAGTCTTTCACAGACTCCAGTGTTCCTTGGCTAGTCCTTCTGCAATGAACCATTTCTCTTGTGCACTTTTAGATGAGCTATCTCAGAAGAAATCTCACTGGGATCAGAAAAATCTTGAGAAAGCACTGGTTTGACTCCTAAAATCTGAATTTTTTCTGTTTAAGTTCTGCTTAAGTCATTAAATATGTCCCATTGACCTAAGCAGGAGTTGGACTAAGCCCCAGAAGACCGTTCAAGTTCAGCAAGGTGGTTCTTGCTCTCCTCTGGTGCAAGTGAGAAAATTTGAATACAATTAAGGTACATATTTAGGATTCGGGACTGAAGAGCAGATGGACTTGTCTGTATGATGGGTAACACATTTCTGGCTTTGTAAAAAGACTTTTTTTTCTCCAGTGTTTTTGGCCAAAAATGGGTTGTAAATACTATTTCTCAGAGGTCTGATTGTAACAAAATGGATACAAACTGCTAACGTTACATTAAAGTGAAATTACTGTCGAACTGTTTATTCTTACAAAAATGCATCCACTATTTAGTGTCCCCAACAGATTCTCTATCTCCACATAATGAGGATCCTCTTGTACAGAAAGGAATATAAGTTTCAAAGACATTGACTATGTTTTTAGTAATATCACAGAAGTCTGATGAGCTCCAGAACTGTTCTGTTGCCCATTACTGCACATCTAAAACTCAGAAAAAAGCATTTAAAGTGTATATGTAAAATTTCCTTTTAAAATATTTGAATAATAAAAGTTTAACATTATCTTCATGCAGACTTGCACAGGGCCAGATCACTTGCTGAAGCAGATGCGTGCAACCCTGTTCTCTCTTAAGTCTCTGGCTCACTGGTGTCTTATAGCTGCCATGACAATATAGGCAGGGTTTGGTTCCAGCAATCCCAGGAGTTTTGGTGTTAATTGCCATAGAAGCAGGGCTGGACCACTCTGAACAGCTAACAAGTAGGTGTGCTACCTCTTTGTGTGTATGGTGCAGTATATACCATTAATGTATTTTCTCCACATCAATAAGGATTTTCAGAGCTTACTTTCTATATATTGAAGAATATATAGTGATTGTTTCCCAAAATGGAGTCTTTAGCGAGACTTTCCTTATTGAAGGTGCCAAGCTGATAGTGCTAGAGATAGATTAATTTTATTTTGTTAAAATGTCTGACCTTGTTATCAAAGCAACTAAGTTTGACTGATATTAAATAGACTACATTAGTGGTATCTAACTTGTATAGCCTGTGCAGATATAATGCTATCTCCTTCCATACTGTTTTATCACATTACTCTGGTTTTTAATCTTGCAAATATTCTCAAGAGGAATTACTCACATGCATAAAATAACCTTATATTCTTTAATATTTGCAGGCTTGGGCCCCAGGTTACCATATCATTTATATTAAAATTGTTTCTGAGTCTAAAAGGCTGCTAATTATTCCAGATTCTGCATTTAGGATTATATTTTGAAGGGAGAAATATGTCTTATTTGTCTGATTTTATCTTTTCCTCTTTCCTTCTGATCTGCTTTGTAGTTACACATATGGGGAGCATGATGCACATGGGAAAATACTTGGTAGTTTGGTGATGAAAGTTTTCTCTTTTCTCAAAGAATAAAGGATTACAACTGACTTGACATTTAAATTATTTTTTGCCAAAATATGGAAGAAGCAATTCAATTCATAATATACTTTGTTGAGCTATATGTTATAGGACAGAATGAAACTTGAAACACATTTATTTGTTTGCATTTGCACATTTTAAAAACATGGGGTTTTAGTTTTCTTAAGGCATGCTTCCTTGTGTTTTACATTTCAGCTGGAGGACTGAAATTAAATTTGTATAGGAAGCCAATAAAAGGGGTTTATGAGTATGTGCAACTGCTCCTCATTTTCAGCCAATGACAAAATTAATTTCCAAGGCAGCTCTTAAATTTGTGAAATTTAGAACTTCAAGTAATACCAAAAGCAAATAAGTGATGGAAGAACTTAAGTCCAGCTGCAAGACAGTGAGATTTGACAACTTAGCCACTTCTGAAACATTTTCATATGGGTTTATGCACCTCTGACCATAAATATTTTAATCAGAGCAGTGCATTAGTGTTTACAGACTGGGATGGTGTTCCCTAGGTCCTATTTCTTCTGTGGTTTCAGTGATGCACACCCCATAGGTTTTATCTTTGCAATTCAGTGAAAATATTTCTGCATGATGTCCCTGGCCTGCCAAGGAACACCCATTTGAAGAGTCCCAATATGAAAAAGCTTCCAAATCAGATAATAATACCAGTTCAGATGGGAGTTCCTTTAACAGCAAGGAAAATATATTCCCCCAACNAAAAAAAAAGCTTCCACTGTCTCTTGCTCCTGTCAAAACGTGTTTAAAACAGTGATTTGTAACAGATGGGAAGAAGGACTGCTTGGGTGATTGGGTGAAAGGAGAGCCTAACTTACAAGGAGGGGTGAGGAGAGGTTTACTATCTTTGAGTATATTGGGAAATACATACTGGGGATTGAGGGAGGACAACATAGATATATGACAACAAATAGATATAGAAGAGCCAGTGGCAAAGTGAGGAATTATCAACAAGCTCCCTGTCATTGATGAAACCTGCTTCTGTAAGTTTTGCCTCTGAAACAGGCAAACCCTCCCCAAAACCTGCCTTTAGAAGGAACATAATTTCTGAAAGGAGTTGTGACATGGTTCCTGAAATAGCAAGGGACTGGATTTCCTGCAAGACCACTGTGCTTTATGAGGCAGCTGTGTTCTGCATCATTTTTTGCCCCTGTTTAGCCCCTGTGCGTAGCACAGTAGGACAGCCTGGCTCTCCGAGGCAGCAATCCCAATGTCACTGGCACTAGCAAGTGACAGTTCTCCCCTTGCCTACCTGCAGAGCAGAAAGCATCAGTAGTGACAAATCACATGCTTGTCTTCCTTCTTCATCTTAAGCTCAGTTCTGGCAAATCAAATTCAACTTATCACACTATCCATTTTTCTGGAGAATGAATTATTTTGTGCCCGTCCCCCTCAGGTGCTAAATGTGACTCTGGAGACAAAAAAAGACAAACCTCTCCCACGGGGTGTGCTTGCTTTGAACTTCTGAAACAAAGCCTGTTGCAAGCCAACCCCTTGGCTTCTTATCCTCCTGACAAAAAGCCTCAGGGCTGATATTTCCAAGGCTCATAAACACCAGCCTTAGTTTTACTCACAGTTTCCCTTTCTTCTTGCAGGACAGTAGATAAAAGCTTGTTCTCTTGAAAACACCCAAGTCCACGTTCTGCCTTATACTTTTTACTTTTGAACACACCTGCTTTTTAAGTTATATAAACCTCCAACGGGTAGGTCCCCAGGACTGGTGTCTGCATTTTAACTGTACTTTTTGTGATTTTAGAGCCTCTTATGCTATCATGACAATATTCAGTCCCAGTGTTCTCAAGCAAGTTTCCATCACTTCCTCTGAGAAGCTGTTCTAGAAGCTTTCCAACAACCAAGAATTACCTTCACCTGCAAGTATTTCAGCTTTACTACATTAAATATAGCAGAGCAGGAATGGAAACACCTACCATGGCAGAGATGTCTGCAAGGGAATGGACACAGGGTTATTCAGTCTTACCCTTTTCATCAAATAGAAAAGAATATACACTCTGCTTGTTGTACATTTACCTAATTCGAGCTGTAACACTCTACAGAGTACAATGCAACTGCCTGTGGCAAATTATACGACTATTTAAATAGTTCGACAATTCTTATTTCTGGATATAGTCTCATCAGGATAAATCAATATGATATAGATACCCTTTTTAAAGTAGTCTTTCATCTCTCTTCTTTTTAAGGTAATCTTGAAATGTAAGAGTACACTGAAATTAATATTTTTTTATTCTTCGGAAAGATCTGTGTGAATTTATCTTTCAAACTTGTCATGTTGTCTGCTTTTGGCTCACAAAATTAGAAAAGTGAACTATGAAAATATCCAAAAAGTCTTTGTATACTGAGTAAATAAATTAAAAGTCAGGAGGCAAGTAACAGTGAAATGCTTTCATTTAAAAACACAAGGGAAAATAAAAATGCAAAAAAATCAGCAGATGAACTAATCTGGAAATCTGAATGGATCTCAGACCTGAAGATATCCCTAAGATCATGTTAGCAAATACACTCATAGAAACCCTGAATTTACATAGAGAAACCTCAGGCTTTACCCCCTTTACTTAGGTTCAGTGAGTTTTATGATGACAAATCTGTGGCTCCTGACATTAAAATAAAATAAAAACATCTCAATTATGCAGGGAGGGCTATAGGTAGCTTTCATCTCCTTCCTGTGCTGTTAGTAATTTATGGTGGTTCAAAAGGAGTATAGCCAGCTCCCATCCTCGGGAGTGCAAGCACACCACCTCTTCACACCCTGCCATTTCCATTTAGCAAGAAATAAAAAAAGGATTTTGCACTGAGCCACACAAGAAAAATAGAGAACTTTGAGGCAGCTAAGCTTGTCCAGTTGTTGTTAGTATTCCTCCACAGATAAAAGAACTGCATCATTAAAGATAACACCTGCTATTAAAGCAGAGCATAGATTTCAGAGTAATATATTTTTTAAATGACAACATTCAGCTGGAAACAATCTTTATCTAGACTAATTCAGTTTGTCTTGTTTTATAGTACAACCTAGTCACAATCTGGCCAATGAACCAGCTTGCCAAATTGGCAAGAATCTTTGAATTCAGACACATTTTATTTATCCATTGAGTTTTCCTCTATTTTCCAGGTGGGAATCTGTTAAAGACAAAAGTTTGCTTCCTATTTATGTTATGCTTGTCAGAAAGTGCTTAGGAAGCTCACAGGGACCCCAGATGTGAGAAGCTGTGCTATTCTGCAGGTAGCTTTCAGTGCCCAAAGAGACCTCTCTCAAAAGCATTTCTCCTCCTGAGGAGAACTCCTCAGAGGGACAAGTTTAATTAAAAAGATTTCAATAAAGTTCAGCAGCATTGTTCTTTGAATTATGGCTTAGATGTCTTGATGCTTCAGAGAGTCTAGCTTAAAAAAAAGGAAAAGGTGAGTTAGCTGGAAGAGGAGAGAAATTTTAATATTAAGCATAATCATAATGGTGAGATTTATTGTTCTGTCTTTGCTCTCATAGTGAAAATCTGCTCTTTTTGAAGTAGCTTTATCATTAACACTCACCAAACGTTAGAACTTACAGAATGATCTAACACATAGAGAAATGTCCCACCTCTGCAGGTGTAATGATCCTCAAAAATCATCATCCTAAACAGGTTACTGTAAGTTATTCTATGATATCTTTGGGTGAAAGAGCATTCATATGCATTAACAACACACGTTTATTATGAAGTGGATGATGGATACCTCTGAGAGGATGAAGTGTCCATCAGTGGTGGGATTTACCCACCCTCTGGCACGTGGTAAGGCACTGTTGGGCTTGTCTCAGCTCCCAAATACTTGGTGATAGACTTTACCTTGTTATGTGTCCTTTTTTTCCCAAAACAACCAGGGCAAATCCCTTCTGCTCAGACAACTGTGAAGAACACCCTACCAGAGCCCAAGGACCGAGATACTCCTCCTCACTTATAAGATGTGCTGCTAGCTGAGAACCACGAGAAGTCCTAGTCCAAGCTACCACCCACACATCCAGGCAGTATTATGCAGATTTCTATAGCCATACTTTTATTAAAAGTTACATAATACATTTCAAACATCAAGAGAAGCATTAAAAGGTTTGTGGTGCTTCAAATGTAAAGGATTTTCTAGAAGAGGAAAAGCTAGAAAAACCAGACCCAGTCTCTCACGCTCCAGTAAGAATCTGAGGCATTTAGAAGTGAATGCAAAGAAGCAGGCTTTGTTGGAAAATTTGGTATTTAATTTAAATATAAACAAACAAACAGGCTTGGCACTTAATTTCACTTGCATTAAGATGAAACTAAGATGCTTGACATTTGTAATGATGAACCAGAATGAGAAAAAGAGACTCCAGAATATTTAGCAATTTTTTGGCTAGGAAGCTCTGTAGAAGATGTGGTACAAAGCAGGGAGTCAAACCCATGTGTGCCACATCTGAGGCCAGCGCATTAGCCTCAGGGCTAATGTATTTTAAGACTTTTTTACCATCCATTGCCTTTTTGTTATTTGCCTCTACCACTTTAAATGCTTGCTTTTGTTACAGTGCGTATCATAACCAACAACAAGAATCATGGATTTCTTTCTCCATTTTTTTGTTGAAAATAACTAAGAGTAATTTGTAGTCTTTGGCTCAAAATATATTTATGTATATAGGCAAAATCAAATAACTCTATTGAAAGAAGGAGTAAGAATACCATCAGTTACACAAATAATACAAATACCTACAGCCCCCACTTAGTTCTAATTCCAAGTTAGGATCCTAAGATACCTCTTCCCAGGTGAATAAAGTAAATCATGAGAACATTGCCTGTTCTGGGACTGCTCCATCACTTCCCCTCTTTCTCATACATCTTGACTAGAAATTCTTGCTTGAGCCCAGAAATTCAGTGGTAAACATATTTCTAAGGAGCCTACTCCAGATTTGGTCAATAACACACTTATTTTGTTATTTACAGGAAAAGGTTGATCTACCGTTTCTAGCTAGACCCAAGAAGCTTGTCTATCAAAGTTTTCCAAACTATTTCTCTTTTAAAGGAAAAATAAATTCAGTAAGACAGTCAGTTAAAATAGAACAGCTGCACACCAAGGTGCAAAACCAAACCAGATAGACAGAAGTAGAGGAAACAGTTTAGTTACACGTGGGGTACTGGTAAAAAGCTGATGGATTGAATTGCAGCATAAACCCCAGGCCATTCTGAGAAAGTGTCAGGTGTTCATTACTATGGGCTTAAAAAAAAAGATATTTTTTTACAGATAAGGAAGGAATAGTATGCTGAGCTTCTTGAGAAAGCTCAGGAAAAAGAGCCCTCTTCCCTCCTGCCACACACTGGGTGCTTAGGTAGAGGAGATGGAGTTTGGTTAGTTTGGTGTCACTTCTCATTGCTGTTTCCACAGTTGTGTGTTTGTGGGGCAGCAGCACAATCGTATTCTCTGTATTTTCCATTAGCAACATTTCCTTAAGGGTGTGCTTTCCCAAATATTTGAGGGCTGGGAGTGGTACACGTGGAGCTGAGTTGCTCACGGGTTCAGGTGAGACACGATGCCATCTCACACATGGATGTTCCTCAGGAGCAGAGTGCTCAAAAATCCAGAGCTGCAAAGTGAGGACACCTTTTAACTCGATTCATAATGTTGTAAGAGCCTGGAAGTGCTGCTGTGCCCTAATGTAGGGAGGCTGCATTTTGTTTTCCAAGAGGGTTTTTATAATCCATTTACACTTAAATTTAGAGCAACTGTTAGAGCTTCCCATATCCCTCAACAAACCTTAGTTTGTTTGTTGCATTCAGATGGACATTTCATGGCTGTTTTCTCTGCACATGCCATTTCGTAGAGCCAGGTGCAATTTCTTTCACAGCCCAGATCCTGGCTGTGTGAGGTTGAAGAAGTTTGTACTAAAATTGTCTCTAACTTATTTTCAGAAGCCTTCTCAGTGCCCGACAGATAGCAAGTCTGATACTGGCAATTTCACAGAATATGTGGGGTTTTTTTCCCCCAAGCTTCTGTGATAACTAAAGGATTGTCTCTTGTTTCTAGCATCTATAACATTATGCTATTCCAAACCCACGGGTGAGAAATATTAGCTGTAACTCTGACTGTTTCTGTCCATGGGAGTAAAAAGTCAGGATCTGGTGGTGCATAGTTATGTAATGAAATAAATTCTGTCGTAATTCTGACTGCTGTAATTTTGGATTTATGCAACAGCTTCATAGGAAGTTCTCTAAGCACACGTTAATTACCACATACCTTTAGCATTTATTACTTTCTGATGAGGATATCTGAGGACATCCTCTGCTCATGCCTGAATTTGTTCATATTTTCAGAGGGGAATATATAAAAATAAAAGATGTAGCTGAAGGTATACTAAAGATTGTGTTTAAATACCCGAGCTGAAGTTTAGCAATAAAGCATCCATTATCAGGTGTAAAAAAACAATTTCCACATGGATGGAAGTCAGGGTGACAATTTTTCCTGAATAAAAGATATGTTTTTATTAGAGAAATCACGCGGAAAAAAATAAGTTCAGGATTTGTTGGGATATCCAGGTGAATTTCTAGCTCTGTTTTAAGATTAACTCTTCTAGTTTTATCTTTTATCATCTCCAGGTGAGTAACAAGACCTTGCTGAGACACATTTAGCCATTTGGCTTTGGCGACCTCTCCTTTTTTGCCTCCCTGCCCTGGGCCAGAGGACAACTGCAGTGACAGATGCCTGTGCCTGCATGTGTCAGGCGAGGGCTCCCACTTGCCTCCAAATGCTTACTTTGATGTAGCATCCCCAAAGAGTCTGTAATCCTTGTTTGTCTTGCCCTGCGTTGCTTAATGTGCAGTGACTAAGCACCATTACCTGCCACCCACTGGTGCATTTTCTCTGTTATTTTATACATTGTGAAACCTCCAATAATTTCGTTTTGTGAGGTGAGGAACGAGCTTGTCCCACATCGTTACCCAGCACATTATGCAGGATCTTATCAGGGACCTCTCGCAGCCCTGGGAAAAGTTCAGCTCTCATACTTGGCTTTTCAATAAAGGGAAAAGATGGTTACGTTCCTGGGCTCCTTTCACCAAGGCTCCTGCCGTCCTCCAGCAGCTGTGCACCAGCTTCGCAGCCATAAAACCCCACCAGAAACACTCACTGGTGGAGGGGGGGCACACCAGTTACACAGGGGAACTGCAGAAACTGCCCCAGCTCTGCACGTAATGGAAGTAACATTTATGCAAACAATCCTACAGGATCCAGGAAATGGAGATAATTGGAGGAAAAGCACTAAGGAATAGTTACTGGTCGAGTAACGAGCAGATGCTCGATGAGAGGCACTAAACAAGCTGTGGAGCTGTGCCAGAAAGGCCTGGGAGCCTCTCCAGGGCCAGACGGCCGAGGCAGCTGCTGGTATATTCCTACTCCGCAGGATGAAGGGAACCAGATGATACACCCTCAGCACTGTGCCTTGACAGCCCTATGCTTCCACACTGCTTTTCAGAGCCTGAGTACAGTTTGAATACTCATTAACACGAAGCAGGCATCCATCTTGTACTGGCAAAGAGACAGTCCACGCTGATTTATGGCTCTACAGGACATGTCCCTACTAACTCTGGGTTTAAAATAAGCAGATTGAACTGCTTAAAAGGAAAGAGCATAAACACTTATTGGATTTTCCTGAGGTGGTGAAGGTTTTTGCTTGGAAGTCACCTCTGTTTGTTTTCCCTGTTACATTTCACCAGCCAAGGGCTTCACCTGTGTTTTATGCAAAGCTCAGCTGTAGGATTTGCACCTCAGAGGCTGCTTCATAGAATCACTGAGGTTGGAAGAGACCTTCAAGATCATCCAGTCTAACCCCTACCTACATCACCACTAAACCAGATCACCCAGCGCCACATCCAGACACATCTTGAACACCTCCAGGGACGGTGACTCCATCACCTCCCTGGGCAACCTATTCCAATACCCAATCACCCTCACAGTGAAAAAAATGTTCCTCATGTCCAATCTGAATCTCCCCTGCTGCAATTTAAAGCCATTTTCTCTTGTCCTTTCGCTATGGGCACGGCAGAAGAGACCGACCCCCACTTCACTACAACCTCCTTTCAGGGAGTTGTAGAGAGCAATGAGGTCCCCCCTGAGCCTCCTCTTCTCCAGACTGAACACCCCCAGCTCCCTCAGTCGTTCCCCATAAGACAAATTTCCATCAATGCAGTATAATAAATGCCATTTAACCATGCAGCCATCAGAAGCAACAAACTACTTCAAGTACCAAATATGCCATGCCCATGGCCAGAAAAGGGAGAAATGTCTATGAAAATGAGCCCGTAAGCAGAGTGACTTATCTGCTGCATGGGCATGGGTCACAGCATGCCTGCCCTGGCAGGTCCCAGAGCCAGGAGCAGACCGTGTGGGTGGGCACCATCATCTCTGAGCAAGGAGGGCAGTAAACATTTAAACCCTAAAATCTGTAGGAAGTTGATTGGCCTGGAGGAAGCACTCAGCTGGTGGAATAGATGGTGGTGGTGAAGAGCTTACCCCACGGAACAAGAATGCAGTATAGACCTTCCTTGCTGTTGTAAATGTGGACCTAAGGCAGCAAATCAAAGACATGAGGATAACAATGGCTATTCCTCATGTGATGCAAATCTTAATAATAAGTTAATTATTTTCTATTAAATTAATTGATGACTCCTGACACCCTCTGACCATCTCTCAACAGAGGTTCAAGAGGTCTACTGGAGGGACAGCAGTAGCACCTAAGCCACAGCACAGCAGATTGTAGGTACTAATAATACCAAATGCAAGTATGTTCAGAGGAGTCAACTTTGGGTTTTGCTTGTAGGTGTAAAAAGTTTGATATCACCTTTTGAGAAGATCACCATAGCTGAAACGGCTGTCACTGCCATTGGAAAAATAGCACTTGACATATCTTCAATGAAAGATCCCCAGAAACAAAGATACAGCCATATGCAAATTGTACACACATCATAAATACTTTCATGACTGCAGATACTTCCTGAACATTTGACCAGCTAGCAGAACAAGATCCAGACTTGCTTTCAACATACCAGCCTGACTAAAGGCAACAGCTTAAGAAGTTTTGGCAGAATAAGAAACATTACTGAGACATTATGTATGTGGCTATGATATAGGACAAGTCAAACAGGAGAACCCTTGTGGAACAAAATAGGAATATATTTCTTCATGATGAATTTTTCTAAGAGACATCCTCATTCTAAGGTAGCCTCATGAGTGGCTATAATAAGTAAACAAGAGATTGCATATACCAGAGCTACTGCATTGCTCATCTAATAATGTCATAGAATCATATAGTGATTTGGGTTTGAAGGCATCTTTAAAGATCTTCTAGTCCAATCCCCCTGCCACGGGCCAGGACATCTTTCACTAGATCAGGTTGCTCAAAGCCTCATCCAGCCTGACTTTGAAGAATGCCAGGGATGGGGCATCCACAGCTTCTCTGGGCAG
Organism: Aegotheles bennettii; assembly: GCA_013398125.1. Lineage (NCBI taxonomy): Eukaryota > Metazoa > Chordata > Aves > Caprimulgiformes > Aegothelidae > Aegotheles > Aegotheles bennettii. Next base: position 104,053 of record VZRW01011684.1, on the reverse strand, counting down.
GGTCTACTAATTGTAATAATTGTGGCAGGTGAAGTTAACTTGGATCAAATCCATACCACAACCACAGCTGAGGGATTCCCCACCATCGCACAAAGTTAAACTAGATGCTTTGGGGAAATCTTCTGGGCCCATAGGACATGAACAGGCTAAGGGACTTGACTAGTTTACTTCTTATATGTGTATAAAATTTTATATAATTTAAATGCTGAATACTAAATGTTATTACTGTTCCTGTTTGACTTTAAGGAGGGTAAACTGTACCTGTAGGATGGTTGCTTGAGCCAAAGGCACTTGATTAGTGGAGAAACCCTTGGCTTTAGTGATTTATCTTGAATGGTCCCAGAAGGATTCACTCAGCCTAAGCAACAGTTGGAAGAGCTTGTTTCACTTGCCTTAGCCAAACTGTAGCTGAGAGGAGACATGGAAAATATCTGTAAGCCAAAGAAAAACCCAGAACAACAAAAGCAAGAAATCCCATCCGAGTATGAAAAAAGTTAGACCAAAAATGAAGGAGGGAAATATAAGGCTTTTAACCCAAAAAGAGGAACAAAGTTGTGAGAAAGGTTCTTAACAGGAATGGGGATGAAAAGCAGGAGAATGGGAGCCGAAAATCCTTTTTGTTTTAAGAAGGAGCTCAGTGGATGGATGGGCAGGACTGTATGTTATGATTGCTTCTTGGCACTGGAGGGCTGTACACAGCTCTGGCTGCTGCTTCTGTGTCTGGTGTCTCTACTTTGCAAAGAACAGAAAGTGAAAAATCATGTTTTCTCTCAGTTCTGAGGTCAATGTTGCTGCTTAGTGTGTTAGTATGGATTGGATGTTCTCACTATGTATGCAGCTCTGCTCTCAAACAGCTGTAGCAAAACCGGGAGGAAAACAAGTCAAAAAGGGGCAACTAGCATGAGCACATATCAAGAAACAAGTTTATAGGCTAAGACTCTTCCATCTGAAGAGAGGGTAACTGAGGAGATAAGCCAAAGGCTCCAAGTCATGGGAGCAGGGAGCAGAGCTGGCTCAAGCATTCACAACATTGTTTCTGCTACAAGTACTGGGAAGCATCGGAGGAATCCAGGAGGAGCCAGAGTTGGGAAAGCCGTGCAGATATGGTCCTTTGCAGAATGCCCCTGGCACTCCCTGCCGAAGGATGCAATGCCTGTGGGACCAACAGGAGGATCAGCAAGTATCAGCTCAAGAAGTTCCCGCATCTGCAAGAAGTCATTTTCAGGGAAACCACTAGGGGAAGGATGATATTTTCTTTGTTCTTATTTCTCCATAGCCTGCCCATGCCATTGCTGGAGACAGGCTATCAGGCTGCAGGGACCTTCAGCCTGACTGCCCTTATGTTCTCTTCTGACTTTGTTTATAAGATTGTGGAGGATGAATCAAAAGCAGCTTCTGGAATGAAGATGTATTGATGGAGAAAGCACGGATAGATTGATTTTCCTTGGAGAGCAACCATATGTAAACAGTATAATTAGTTCTGGAAATGAGGAGTGTGACTTAGCTATGCTCCTAACCACCTTCTCCTCAGTTCAGTCTTTGACACCTTTCCAGGGAAACAGCCTGAAGTCATAAGAAATCTTCTGATTCTTCATCTTCTGCAGAGAATCACTGACAGCAGTCTGCTTGGTTTAAGTGCACTTCAGATTCTCTTGAACTAGTTTATTTGTAATTAACTTTTTTTGGCAGGAAATGAGAACAGACCTGTTGACAGTCAGAAGTGGTCATAAGGCTTTTATATTTTCAGGATGGATTGGAAGACCTCAGAGAAATACTGGGTAAAAACTGAACTTCTGCCAGTAATTGCATGCTCTAGGCATGATGCAGACCACTGCATTACAGTAAATATGATGGCAGACAACACAAGAAAGAGAGGAAGAAAGGATCTGGATGTTTTTTCCTCCTACCTTCCCATGAATTTGCAATTTAAAGTGACTGCATCATTCTGCAAAGAGAAAATGTATCAGCTGCCTTAGCTCTTCACCTCAAACCTATTAAAAGTTCATAAAAACCCAGCACAAGGAACACATCACAGGAGTGCAGCATCTTCAGTTTGATCATTTCTTACCCAACATGTAGGGAAGGCTCTTACCCCATATTCAAAATGAATGCTATAAATAATTCTGGTGATGTGTTACTAAGAACAGTGAGATTTTAATTGCTTTCTGGCAGTTTTAGATTACACTTCACATTGTACCGCATCTGTGCTTTACAGATGTTTAAGCCCACAGGTCTCTTCCAGCGACTAACAGTTTGGCAGCATTGTGAAACAGTTGGAAGTTAAAACTCAGAACATGTTTATAAGAGCCTGGTACTCAAGGGGTATGATATTTTTCATATTAAGTAATTATATATATGACACTAATCACAGCATCTCTGCAGCAACCTATTTATAAGGATCAAAACCTCCTTCTGTCACCTATTCTCACACTAGATCTGCTGCTACGTTGAAATCTATGAATAATCCACTACCAGTAGCATCAGGTTTTATTAGTTGAGGGGAGGGAAAGCAATGCGTCTGCTCCTCTTTCAATCCTTCTCAAGCAGATCCCCATGGTATAGCAGTCATAACAGAGTTGGGATTTGGCTCAAAGGTTAATGCTGCCTTTGCTTTGTTTCACATGATTTTGAAGAATTTCCTCCGTTTTTGCAAAGCTGAGCACATAAGATGTATGAAACTGCTAGGAAGCTAGAAGACAAGCAGGAGTGGCAAGACCAGGGCTGAGGATTTAATTAATTGTTTGAGTAGTTTTTGATGTTGTATGCAGCTGTATAACTCTCCACCATTGTTTTGAAACAAATTAAAACATTTGTAGAATTATCTATCTTACCAACACTTCTGTATTGACATGGCTCTCTACTATGGCCATTACTATTTTCTCCTGGGAGGAGCTACCTTGATAGCTTGCTAGTTTGAGTTAAATGACTTAAATGATAAGTGGCATTTTGTTCTCATTATACTAAGAAAAGTCAATCAATATAAAGCACATCAATGCATTAATGTAAAAGCAGAAACCAAAGAAAACTGATATTAAATGGAAATTTAGGATCCATTATATTGAGCACTACAACTCAATTTCCTGAACTAGAGTTGACAAATCACAAGTAAATGTCCAGCGGGGAATAGTTCTGCACTGATTATACTGACTAGATGATTTAATAGGTCTTTTTCCTCTCTAATACCTATGAACATATGAAAATCAATGGCAGCCCACTTAGTGAAAGTACCTTCCCTCTTTTACTCCAGATGCATGGTTCGAGCTACCTATGCAAAGTGATGCTAACAGAGAAGCCAGCTTTGCATTACCTCCTGGGGAGGATGGTAAGCCCCAGAGAGAAATCCTAGGCCAAAATCCTGAAGGATTTCACTTTCAGCTCTGGCAAAAACACTCCTCCTTTCCCACGGAGGATCTTTGGTCAAAGCCTTGGTCTGGGAGATGAGAGTGCCAGTCCCCAGACATAGTACAATGTAGGGACCAGCTGGCAAAAGTGGGGGAGTCGGGGGGCTGTGACCCAGCATCCCTTCCCCTCACATGGATGCTCTGATCCCTGCAAACCTGTGGGGAGAGGAGGGGACAGGTATGCAGCTAGAACCAGGCACTGACTTGTACTCCGTGAGGGCTTCTCCTCCATTTAAGACCCTCAAAAAAATCTAATTGAGGAATAGGCCAAACAGCCTGGCTATGTAGATTTATCCAGGTTGTTTTTCTCCTTATCACATCACCCCACAGGCTGCAGAAAGTTTATGTCTGGGGAGAAGCAGCAGCCACCTTGTCTGTATTGCCATAAAATTGTGCTTTTCATTTCTGAGCTGTCATTTCATTTAATTTCCAGTAGATGCTACTCTACTCTAGATGCTCGCTGAAGCCAGTAATCGCTCCTTCCCTGAACGCCAGACCTTTACAGCAAAGTTTCTTTGTGTATTTTCAGAATTCAGGAAAACAGTCTTTAGCTATCAAAATTTGATCAATGGTATGAAACTGATTCATTAAGAAGTGAAAAGGAAAGAGCAAGTCGACAAACCAGACCCTGTGCTGTGCCTACTCAATGAGGCCCATGGCAAAAGGCTAATACAGGACCAGATTCAATAATTTAAAGATGCTTTGGTAAACAGGGGCAAGAATATGTGAAATCACATTATACATCAGCAGTGCTGGTAAAAAGCAAGCATGGGTATATGAGAAGCAATAAAATCTTATTGCTTAGTAGTGAAATAAGGGAAAATGGAATAAAACGTCCTTTCTGGAAGAATCCTTATGAATGTAAACATGCAAATTTGACAGCAAATTCTTTCATGTTCCCATTTACAATATTGAATGTTATTTGCACAGCTTGTTTTTGACAAATTTTGACATATTTATCTGCTTTTCTAAAAAAAAAATGTGTAGTGGAATCCTTTTCATTAAATAAAGAGTCACAGGTACCCTTGCAAAGTCTTTTGAGGCAAAGGACATAGTTCAGCTAAAAAAAAAAGATTATTTTTCAGCTATTTTAACCTATGTGTGCCCTGAGCACTCTGTGCTGTGGACACAAAAGCCTGCCAGCCATTAGAAAGTATGGGAAAAAAAAATCTTCCAATCTGAGCTGGGCCAGATTCTTCTGGAAAGAAAATGTTTAGTTCCTTGCCCAAATTTCTATTCCTGTTATTTGTAGTCATGATTTTTACATGCTGGTAGTACTGGGAGGATAAGTCCTGATTCCAGGTATCCCACATAAACAATTGTTCCATGTGAAAGGAAGAAGGATGCTCAGTTTCCATGAGAGCCCTGTCCCAATATCAAATCCCCTGGTAGGATAAAACCAAACAGCACCTGCTTGCAGACACCCCCATGCAAACCCCTCCGCCCTCTTCACTGCCTCTGAGCAGTACATGCCCTAAAATGCTTTCTCCTGCCCCTGCTTTCAAGACCCATGCTTGCTGACTAATACAATGACACCAGAAATTCTGTGAAATGACCAAAAAGGTAAAAAAAGAATACAAGGAAGTGTTGCTTCAGACTATAATTAGTGAAATCTACTGTGAATATTAATGAATGACGCCAAGCAAAGTTTTACCAACATCACCTATTTCTATAGCGACTCATCTACAAAAGTCTTCACTTTTTTTCCCCTGCCCGATACTTTCAGTAAATTTTAAAATAAGTGGCAGCATTAACTTAATCTTTTATTTAGCTAATAGGAAAAGGTTGCATTAGAGCTTTCCTGGAATAAATGTAAGTGTACTTTAAACTGAACGCATAATGGTAATTCCCCATTCAGCTGGGAAATGCACTAAATACGGCTTTGCCAAATCTTGAGCTTTATTGCAAGTGTCACATTATCTGACCTTTTTCTTAAAGCTCTAGTTACCAGAATCATGTTTTTATGTGAAAACCTCAGCTTTTATTAGGAGAATAAAGGTTTCCAGCGCTGATGGCCACAGAGAAAATGTCAATTCCAAAGGCTCCTAAAGCAGATGAGAGGTACCTGAGCATTTACTGTTTAAAAAAACATGGTAGAGCTTCAGCTCTACATGTCAGGCACCTATAACCATGAGCATTAGACAGTGTGGGAAAACTATACACAGAGTGGAAGAAAACGGTTTAGTCATCCCACCTTTACCCAAGAAGCCACCCTTTAGGATCCCTGCCCAAGCCTGGGGATGTGCATCTCCAGGTATCATTACTTAGCTAGGCTTTAACGCCCTTTAATAGCGGTGGTGAAGCCTGAGGAAGAGATTCAACCCTACTGAGCTAGGATTAATTTAACTGCAGCAGTTTGATTTGTTCATCTGATAGCCTTCTAGTCCCAATGTTTCATGCAAGGCTGTAACCTGGCTAGAAGATGCTGGTTTCCCTCCTTATCCTCATCACTGCTGTTTATCACTGCCTCGCTGAGTCCTGGTCCTCCTCCATCCCCTCCCCAAGACAGTTTGTTTCTCATCTGAACTTTAGCTGCTTGCAAGATAATGTCAACAACAATCACAGTGGAGGCAAGCTTTGCAAATAGGATACTGTTGCCTTGCATAAAAGATAATCTTTGTTGAACATTTTGTGTGGGAACCTTAATTTGGCATAGGGAGAAAGATGACTACGAAAGCACCCCAGGCGGCAGAGCGTACGCACATTGGGTGCCACATGTCACACTCGTAGTATGAGCTACAAACACACGCTCCTGCACAGTGCAGAAGTTGCACCATGGAGTAGAGCCACTGCAGCATCAGCTCTGCTGTTACCTGCTGGTCCTTCGAGTGGAAGTGAGGGGAGTGGAAGTAAGGGGAGTGGAAGTAAGGGGAGTGGAAGTAAGGGGAGTGGAAGTAAGGGGAGTGGAAGTAAGGGGAGTGGAAGTAAGGGGAGTGGAAGTAAGGGGAGTGGAAGTAAGGGGAGTGGAAGTAAGGGGAGTGGAAGGCTGCTGGCAGCCCCTGGGGTACCAGTGGGTCTCCTGACAGGGCCATCTTAGCCCTGTCCCCTGCAGTGGTGGCCCCAGAGAGCTCAGCCTCAGCCAACCCCAGCCAGGCTGCCTGTACTGCCTTCACCTCTTACAAACCACAACATCCAAAACCAGGCTCTTCCCTTAAAAACACTGTTTCCTCATTGGAACGCGGGGAGGGAGACACGAGGGTTTCTTATTTTCTTTCAAATAAAAGATGATGGGCCAATTTGGAAAAGAAAGGGGACGTGGTGATTCTGCCATTACTTTGCTGAGAGATCTTCAGCAAATCCCTTAAACAATCTGTGCCAAGTTTACCCAACCATAAAACACCCACAGACCTCACAGCAGTATTCTGAAAATAACTGTAATTTAAGATTCTCCAGGATAAACTGCTCAAACAGGGAAGAGCATTATGATTTATTGATGATTTATTTGGCATTTAGTGTTTTCCACAGGCCAGGTTCAGCCAGGAAAGACAGAGGATGCTGTGGTTGTGATCTTTTTCCCTTCGATGCAAATGGTAACCTAGGCAATATGCAAACACATCTGCTTAAATCAAAGCAGAGTTTTACTCCTCACCCTGCTCAGGCACAAATAACGGCAGCAATTAGGGAGGTTCAGAAACACCATTCAAACACAGAGAGTGAAATATGAGAAGCACACAACTGCATATTTAAATAAGATAAGATTAGTAAAGAAAAGCAATCTCTTTTAAAAGGCCAGCTAATCCATTAGGAAAAACTAACAAGTGCTTATTGCTGTTATTATTTGTTCCATTTCATGAAAATGTTTTTAGTGCCAAAGAGATACTTGCTGTTCCACCTTCCATGGTGCCTGTGCAAGACGTTAATTCTCAGGTGATAAATGAGAAACCAAAAGAGACTTTTCCAGAAAAATGGAAGAGATCAGACTTGTGCCTCAGGTCAGCTATAATTAAGCCATCAGTTACAGCATGCACTAAAACCCACAGGGCTGGTTTTTCGCTTTACAGCTGGATAAGGCATAAACAACATCCTTTGTACAACATCTTTACCAGTGGTTTTAATTGATTGTTGTATTGATTAGGTGCATGTAGATGGGTCGGGGTTTTCTCTGAAAAGTTTTTGATATCCCATTATAGTACTCATGAAAGCAGCAAGCGGTCATGGCTTACACCAGTAACATTTCAGTTGTTACTCTACGCTACCTCAATGGTTTTATTATACCCTTAGCATCTCCCAGCTGAGCAGCTGGTCAGTTTGGAGGAGATGGATGGGACTGCAGCCCTGGTACCCTGTGTGTCCTGTGCTCAATTTGGGTACGGGCTGGTGTAACCATACCAAACAGCTCCAGAGCCAGGTACGAAGAAACTGAAAAGCAGGCAAGGCAGGTGGTTGGCACACTGGGAACCCCGAATTTGGGTTTCTGGGTAAGGCAGATTGCTGAGTGACTGAAAATCAGAAATGTTGAGTTGTTTATAGCAGTAACAGGATTATTTTTAGAGCTCCAGAGCTCCAGTTTCTGTTCATACCTTGGACTGTCAGGAGCAGCATGAAGTGAATGCAGTTGCACAACTGTGTATTACAGCTTGCATTCAAAGCCGGAGTGTGGGTGGGGAGGGCCTGATTACACATCTCTAGCAGGAACCCTAAAGGATGTCATAACAGCCACACAGAGAAAACATCTGCTCATTAGCAAAGCTGCTCCGTTTCAGACACCAAGAGCGCACAAGCACGAACAAGCCCTGAGCAGAGGCTGCTCCTATCTAAATTCCCACATCAAGCTCAGGGCCATTGCCCCAGCACCTCCAGCCTGGCCTCTCACTAACCCGTGTGCTCAACAGCATCCCCTGCCCTGCAGCCTAATGCAGTATTTCAAGTGTTTTTTTTCCCCCTGGCCACCTGCATTGCCTCCATTTCTTTTTCTTTTCCCCTGGGTTTAGTTTCTTTGACTTTTCTTTCCAGTTGCCTCCCCATGCCACATCTCAGCCTCTTCTCCCTGAGGCTGTGAGAAGCTAGGAAGGTGATTTCCCATCCACTTCCCAGGCTGCTCCTTCTTCAGGCAAATCCTGTCCTCTCTGCCAGAAGTGACTTTGTCCCAGTTTTTTCTTCCCAGGAAACTGTTAACAGGTCCTTACCCCTCTGGTCAAGTGTAGACCTACACAGCCACTTCCCCCCTCAGATGCCCTGTGAGCTGTCCCATGGCTGCTTCATCACTGGAGATGGGCTTTCCAGAGGTCTCTTGTGAAAGAGCAGCTGCTTTGCCCCTAGATGGCCCATCCCTGAAGCCAGGTTTGTGTGCTGGCCCTGGCCATGTAGAAAGCCCGTCCTCACCCAGAGCTCTCCTCCAACTGAAGTTAGAGAAACAACAGGAGGGAAGCAAGGCTGAGGGGATGAAAACAATGATTGTGTCATCACAAAGTAGTGCTAGATAATTGTCCAGAGGGATTTTTGGATGGGTAATACCAGGTCCTGGTATTTTTTCCCAGTCCCTTATTACCCAGGCTCACAAGAGTCCGATGCTCAGGACCTCACATGCACCCATCTCCAAAGGCTGGTGTTGATATGCTCAGCTTCAGATTAGAGCCAAGATCCTGCAGGAAATGAGCACAGAAAGTGCTGGATCCCAGCTGAGCTGGACCCATCCAAACATCAAATGCTAGAGCCATTTTTGCAGTTCATGGCCAGCTCTGCCCTAGGGAGGGCCGGATCCAGAGACCTCACCAGATGTTGCAGCATTTGTTTGTCAGGCAAAAAGTCTGGAGCCCATATTTTCCTGTCATTTCAAGTGTACTTGAGAAGTCTAAAGTCTTTGACAGAGTTTTATACTTGCAGAGGGGGATTTTATTTTGAACATCCTTTAAATACTTTGTGGGTAGGAGTAATTCCAGTTTTGGAGTGGTGTGTGTATACTGATAAATAAAATCAGCCTACAAAGTGGACCTTTGCATCAGCAATCAATACAGCATATATCTGCACCAGTGACTCACACAGCCTGTCATGGGTTTTGTTTAGTTATTTAATGTAAAGTTATATTTATATTAAAATATTTATATTTTAGATATTTTAACATCAACGAATAGATATTTCACAAAACATATTTATAGAAAGGAAATAGTTTTGCATCCAGTGACATGTTGAAGCCTTTGTAAATAAGTTTTTCAGAACTAAAAAAAAGTTTTTGGCATCATACATTGCTCATCTCAAAAGACACAAAACTAGGTCCAAAGTATGGTGGTAGTAGTTGTTACCAGTTGGAAGAAACAGTTTTCCTAATCACATTGATGCTTAGCCAAATCCTGTTATACTTCCTGACCCAAACAGTGTCACTGGCCCAAATTCTCCTCCCAGGTACACTTGTTATGCCTAGAATAGAACTATTAAGGAATCACATTAGGTTTGCTGCCCTGTAGACCAAGCTGGCCCATGAAGAGGGGGCCATGTGAGAAGAGGAGGCAGAGTTTTGTCTCTGCAGCTCAACCATCTTATTTTGAATACAAGTTCTTGCAGCTCCCTAGTTACTACTCAGAGCAATCACAGGTTTGGCAGAAAGGGTTTTCTGTTTTTTGGGGTTTTTTTAATATATATGTTCAGCAGAGTCCATTTCCATCTACATGAGTGGACACCACAGCACCAGTTATCTGAACTCGTAGGAGTCTTTCTTTGTAGGGAAGCCAAGCCACAAATGCCTTTGAAACATTTTGTGGCCACCAAAAATGAAAAAGTTCTCCAAAATACCATTCTGATTCTTTTCCCCTGGGACTTCAGAAGGACAGACAATTAAAACTTCCTTCGTGACAGAGATTTGCCAGCTTATGCATCACTTCATGGGAAATCTGACTTCCCACCAGTGGCTCCCAGTGCCTCAGAGATGCTGTTTTTCAGTCCCAAGCTTTGAACTGCAATTAGCAACCAGCATTTTGGATCAGATGCCAAACCTTTTCCACCATCATTTGGCTTACAGGTGCTGAAAGCACCCTCTTCCCAGCAACCCTCCCACCCAGTGCATGCCCAGCTGCCTCCCTGTGAGATCCAGCACCACATGGGGTTGCTCACCAGGCACTCAGTCCCAGCAGCAGAACACCAGGGTGAGTGCACCCAAAGAAGTGGCCCTACAAAGTGAGATGTGCAGCAGCCACCCCATCCTGACACGTGGGGTTTGCTGTGCTGTGGAGGACACAGCACTCTGGGGGAGTTGCCTCTCTGCACAAAGGTGGGATTGGAGAGAGAAATGTCAAAATCCATGGTGGGATGGGCATCTGTGGAGGTCATGTCATTTGGGGTAGGCTGGGATGAGGCTCAGCAAGGGCCACCTGTGCCTGCCTGACATGTGGGTGCCACCCCATCATCCCACTGTGGGATGCTGGTGGAGCTCTGCATCCATATGGCTCACAGAGGCTTCCTGTGCACACTTTCTGGGCTCGGGACAGCTTTTCTAGGATTAGGATTTTAAAAGTCAGTGTTAGAAATCTCTGTCTGAAGGCAGATCTGCAGTAACCATTGCGTGGTGTGGAATCCGAGGGGACCCCTGTGGGGTCTGGCACGGTGCAGCACCCACCCAGCTGGGATGGGAGCCCTCACCCATGGCAGCAGGTCTGGGTGCCCATCCTCCTCCTCCTCCTGCAGGAGCTGGGCTGTGGCTCTCCTCCAGCCCCAAAACACACTCATTTTCAGCATGCTTTGGTGCTCCCCAAGCTGTGCGTTGGGAGGGGATGGCAGGGTGCTGCCTGCAGGGCCTGTAGCATGGGTGCATGCCATGGACTGCCTTTCCATCAGGGTGCTGCTGGGCAAAGGCATCCAACGGGATTTTAACTGCACCCACACTGCAGATGCTGAATAAACACCAACCTCCCCTGCTGCAGAGCAAACTGCACCAGCTCAGAAATAACCACACTGCTCAGACACATCACTGAACACTGCAGGACCCTGAAACAAGCCCTCAAGTGACTCCTTTCTGGGACTGGACGATGCTTAGGGACAGACAGAGCAAAACCCTCTCCTGGGTAACAGCCAAAATCTCTGGGTATGTTCTATAGCACATGGAGAGGCAGAAATAGACAGCGGCCACAGCCCTGAAGCAGAGCAGAGGGCCTGCTCTCTGTCTGCTGGGGGATTAGAACCACTGGGTGGAACAACTTCATTTGCTTCAAAGCAAAGTGGGAATTCCTGGTTGGCCACGCAGCTGTGGGACATCTGCCCACACCCAGGCACAGGGCTCTGTGGCTAGCAACCTGCTGAAAAAATATGATCAGCAACATTCAGAGCAACAACAGCAACAAAGACAAAACCTAATGGGAAAGCGGAGCTGGGGAGCTCGAGTGTGCCCGAGGCCATGTGTCAAGTCTGTGGCACTGCCAAGACACGAGGGGTTTCTCATCCCTGCTTGGCTCCCTAGGCTAGCTGTATCTCAAATACACATATGCAAATCCAAAACAGACCCCTGGCCTGACTTTAATTTACCAGAAAGCCGAACTCGCACAATTTAGGAGCATAAAGACCAAAGTAGCAGGAAGAAGTTACACATGTGGTTGTTTTCAGGCCCCCAGGAGAAGGCTCTACCCCCCAAGCCCTCAGAGCAGCCTCCCAGACCAGGCAAGGTCCCACTTGCTCCTCCTCTGGGGTCAGTGGTCACCAGTGCTGGAAGCCACAGAGACACGGCGTGTGGTGGGATCCAGGTCCTCCTGCCAGCACCATCTGCCACAGTGGCTTTTTTTCACATTGCTCTGCAAGTGCAGAAGTGCATTTCTGAGGAAGCCCACACCGAATGAGACCACTGGTCTGGCCACTCTCTTGCTTGCATGGCGGCCAACAGCCAATGCCCAAGATGGGGGTAGAAAACAGCTCATTTCATAGCAATTGCCTCCCAGAATATTCCTCCACCAACCTTCATCCCAGGGACCTCCTGAGCTAAAACTGACACTGTGCAGAATGACTTTTGCTAGGTTTACTCTCTATTGATTTATTGAGTTGCTCTTCAATCCTCCCACTAAATTCAGTAGAGACTGTCCTTTTCAAAGGCAGAATTAGGCTCTGTGATTAAGGAGAAAATGCCCTATTTAAAGGAAAGAAAAACGAAATCTCTCCGAATGAAGATTTGCAGAGGCTTCGGAGCTCACAGCTTTGTTCTGAGATGCCCCAACACATCACTGCGTAGGTGGCCATTTCGGTAGTCTGGCACCAAACTGTAAATTATACTGTAGTTATAGCCCTGTGAAACACCTGACACACACTTTATTAGAGATGTTGCACCAATTCTTGGAAACCGTAGATATCTACTGTGTTGTGAAGCACATAACAGCGTATTGTGGTCCTAAAGGGGAATTTATGATGTGACCAATGAGTAGGTAATGGATTGCAGACCCCTAAAATCATCTCGGGCTACAGGAATGCTTTATTTCAGCATCTCTCCATACTAACTTCCTGCCTCGAAAGTTCAAGCAAGGCTTTAGATCTTCAGCCCATCCACTGTATTATTTTCAGTGACAGGCAGGGCTAATTAGCTTGTATAGCTATTGTTTGCACTACTTTATCCTCATTATTTCTTCGACTTGCCATGCGGGCAACAATTATAAAGCCGTAAGGACATGCAGAGTTATGCCTGGAATCTCTGGTTTAATTTAGAGGAGGCACAGACAAGAAGAACACTGCTACTGCTAACCACGGATACCTACCTGACAGATTTATGAAGGGATTTCACGCGCTCATCTGCCCTCCCTCCATGCCCCACGCTGTGCAAACTGAATTTAACAGCTGGCAAAGGGGGTCCTACTGTCCCTGCATTCTCTAGGCTTCCCGAAATAAAATATATGACTATTGAGGCCTCAATTCATACAGTCACACGACGATTTTTAGCTTATTGGGAAGCTAAATGTTATGCATATTCTGAGGCAACATGCAAAACGATGCTTTCCCTCCACCAGCCTCTTTGAGCGTTTGCCCTAGTTTCCCCTTGGAAAACAAAGCTGCTGTCGAGCACTTCAGGTGACGAATTTCCATTTCACCAGACAGCTCGTTCACAACAAGACTTCTGAAAACACAAACGTGGCTTATTCCTCCTGAAGCGCTGAGCCACCAGTTGTCACAATTTAAGCACAGGGTCACCTACACGGTGCCATGGCTCGCAGTGAGCTAACAAGAACTCCTGTTTTATACCTACTATATCTCTGTTCAAACACCACATAGCAGGGTGAGGGGAGCTGGCTGCAGGCTGCCATGCCCTGCCTTCCCAAGCAAAGGGTCCCCCTCAGTTCCTGAAGCTGCATCCCTGTGGCCCTTCTCCTGCCGTGACATCTCTGTCAGAGACACACGTGGCTCAGAGGTATGCACCAGCAGCTAGTAGCAAGGCTGGATGAGCATGTCCAGACTTATATCCTGAGAAATGGGGAGGTGAGTACTCCACACCAGCCCAGCAGGCAGCAAGGAAGGGAAATTTTAAAGGAAGAAGAGTGTAAAATGATATGGCTATTGTGAATAGCTCAGCTGAAGCTGAGGGACTTTCTTGTGCACCCATCAGAATTAAACAGCCAGGCTATGGCATCTCTAAGACGAATATGTCAATCAAATCCAAGAGAATAGCTACCAAAAGATGTAACCAGCTGGGAGGTGATTTGACCCTAAATGAAGTGAGCACAAGTCACCTTGTTGCTGCATCCCAGCACCTTCTGTTAGCAGAGAGATCTGCACCTACACCAGCACCACATCCATTTGTTCGTACCCTCTGGGGCAGTAGCACCAACACAGCAGAAAGGATATTAACTTATAAGGTGATATAGTGATTTATTTAAAAAAAGAATAAAATTAAGTGTACTTCTGCTGTTGCAGAGTCAAGTGTTGTTGCTCTCCAGGTGGGCTGCATCACATGGGGATGTCAAGGATGGGGATTTTTCTTGTCCCAAGAATAAAGCAGGCCAGAGGGACAAAAACCCCAAAATAAACAACAAAAAACAAAACCTGCTGCACAGTTTGGGCAAGAAAAAGAGTTGTCTGTGTGGTGTTTGTACAAGCCACTGTACTTGTAACCAAACAGGACTTTAGGTATGCATTTGCTTATGCAAATGAGCAATCCAAAAGAGCTGACTGGCAAAGGTGAGAATCTCCATCCTGCTACGAAAAAGGGGCAGCAGCACCACGTAAAATGCAGCTATCACGCATCACATCATCTGTACTTTCGACAAAACAAACTAGATTTGTTCTTTTTATGTTTCTCAAAGCTCTTTTGAATACATCTTCCCATTCAATTTTACAGCTGCACCCACCTGCACATGTATTGTGTGACTGAGTAACAGTGGAGCGTAGAACTGGGAGTGAAATGGCCTTATTGGAACGTTTTATGGATGCAAATGACAAAGTTGGCAGTGCTAAATATCTTTGTAACACAAACATGGCCACACATATTTTATATTGTCCTTAAATAACAGATTCCCAAGACTGGAGTCCAAATATAGTGAAACTTCTATGAAGGACCATGCTGGGGCTAGAGCAAAAATGAGTCTCCCAGCAGAGTGGTCTTTAGTTAAAGGTCAGAAAAAAGTATAACTGGAAGCCTTATTAGGATAATTTAAAACACTCAGAATAGATGCCTGTTGAAGGAATATTTAGTGCAGTAAGTACCTACACTCTTATTTAGAGTCTGAGTAGTTTTAAAGGCTATTATAACAAACATAACACAGTAGGAGAAGATAGCTTGGTTTATGTACATGAATTGCAGCTTTAACTTGGAAATTCCAGTACTTTATAGACTTAAGCTAGACCAGATTGTTTGCTCGGGGTCTTTATTTAATAAAAAGGGAGGAGAGGATCATGTATGGAAAGGATTATTTTAGCAAGGGGAAACATTTTAGGAGTGCAGATGCATGAGATGCCGTTTCTGAAAGTGCAAAACCCTGCACTCCGAGCAGGATACATTTCTTCCTTATAACCCATCCCTTTGCCTATGCCCTCAGAGATTACTCCTATTAAATAAACCAAATGGTTTTGGAGTTCCTGCTCTGACATTCTGTGCTGTGATACAAAGGGAGTCTATCGGGTTCAGAGGAAGATAAGGAGGGGCATTATTTCACCTTGTGCCAATAGGAACAACAGTTGTACCAGGAACTCGGGTTTCTGCTGGCTGGTGCCTATACATTCAAAAAACTTGCTTCTCCAAACATTTTAGCTTAGTTTTCCTAAGCCTGATTTATTCCAACTATCCACCTAGATCTATTGGAAGGTCCTGCAAGCCCAATCACAGCCTTCTGCGGTTGTAAGGTGGTGCCAGGACTGGATGGAGGCCAGACAGCCCACCAGAGCATCCCCTTGCCACGGTGGGAGTTAAGGGCAGGGCAGCTCCTGCCTCTTCCCACTGCCATGCCGGTGCTTTGCCCAGAGAAGAGGGATTTAGACAAGACGCCTTGCAGCTCTGTGCCAAATGCTCCTCCTCATCTCCTAAAATCCCTGTGTGAGCAAACTGGCAATGGTTGCACTGATAAGATCAGCAGCACCTGCTGCAAGCAAAGGCAGCTGAGGGCACCCGGCAGCAGGGAAACCCTCACTGCCCACATGGCCCTCCCAGGCACTGAGGAATTACCGGGAATTGCCACCCCTTGGTTCCCTCTGCAGGTTATTCCTACAGAGCTGGGACCTGCAGCAGCAGGTGAGGTGGCTGCAATCCCATATAGAGTCAACAACACAGCACCAGTCTGATCAATAGAGCCCAATCAGCAGTACCAGTGGCTATTTTACATCTAGATAAATACATACACATATTTGTGGCTTCAGTATGGACCACCAAGAGAACTGTGCAGGGTGCAGGCAGGCATTAGACTCCACCTGCAAAGTAAAGAAAAAAGCTAGGAGCAGCTTACCTCCAAGTGCTTTCTGCCACCATCTAACAGGATGAGATTTAGAAGACTCAGTTTCCAAAAGCATCTCAAATTCCACAGTTGAATCCAAATCTTGCCTGGAAAAGTTGGACCTGCTCACACACCTCCAGGCCTTCTTCTCCCACAGGCATCAAAAAAGCCATTAGTTCAACTCCATTGATTTATAACAACACCATAGCCTTTGACTACCCAAAATAGTGGTTTAAAAAAAAAAAAATCTCTACCAAAAAAAAAATCGTTCAGAAAAAGCTTCTTCTCTTTTAAAACACCACACCATCCTCCTACCTCTAAAACCTCTTTGTAAATTGAGGCCTTGGTGCTCTTTATATTTGCTCCAATCAAGTGCATCCATTCCTTTGTCATTTTAATTGCCCTGACAGAAAGTGTCTTCTCAACGAGAAGGTAATTAGGAGAAGCAGCCTGTGGAAGCAGTGTATTGGCTCCACCTGGGACAAATTGAAATACACGTCCTCGCCCTCTCATTGCACTTCAATGTAGCCTTGATATTCTTTTCAAAAATCTTCTTTTACTGCTTGCTATTGTTTTCTGGCTGAGTAATTTTAAAGTCTAGCTGTGTGCCTTTATCTGCTCCAAGAGACAAAAGCTATGGAAATGCCCTTCTCTTACAGAGCTAGGATTCAGTGGGGTGGATGGATGGATGGATGGTTAGCTCCCGTATTCTCCCCTGTAGTGCAAATATGTATTTTGAGGGTGCCCATTTCACTCCCTAGGTACCTATAGCATGTATTTAACTGTGAAATAAACTAAAGCAACCTCACCCATCTCTGTCTTACCTAGGGGAGAGGCAGGGTCTGAGTGGAGCTGGCTCCTGCAGCCAGGAGCAGGCACATGGTGCAGGAATTACACGGCCCCATCCTTCCATACGCCAGCGGTTTGAGTATCTGTTACTGCTTCCGTTAGCTCATTTTAAGACAACAATAAAGCAAGCAATGTGCACGCATGTGTGTTTAATATAAATGATAAGCTGCAGAAGGACCATTTCCTCAGTTCTTGTGGAGATGGTGCTGGCACTGGGCTCTTGGGAAATTTGCAGCAATGGAATTTTCTAAGAGTGGGTTTCTGCTTTTTTTCCCCCCCTTAAGTTATATGCAAGTTTTCTATTAATCATGAAGATTTATTGATTGTTCTAGGGCTATGGGATAATTAAATATACAAAGGCTTGGCAGTTATAATAGAGCATATTCTTTTAGAAATGCTAACAATATGTTAAATCCAAGGAATTCCACTCCTCGTACTCTGTGAGGTCATAAATAAGTTCAGCGCAGGAGATATAAATATACATGACACCATTTAAAAATCAGATGCATGACTGGACTATAGCTGTTGAGTTTATGTCTCACTTATCCCTTAGTTACTAAGGTTAGTAACCCCTCCCCCTCACTTCAATTACGCTTATTATTTTACAGCTGAATAAAATCATATATATGTGTCATTCATGATTTTTTGGTCTCACAAGGACTTACGTGCTAGAACTTAATGGAAATACACCATTCTGTGAGTATCCCCAGCTTAGAGATAAGTTCTTGCCACCCCTCCCCTCCCAATGCTAACTGTCCAGCTATGAAACAGGGGGGCTATCCACCCTCTGAGTGAGATTTTATTGCTAAAATAAAGTAAAAATTGTTTTAAAACAAAGAACACACATCTTTATAGTAAAACTCAAGTTTGTTTTACAATTAGAGAAAAGAGTCACATGGTCCCCCAAAAAACCCCAAGTTTTTTATATATATTTTGAAAATATATTTAAAAACATAAAAAAACTCTATAGTTAAACATATATTATGTTAATCAGTACACTTAAATATAGCTTAATTATATTTACAATATGACGCAGTTGCTTTTAAATTTTAATGCCAATTTCAGGTTTTCCCAAAAAACATAAAATTATATAAATATACAATAAATATTTATGTTACACAAGGTGAATAATAGAGAACAAGGCCACAGACATTAACTTACAGTTGCAAGAGTCTTTACTTTAACACAGCACTAGGCCTGCTGACATGCATGATATACCTTTGTCACAAACAGACCACAGCAAGAGTTTAATTAAGTGACATGAAAGAAAACCAACCTCCCCTACCCCGCAGACTCTGTTTTAATTAAAACTGCCAAGCCTGTGATCATGGATGTATTAGGTCAGGCAAGTGAGAGCCATGGGACTGCAGTTTAATTGCCCGTTTCACATTATATACGTTGAAAGCATCAATTGGCATAGAACTGGTGTGTTGTGGGGAGTATCGCTCTAGATGTAGCTACAGGATACGGCTCTTCTCTAGGTTCTCAGCTCCATCCCTTAGTCCCCTACTCACACGGGCTGCCCTGTGCCTCTGAATCTACCATCCCACCATTCTAATTCCATCACACCAGTGCCACCCTGACCTGTGCCAGGCGAGGATTTCTGAGTTAAGGATCTAGCCATAATTCACTTCGGGAAACAAGGAACTTTATTTCTAGCATGATTTATGCATCAACACTTCTCTTTTAGAAATTCAATTTCTTTGAACTGGGAATTATTTCATTCCTGTATCTGAATTAGATTACTGTCATGTTCTAGCTAGCATTTCTTTTTCCAGTCTCGATGAGTGATCTGTTTGTTATTCATTCATTAGCATCACCCTTTCCCCTTCCTAAGCAACCAACCCTGGTTTAGAGGGGAGCCACCATCACACCACCTCTCTGCTGTGGTTTATTGCTGAGAATAGCTCCTGAGCCACATTTGGGTTATTAAATGTTAAAAATTATAATACACATACAGCTACTGGCCACAGGGGAATTAAATTCTCAATATACCAACATTTAATTTGCACAAAGAACAATTCAGTTGAAGTTCTGAGACATTTCAGTGGATTGTTTGATTGATTTTTGTTTAATTTCTGATTTCTATAGGGGAGCCTGAACATCTGCAAGTGGTTAGGAAGGCAGAAGTTTGGAGCTGACGTGGGTCACACCACACTTGCTTCTCACTCATGGTCCAGCAAGCACGTGGCCAATGCAAAAGGTTTTCATTCTACAGCTGGGATAGTTCTCCTTTGACAGTCAGTCAACCTAGGGAAAGGGGAAGCCCTTCTACTCCAAGTAGAAGAAATCACTGATTTTGAAGGTGTCTCTGTTAGCTTCCACCATGAGTTTCTACTAGTAATGACATAAACTCAGTGCTAAAGATGCTCCTCAAAGAGAATTATCATGGGGGATCATACTCAAATAAGCTTTGCCCAGTCCAGGTTTTTCATTAACTTCACAGCAAGGCAAGACTAATGCAGATTCTGCAGCATTCAGAAGCAGTTATATTTTGCAGTATTTTCCTCTTCGTTCAGAGACTTTCCTTCATCTACAGGAATTATAAATATAGCATCTGCCTTCAGTGAGCTCACTAACGAGCTATTTCTGCCTCTCTGCCCACTGTAGTCAGTGCAAGTGCTATGCACAGCTCTCAGGCTTACAACCTGCCTTTTTAGAAATACTTCTGTCAGGATAATTAGAGGGGTAGCACAGGGCTAAATACGTCTATCAGAACCTCAGCAATGTTAAGCCAACTCCTCCAGCACTTGCTCTTCACTTACTTCAAGAGTATTTTTTTATGCCAACACTCATAAAATAAGGCTGACAGCAGAGCCACATGAACGTAAGTGCTAATGGCTTTCAGCTAGAGGCAGGGCCTGCCTCTGCCTTGTTCCCCAGTGATGTTCCAGGGCTCCTCCAGGCGGGGATGCCACCGCAGGTTGCCCACCACACTCTGCAGGCCTGGGGCTGCCCGATGTGCTCTGGATGTAAAGGCATCAGCACCCAAGGCAAAGATCTCACTCTCTCACATGATGCACAAGCCCACATTCAATGCCCGCTATGACTTGGATAGCCCCAGTCAACCCAAAACACTGTTGTCTGTCCCCAAATTGTCTGAGATACCCAGGTCCATGACCAGCCTGATTTCAGATCCACTATCATCTTTCTAGACCCTTTTTCTAGTGCCATTCCTGTTGTGCTTCACCAAGACATTTGATCCACGCACAGTGTCTTTTATTACATGAAAATCATTGCTCTCAACACTCTATAGAATATTATCTATATGACAAGCTCCAGTTGTATGGTAAGTGAAACACTTTAAAGATCACAACCAACATCCTTCCAGAGGGAGGAAAAGAAAGAAAAAACAACCCAAACACAAACATGGTATAAGCAAATGCAGGTCTCAAAAGACAGCAATTAAAAAAAAAAAAGAAAATAACCTAAAAAAGCATGTTGCCGTACAGTTAAATAATGCTGTCCTTAAACCTGAAGTTCAGCAATGTGAAGTGGAACATCACCATTCTTTTTCAGTTGCCTTTTTTTTTTATTATTTTTTGTCAGTAGTTGGATTGCTATTGCAAACACCTTCACAACATACAAAAAACCAAATTTGTTTTTAATCCAGAATAAAGGTAATGATTTTTTTTTCTTTTTCAATCTGATGGGAATTCAAAAGTAAAAGAGAAACAGTAAAACTATGACAACAGCACCTTGATATTGTTTTAATTCCAATGCTATCAGAAGTTAAAAGCAGTAAACAGATATAATACTAACAGGAATAAAGATACTTGCTGTCTGAAATGTAAACGGAATGTTTTGGTTCAATTTATTTTTCTGAAAGAGGACAGTTTATCATCAATTCACAATTGAAGCAGCATGCAATTTTATTCTTTTTTTTTAAACTTTTAATATTTTCAATTCTTGGCAACGGCAACAAACCACAATGTTATCGAGGAATGTAATGCAGATTTTTGTTTGCTTGTTTTTCTTTTTTTTTTGTTTTTTTTTTTCTTTTTTAAACTTGTGCGCAAATGACTTTTGTTCCCCTTCAGGTCATGGATATGTTCAATAAATAGATTGTGGAACCACTGTACTGTATAAACTTCAGTTATACATGCAGTCCATAAAATTATTTTTTTACTGAATAATTTACCCTGTTATGTATATATACAAATAGATAATTTTGTCTCAATATAATCTATACAACACGAACCCACTATCTTCCCCTTTTAATGGTTAATGTACATACACAGGAAGTGTCTATCCTTATAAAGCGCCAGCCAACTCTCTTTTTGTTATCCATGGTGAGAGCTCTCACGTAAGACTGGGTAGTTCGGCACTGGGAGTTCCAGTGCCTCTTGTCTATGCCCCTGCAGCCCTCCTTTGTGTATCCCTTGGGGTTGCATTTGGTCTCGTAGAAGTATTGCTTCAGTTGGCCTTTGGGTACTGGGACTTTTTCCAGGACTGTGACAGTCGCCCCGGACATGTCCACTGCAGTCTTTTTCTCTGCCGCCGTCACCCACTCGCTCGTGCTGTCACACACGCTCAGTTCCCCGCGGCGAGCTGGGTCAGAGTGGCGCCGGACCCTCATGGACATGTTTGCAGCATCCAAGTAGTTTTTGTATTCCTCGAGCAGAAAGAGCAGTGGGGGTTCCAAAGGCACTTGACTGCTTAGCATGACTCGGGATGTGTACAAGTCTGCATCCTTGTTTTCCTCGCTGGGCTGGATGTCCTGGTCCTCATCTAGAAGCTCCTCTATGACATGCTCAAACGTGTCCGCCAGCGATGTCAGTCCTCTTGAACCAGCATTGGGCCCATTTAGGCTCTCAAGAGTCCCGTGGGTCCGCAGACCTGGATAAGCCAAGCTGCCTTGTCCTCTTACACTAGCTTCTTTCATCGGGGCAGCTTTCATGCAACTGAAGTATGAGATAACCATAGTAAGGAAAAGGATGGTCATCACTCTTCTCACTTGGTGGAACTGTTAAGAACAAGAAAAAAAAAAAAGAAAAAAGTTGTAAATTACAAGTGATGGAGTAATAAAAATTCACCTGAGTTATCATGAGACATTAGGCATTTTCTGCAGAGATCTGCTGCATGCAGCCGCAACTCATTACCGGTGATAAAGCACACTCCTGTACAAGGGTGTGCTTTGATTTAGAGTTTCAGATAAAGCATATGCCAAAGCTTAGGCAACCAGCAAGTCATGGGTCTTACGTGTTAGTCTTTCCATAGTATTAGATACTATGCAGACTCCTTATTTATTGAGTGATTATACCCATTTCAGGTAACAGCAAAAGCAGAACTGCTATTTAGCAATGCAGCATTTCAGCAGCAGAAGGCTGCTTCACAAGCCTGAGAGGCAAGACTTCCATTTCCAGTTCAAACGCAAATATTTGATTTTTAAGATCTCTCTATGCCAAAAATATTTCATCCGCAAGAAACTGAACAGCACCAGGATAAATTGCATTTGGATTTTGAAAGCCACCTTCAAAACACAGGAAGAAACCAAACAAATTCTGAGGTCTCAGCAGGTCAGTTCCTCATCTAAAAGTAGAAAGTATGTATGCATAAATATAGAACAAGGGAATGGTCCGGGTCAGCACGCTTGCCACCATACTAAATGTGAGCTGGAAAGTTTGCTTACATCATGTGAATGCCATGGAAGGGACTTGCTGGATTACAGAGCTGATAGAGCTATACTGAAGTGACAGTACCAGAACCACTGTCCCGTGCTTTCCCACAGCCCCACACTGCCTGTCCTCAGGTGGGCAAAGCACCTACTGAAACCCAGTTAGAGCCCAGAGCTCAGCATGGAAACCCAAAGCACAACCAGCCCTACTGCCATACTGAAACACAGCAGTTTGCCCATTTGTGTCACATTCTGCCTCAACTTCTGGCACATGTTACAGGCCGTGCTTTGAGGCTTCTGTGTGCTCTTGGCTCTGTCCTCATTGAGCATGGTGGGGTAGCACCAGGAAAGAGTGCCAGGAAGAAAACTCCTCCTCAGCCTTGGAACCAGCCCGGCTCACTCCTATCAGCACTCACTCCCAACAGCCTGGGCTTGTATGACTGCTCCTTCCCAAGCACCTTGCTAAGTCTCCGTACGGTTCCTCAGGGCAGAAACGGTTTCCCCTCAAGTGCAGAGTACATACTTTAGCTACCACTCCACCAGGAACCTCCCAAACCCTGCCATGACCAAGAGCTATACTTTCTGTCTGATCCCAAGTGCTACTACAACATCCATCACAACCAGTTGTTATTTTTCCTCCTTCCAATCCCTGCTCTCACCGGTTCTGCTTGCTAGAAAGCAATGGCATTGTTCACATTTTTGAAGCAGCAGCTAAGGCTTGTTTCAGAGCTTTTGAAGTTCATTCGGAAGTACCTCATACTTGGCAGCGCTCATTGGAGTAAATGCTATTTCTGTTTGCCAACAGGGTGCTATGTAAAAAGCCTTACTTCATCTCCTGCAAACACGCTGTGGGAAACTAGTACTCTTAAGACTCAAACATGGAAAGACAATCTATCATAAAACATACAAAGAAAATGAAATATGTACTAGACAGGCAGTGCCCAAAATGTAGGTCTCAAAGTTTACTTAACGAAGTGTGCGTGGGGGTGGGAAGTGTTTGGGTTTGTAACCATGCCCCCCTCACCCCGACTAAACCAGATTTTGGCTAAGAATCCTCTCCACCCCAGCACAACTCTTCCTTCATCCCTCCATCTCTCTTCCTGTTTAAAAGTGTTATTGTGGCATAGATTTATTAAGATTAAACAAACCTGACATCTCTGACTCACAGGAACATAGTGTTTGCTCTAACCATGCAGAACATTAATATTTTGCAGATTTTTTTCATCCTAGGATTTTTAAAACATTCTACAGTGAGTAATATCAAATTTCTTCCTCAAAGGGGAGGAAGAGAGACACTCGAAGATGATTTACAACACAAGGAAGAAGGTTATCAGTCTTCCTTTATCAAACCAGGAGAGACAAGACAAGAGGGAGAACGGGTGGTTCAGCTGGCATACAAATGCAGAGCCAGTGGAACAGGCAACAAAAATAATAATATTCATACACTCCCTCTTCTGAGAACTGTTTGATATAAAACTTGAAAGGAGAAAAAACCCAGTCACCCACATCACACTTTGTGACCACCAGAGCAGTGAACAGAACACAGATCTTCTGGCTACTAATCAAGTTCCTGTTATTTTTATTAGAGTAGTGCCCAGCGGTCCCAGCCAACATCTCAACTCTGGAGGGCAGACTCTGTCTGAGCACGTAATACCCTAAAGGGCCCTCCAGGGCAAAAGAGAGGACACAACACAAGGCACCAAGACAAGCACAAAACAGAGAAGGAGAAGCTTGCACCCATCAGCTGAATACACCCATTGGATGATGAGTGTTTGCTTCTCAAGTTAGATGGGTGAACAAAGGATAGGACGACTCCTGGACCAGGCTGCATCCTTTGCTATTGTCACCGGGCTGTTTACTTCTCATGGTAGCAATGAACTTGCAGGGATGTGAAATGAACAGAATAGTGGCTGTGAAACTTTGTTTGCACGGACATTTTTCTTACAAGGAAACAACAGAGGACAGAGAGATGCAGAGAAACCTCACCAACTGACTTCAATAAGTCCTCAGAATCCTCCACCAATGGCTGGTTGGTCACCAGATCTAACAGTACTTTATATCTCATGTTAAATTAATCCTTCCTTAGTCAATTTTGCCTTCTATTTAGGAAGGAAACTGCTGTCAAGCTTTATCAATTTACAGCCCATCTGATGACATACAACCACCACTATTACCTGGGGTAGAAAGAAACAGTGTACAACTAGGCTCTGAAAACCAACAACTTTAAGTCAGTCATTAACCACGTAATATACTGATAATACACAAGAAAATGTGTCCCCCTAAAAGCCACCCCTCTTCCTCGTGTTTATAACAGCTGAAGAGTATGTCAAAGTAAGCTTTAGCAGCACAGACACATGGAATATTGCTAGCAAGCAGACACAGATCAAATATCTACTTCTTTGTAAACAAGTCCCAGACTGAGCTGAACTGTGCAAGCAGGATGTGAAAAGATTGTTCTCTGTCTTGACTTAAGCAATATACACAGTCCTTGTCCTTGGCAACAAAATGATATCAAGTGATTTAATATGAGGAAGTATGTTTTAACACCTAGGAAATCTCTTCATTTCAG
The DNA here is from genome assembly GCA_013398125.1 of Aegotheles bennettii. NCBI lineage: Eukaryota > Metazoa > Chordata > Aves > Caprimulgiformes > Aegothelidae > Aegotheles > Aegotheles bennettii. Next base: position 78,799 of record VZRW01011684.1, on the reverse strand, counting down.
AGGCCACTGCAATTTCTAGTAGCAGCTGCTCAAAATCTACTGGTTTAGTATTTAAATCTCACTCCATGGGTAGAAACACACAACCACTCAGCTACTTTTGAACTGCCTCATGAATGCATGGCTCATCTCTTACTTAGTGAGGCAGGACTAACAGGCCAACACAGCACCACGAAGGTCACTGGAAACACTCTGGATGGCAGCTTCCAGTCATTTTCCTCTGCTCCCCAACTATCAAACCTTCTCTATCTTGCAAAGATTAAAGATACTGCCTGTCCTGTTACAGTAACTGCCTCGTAAACCCTAAACACTAACAGATTGGGCACATCCTTCTGATTGTGAGGAGGTCACCATGTCACCCCATGTGGAAGTGGAAGCGGGGTGGGAACATGGGACAAAGCTGCATTTTCCTGGTTTCCCAATGTGCTTCTGCTGAGAAAGCCATCACCCATCTCCATGCTGGGCACACCCACCTCTATGAGGTCTTGCACGGAGATGCCCCAGCATTTCTGTGTACACCCATGCCTGATGCTACCCTGATAGACTGAGCAACTATTTCCCATGCAGCTTCATTTCCCATGAAGCAACCTGGAGGGTACTGAGTGTTCTGAGGGCATCCACACAACTGAATGCCAAACAAAACAGAGTAGCCATGGCGACTTTTAGTCAGACACACAGCTAGAAAAATACAAACAAAAATCACTGATGGTATAGCCTCAATCTGTAGTTCTACCATGCACCCATCCCCTCCCTTCTCAGCAGTAGGAGGTTCAGGTCTCTACTGCCCACCTTCTAGGAACAACGGCTAAAGGCTTCAGTTTGTTTGCACTCCTCCTGTCCTATGTCACTGGGCGCAAAAGATCAAAGACTTCTCTAGGAGAGAGGAATCTTGGTTCAGTTGCTGTGCCATAGACTATTGTACACACCTACTAACTTGTATAAAAAAAGATAAGCTATTTTAAATAGATGTATGGTAGCCTCCTTGAGACCTCCCTCAAGTCACACAAGATGCCTCTGTCAGAAATAACATTTGAGTGGTTTCCTGAATGACATCCATTCTCACCGCCACAAGAGCATCCTTCCTTCTCTCATGCAGCACAGCAAAGCTGAAGCGATGAAAAGAGGTCACCCACCATGGACCAGATCTCAGGAAGACGTGACCTAGTTTGTACTTCAATAAAGTCCATACAATTACAGCTAGAATAAGGGCACATAATTGTGGCGGTTGCCTCCACTAATGGGAAAGCAGCTCGTTAAATGAAGGTCATGTCAATTATCTACAGCTAGTTTACATATGCAGTCAATTACTTAGCTGTACTATTTATTTCAGTATTTGTATTTAATGAGGATTCACCAGTTAATTGTTTTATTTCATTATTTTTTGTCATTTTAAGCAGAAATCTAGCAGCTGAACAGGTTGTATTTCCAGCAGAGAGACCTGAGGAACAGCTGTGAACATGTACTTGCTTTTCTGCATCCTGATATGTGCTACAAAAGTTGAAATAACTTTCAGTAGTGAATAGACTCATAATGCTTTAATCTCCAGAAAGGAGTGTGCGGTGGAAGATAAAATTAGCAGCAAGAAGACATTCATTTTCTGCCTTGCCATTTTCTAAGACCTTTATGCAAAAGTTCAATTTACTAAATACTACTGAATGGCACAGGCATGAGTTCCTGCTCTACACATCATTACCGGAGTGTGTGAACAGATACCAAAATGGGATGCATGTCAGCACATGACTTGCAAAGACTAAATGTACTGAGAACAAATAGTATTAACCTTTAACACATGCATAACTGGATGTCTGACGCACTCTGGTTATCCTTGCGGCTATTTATGCAGCAAACTACATAATTACTTTTTATTACTGAAAATAAAGCGCCCTCCCCCCAACACATACACATGCACACCCACACCCAATTTGTATTCTTGTAAGCTGGTTCTTCATGTCAGGAAGAAGAAACCCATTTTATTTTTACTCTCTCGTGTTGGTTTTCCCCGAGGTAACAAAATCTACTTGGCCATAGCGCCAAGGATGGCAGAGACTGAGAACCATTTTGAAGGCTAAGATAAAGAGCAAGGAAAATACAAGTAGTTTGTAAACTACAACTTTTAACATGAGACATTTTCCGTCATCTTATGTTACTAAATATTGCCTATGGTACACCTTATGAGAGAAAAGAAACTCCAGCAATGCCTACGCATAGGGAAACATGCATCAGTTTAAAGCACTACAAGGGGGTGCCATGGGGTTCCTTGGTTTTATTGGCCCAACGCAGACAAAAAAAATCACAACTTCTCCTGTTGACCAGACGCAGCAAAGAACCCAAAGAAAATAATGGCAAAATAATAATGCCATGACACTACACTCCTGATCTTTCACAGAGTTGTGTACCAGTTTCCCACAACCGTTCATCGTACCTTCCCGCACACTCCAACAGCTGTGCGAAGGGCACGCTTGCTCCAGCCCTGAGCAAAAGAATCCAGCTGCTCTAATGGGCACACACTAGACAGTCTTCTCATTACAAACAAGCTTATACTTAAAATGGCCAAGTGCAGGACTATGACAAGTTCCCTGTCGGATGGATCTCAGACCCATTCTGCATACACCAGGGAACAGGCAGGATGAGTTTTGGCAGTACACGCAAGTGAAGGAATAGCAGGCCAGACTCGCAGACGGCATTAGAGCTTTCAGAGAGACAGCACCCATGGCAGAGAACAGATGTGCACTATTTTTGTACTTTTACAATGGGAACTGCTTGTTGAGCCAGTGACACACATACTGCCTTTCCAGCTGTTTGCACAGCACCCTGCACATGGGGCACTCAAACTGCACCATGGTTTGCAATCCCTACCGCAAACAAAGAAACTCGGCTCCAACAAGGTATGTGTGTGCATGCTACTATACATATCAAAGGCAATATGCTTTACTACCAGATTTTTTGCCAAAATTTCATGTTGAAATACCAAGGTATACAGTGAAAAATCTTCCTCAAATAAAAGCACTACCATCAGGTTTGGTTTTGCTCATCAGGAGTATCATGGGTAGCGAGAAATACTGTACAGCAGGAACACAACTTCCAAGCTAAATCCACTTTCAAAACTGACTTCAGGCTTAGAAAAATCACATCAATGAGTTTTAGAGTATTTGTCAAAATACATTGGTGCTATTACTGTGTTCATTCAGAAGTAACATTACGCAACCTCAGTGAAAGTTCACCTATATAATAGGCTACCTAAAACCCCCCACCAAACAAGAAAAACCACCACAAAACCACTCTATGAAATGATTACTCCGTGCCAAGATATTACCTGCTTCTTCCATGTGAGCAAATAATTACAGTTTTCCGGAATCACTTGCTTTGACAGCCACCAGAGCTTTACATAATGCTAATTCGACCTATGTGCAGAAGAATGTTAGGGCAGAACCTCAGACCTTTGAGCAGCATCTATGGTTTGTCTTCCGTTTCACTAGGGCTCTTTGGTATTAAATACTGTGCTGAATCATCACAGGACTAAGCTATTCTGCCAAGTACACACATGAAGCTCCCACTGAAGTCAAGGATAATTGGCACTCGAGAGCAGAAACAGAACGGAGCATGTTGCGTGCATACTAGCGTGAGTTGGATCCCTTGTACTGTGACATGTGTCCAGCAGTCCTGGAACAACCCAGAAGCTGCTGCACCAGTTGAGCCTGGATCCTACGAGTGCCTATAAACTATTGAACAGCATGTAAAACATCCCACGCACCCATCGGTTCTGCTGCAAGTGGCAAGCTTTCTAGGATCCATAGAAAATTACGCACTCAACAGGAACGTAAGTGAAACTTAACCAAGGAAAATCAATGGTTAAAAAGCATAAGCATCAGATGAAGCAGTTACCCATGGTTTGGGCAGGCACTGCTTTCTCTAGGGTAAAGGAGGAGAGCAAGGGCTATAGCCATTTCTTGCAAGACTCTTACCTTTGCTGAGACCCTGACTGTGTGTGGCATTGCTGTAAGAGAATACCTTGCTTTTAGCCATAGTCAGTCCCTGAAATGAAGCAGATCAGTAAGTCGTGATGTGCATGAACCAGAAACTGGAAATGCCTGTTGTCAGATCCCTGACAGGTATTAACAATATGCCTGCATTTGCCAGTGGTGTTATCAGTCATCTTTTGGCTGCCCGCCCTTGTGTGCACATTTCTCTCAACCCATGCTCAGTCCAGCTGTTAGCACGGCATCTCCGTGCTTCCATGGACACGGCAAGGCATAAAAGCTTACACTAGGGCACCAGAGCAGCTTCTGGGAGTATTCAAGTCCAAAGTTACGTGGGAACAACCAGACCAGGAGCAGACGTTTGTAAGTTTACAAAGCCACCTACATGAACGGAATAATGAGAAATTTGTATTTAACACTGATGTACTCATTAATAACCCACCCCTCTGAGCCGCCAGCCCAGCACACGTCCTGCTGTGACAATGGCTTTGTCTTTCGAGGGACTACTGTAGGAAAATTATGTTAATACATTAACATAACTGTATTGAAAACACTTTGGCAAGAAGTGCTCTTTCACCACTGATATTTCACTATGACAATGCAGCACACCACAGATTCCAAAGCATTGTTCTTTTCAGCTTTTTTCCTGTCTTCTAAGTTGTTTCGTGTTGAAACAAGACTTTTGCAATTGCTATGCCTGGGTCTCTATCCCTAATCTATCTTAAAAATTTGGGGGCTAACTTCAACTGGATTCAATAGAGGGATACAAGTTTTACAGACAAGATTTTTCCACGGTCATGTGTTGTAACTGGCATGCAAGCAGCTGAGACCCACCCAAATAAGCTCCCTCCCTCCTCCATCCTTAGTCAGACAAACACAAGTGTATGGGCTTATTCACTTACAGACTTACAACACCGTGTGTCGTTGCTTTCATTTCACAAGCTCCACGCAGGACAAGGGTTTGGAATAACTCGAAGGGGTGAGGAGGTACATCTGGCAAAGATGCAAATGTCTGAAAACAAGCTTCATTAGTTGTACTGCTCAGGGTACAAACGTTGAATGGAACATAAAGGAAAAGAAAAACCTGCAGCCTTGCAGGAAAAAGTAATTTATCAGGCTTCTGCCTTCTCCTAGTTGTATAATGGTGTAATTTCATTCACAGAGGACTATTACACTGTGATTCCTGTGAATTACGTGGGCATTGGGTCCCTGCCCTCCCCAATTAAAAAAGCAGTTTACGTGGTTCATGACTTTGCATACTTGCCACCAGATACAACTATGGATTGTGGCATCACGGGAAATTATTTCCATAAAAAAAATTATTTCCATAAAAAAACCCGTTGAGGTTGATTGAAGCAGTATGTGCCAGTGGACCCAGTCCTGGCGGACACAGTCACTGCCTGGTATAAATCCACAGCGTTCTGTTCACAGCTGCGAGGGTGGCCCACTACTAATGTGGTCGTAAGGGCCAAAGCCTACACTGTAGCTAACAGCTGTATCAGAACAAAACGTGGCAGGTTTCAGCAAAACAGCTTCCTCACACTGAGGACTCCGGAGGGATACATGCATATTTGGGAATAATCACACTTTAAAGAGGAAGAAAAAAAAGGCTTTCTAGGTGTGCAGACTAGCTCTTCCCTTCCCCCACCAATATAAGCACATAAATAGCCCAGACATGCCTGTAAGCAGAAGTATGCAAAATCCAGCCCAACACCACCTAAACTTTCCTCCTTTCCATACTTGGGTGTCTTGTTTCACGCACACACACAGCTGAAGAAAGTGGCTTTTCTGCCTGCGTACTGTTCTCACTGTAAGAGCCCTTCAGCTCCAAAGGGCAGGTTTGTGTATGGGATTTCAGTCATTAAATAAACACTTCTCTAGAAAAACGTCAATACCTGTCCCTTCACATAAGCAGATCCTACTGCCCTGTACGAAGGAGAGCCCCTCTTCAGATAGCTGGGGGGGACACAGGACGACGACACACGAAAGAGAAAGTTAAAGCCAGAAACATTAAATTACCCAATTAGCCCGTTAAAACAGTTAAGTGTTCTCCTTCTTCCCAGTCTCTGCACAACATGATAGAATTATCCAGAAGCCACCATCCTATTTAAAATCAAAAGTAGAGCTGTCTTATCAGAGATAATTAGCAGCTCTAGAGAGGAAAAAACCCACTTAGAGGATGCAAGAGCAGGAAGACCTGGTACTTATGTCGCTGCGACTCTCCACTCGTACAGTTCTTGGAGAACACACTCTCAAAGCTTCCAAAGTGCTTTGCAAACATTGAATCTCAATATATTTAGGTGAGGAGGAACCTTTTCCTTCTGGGTAAGCTGAAGCCCATAAAGATGTTTAAGCAACTTACCCCGGACTGCACAGCAAGTCGCTGCTGATCCAGAGGAGACGAGGGGAGCCCCCGCTCCCAGTCCCTGGCTTCAGGCCCTACACAAAGCTGCCTTAGCCATATAGATCATTCACATATTTTGCAAATCTCTCTTTGGTAACTTAGATGTCTAACCCAGAAAGAGGCAGGGCAGCTGATTAAAACCTTAGGGGTATTATTTTGAATACATATGCTAGCTCACTTCCATCTGTGTCGTTAATTAGTTCCTGACTGTAGGTTAAATGTAGGGCATGTTGTCATGAGCCTAAGGTGGGGTGGCAGGACCTCCTGCTATTGCCATATGGCTTTTTGTTTCTTCCTTCATTCTTCAGCTTTTAGCCTCATGCTCCTAATTTGTGGCCTCAACCATTATATAACAAAGAACAACAAGAAAAGCAGAACTAGTGTTAAAACAGAAACATTCTTCACCATTAGAACCTCAAAGAGGTTTGATTTGAAATGCAACACAACTTCTGTCTCATCCAGAGGCTGCTTTGACCCACAGCAAATTTGCTATGAAATTCAGGCAAGACCTATTCCCATGGAGAACTACTACTGCACGAGTAGGTATTTACCAGCCCTATAAACACAAACCAGGCAGTCTGCCAGGGACTGAAGGTCAGCCTTAATTTGGATCAAACGGAGAAGAGCAAGGCTATGTCTACTCATAATACAGCTGCTGAGCCCTTCCAAGGGATGAAGTCAGCGTAGCAGCACCATCCCCATAAACACAATAAAAGGAAAAAAGATGACTGAGTTCTGGTCATCCAATGCATCTCCACAGATGTATCTTTTTGTTAAAAATGCAAATGACTGTACTGGACAAAATTATGGGTCATGTTCTGAAGTATGCCTGACCATGACTAATTGCAAGATATGCAGAGTATTGGCAGTCCCCCTGCAGTCATCTTCTAGTGAGCACAAGTTGGATACAAAACAGGTTTGGTGGTGCTTTGTGACTAAAAACTTGCTCCAAAGTATTTAACTTAGATTTATTGGAAGTTATGGAAGTTATTTCTTGTATTTTCTAGTTCTCATTGCATACCTGCCCTTCCATTAGCTAGAGGCAGGGGAAATGCTTTCTGGTATTTCCAAGCATGCCATGCTACAATTTTCTTAGCAGTTATGGGAATCAGAGCAGGGAAAAAATACACAACAATATCTATGTTGAAGAAAACTGATTAAGAACCAGGTGATAGGACTTCATACTTGAGGATTATGGAATTCAAGATGTGGCATCTAGGTTTGTCAGACTTGGAGGTAGACTTCTTTGGAGAACTAGACCTCTTTAGTTTCTTAAATCTTTTTTCTGCTTTTTTTTGGGGGGGGATGAGTTTATTTTTTTGTTTTGTTTATTTTGGAGGTTGGTTGGGTTTGATTGCTTTGTGCATTTTTATTTTTATTTTAACAAGGGAGGCATGTAGAATTGACTTACTTATCCTTTTGCAACATCCCTGCTCATCATTAATGCTCCTGCTACTTTTGCAGTTACAATGCCATAAAAGTTTTACACAGGGAGCAGCAGAAATTCATCATTAGCACAAAACAGATAGGAAAGGACTTAAAATGAGTCTTTCAAGGAAGGCAGCTTTGTTCTTAATTTTAAATTCAGGTACAAATCACTAGGTTTTAAGGGGAAAACTAGTTTTAAGACACTCGTTTGCCTGTCATTACACAAAGTTTGTATTTCTGTGAGAAGAGTTAAGAAGCACCTGTTTATCTTTTTGGACCATTTCATTGGCGACAACCTGCAGATGCCACACCAGTAAGTATCCTGCTGTTGTAATGAGATGTGAAACATCCTTCTTCACCTCCCATAAAATAAAAACAATCCTTCACTAGTCTGCAGGACATTAGCTGCCAACAAAAAAACCCCAAAATCTTGACATTGACTTAAACGGTAATGTTTATATCTGGAAAAGCAAAAAGGAGACCTTCAGATGTGTTTATTTCTAGTTTTGGTTCAAACCATTTTAAAGATAAAGGGCGGTCATGATGTTCAGCAGCAAATTTGTACTTCACCACAGTTTCCTGGCATGAGTTCTGGTTAAGTTACCCTTGCCAGCTTGAACTTGTTAGTGGCTTTGCTTCCCCCTTGGACTCACACTGGCTTTCAGTACAAATTCTATCAAATAGCATTTCTCTCTTGGCATTTACGGCTCAGTCAAACTGGATTATCAACTCAAAAGGAATGTAAATAGCAAGAGAAGATCCAAGTCTTAATGCAGGCAGCCAGCAGGCACAATTATCTGGAAATACCATAAAACAAGTCCTGTCGCTCATCCCAACAGTGTCCGTACACTTCTGTAGTTCGGTGACAGCTATGACTAAGGGGAGGTTGGTTTACTTACTAAGCCAGCCCTTGAATAAAGTTTAGATTTCATTTCTTTTCATCTCAGTATATCAAGTACTGAACACTCACCGAGAGTGCCATGGCCAGCGTAAAGAAGGGTAAACTAAACCATATGGATACTAAACGTTGCACCAAGCTTCAAATGTAAATGGCATAACGGACTAAGGAATCCAGGGATCATAACCTTTAATTCCTTGATCTACACAAAAGTGCATTTCTCCAGGAGCTGTTATGTTTAAAGAAAGCAGTGTTTTGATGACATTAGATAAGGCACAACATGTGCTAGAATTGGCACAAGATTATGCTTAACTCTCTTTTATAAGATATGTATTACAGGATTCTGGGGGGTGGGGGGGAAGACTCTAGTCCCATTCTTATTGTTACAGCCTTAACATGCTCCAAGTCTTTTGCATGCCAAGTTAATAAAGAGCATATAACAGCATTTTGCTCAAAACTGCAGCTAATTTGATCTTTTTCCACACTCCTGCTATGCTACGTGCACACAAAGGACAAGCCTACCTGTTAGCCCAGTGCACATACAGGAGAGGCAGAGGTTGGATGTGGAACTCCAGCTGAGCCAAGGACAGTTCTTCAAACACTGGTTTGATACAATGGCTCTCTCCTCATATACCATCGTGTGGTATAAACAGCCCACAGTTGCCTCCTGACTTGAACGACAAATGCCTCTGCCACAGCTCCTCAGTCTCCCACAGGAAAGCTCTGTTCTCCCAGAAGCTATACATTAAGCACTTACCCCAATATACTTTACACCGACAGATTTCAAGTATCTTAAGTAATTATCAAAAGCATCACCTGGAAAGATACGCAGTACATGCCTTGCATTTTCAAGGCTCTGCGAGAGGGAAGTTCTCAACTCCCATTGAGGTTTGGTTATATTGGGTTTCTTATTCCACTGGGCATTTGATAGCCATAAGCTAGCAGTTATTATAAAAGCCCCCAAAACGTACTTTGTAAGAGTCAAACAGAAGCATGAGTTCAGTGGATAAAAAAGGCACACTGTTTCTCTTTATACACAGTTCCTCACAAATTAAGTAGGCAACAGTGTTTATTCCTCTCTCCCAAATGCAGAAGAGAATCTGCTACAGCCAAAGATTGATGCACAAAGCATACAAATCAGAAGTTGTGACCTCAAAACAAAATGGGAAAGTATAACCTAAGAACCAAGGGGCAGATGGAAAAAGTGTAATCCATGTTGTTAGATTTCAGGTAGCAACAAATACCCACATACCCAGCTTAACTTGCATACTTAATTTTGAGATCGGGAAGATCCTGGATCTAATGAAACCAAGCTAACAGCTGCCAAGTTGATATATCAAGAAAATCAGATTTTGTTTTTCCTATTCCACCAAAGGACACTCCCTAATAAGCAGGCTTCCATAATGGGGTAAGGGAACAAATCCCCTCTCCTCCTAAGCCAACTTATCCTTAAGGGACTGGTTCTTCATTGCAATTTTGGTGCAAGCTTTGGACATTCTATCAAGTCTCTCAGACAGCTATAACAAACCAGTAAAAATTTAACTTGCAAATACTTCTTTAGGTGTAGTCTGAAGTTTAGTCAACAAATGATATACTGAAAGGGATCCTTCTTGCTCATCTATTTGAGCCACACAAGGAAGACCATATAGAGATGAGTTACCTGCATCACTAGGACACAGCTCACAGGTACCACCTCAGTTACAGGGTTCAATAAAGCCCACACGCACACACTAAATTTACTGCTGCGGGGTAAGAACGATCAAGATTAGCAGCCTTGCTCATTTTAATTGTCCAGCCTCACTTGTTAGAGCCATCCCATAGCAGCCTGTTCGGTTCCTCCATCTCTAGGTGGCGGTAGCTGCTTAGATTTTGAGATACCAAGAGATGCTTATCTCAAATTTAGCAACCAGCATTCCTCCCATCCTCCTAGAATTGCCTTTCCTAATTTGAAATGTGACCCCCTCCCCCATTTCTTCATAATTTATAGTAGTCTGAAGCTGAGTCACAAGGATTTCTGCATTTTCCTAACCAAGTACACAAGAAAAGAAATGAACTGCCAAAGTATTGAGGCAATTTATAGTGTAAGGCATTGAGAGCTTCTAGTCGATCAAAGGACTCAGGGAAACAAACATAAGAACAATCATGCCTTCTGTTCTGCACAAATGCCATGGCCAGAAATAACTGTCCTAATTAACTGGTTTCAAAAAATGACTTCTCTGAAAGATACAACATTCTTACCAAGGAAAGTATACAACTGCTACAGCCTTATGGCAGCTGTCACCAGGGCATGAAAATTCACTAAATGAAGTTTCCTTTTGCTTTCTCCGGTTGTCCATGGTAGTCATCTTCAGACAGCTGCAGCCATTTGTGAAGCCTAAATTACGCTGTAATGGGATGTTCTGCTACCACTACTATCAGTGTAACTAAAGGATTACAATCACATCAAATCAGCATCATCCCAGCCAACCCTCCGTTCACAATTTATAAAGGGTAGAAATTGTGCCCAAGATGAGGTTGGTGGGTTTTCTGGTAGGACTGCTGTCTATTCAGTCAAGTCCACAGCATCTTCAATATTTCAGATTGTTCCACATTGGTTGTTACTGTTGGGTGTAGCAGTTGAACTCTACCAGTCTGTAGCTGCCTCATAATTAGGTTCTGAATGTTAAAAAGGAGAAAAGTAGGAGCCTGACCCTACAGATCACCTGCAGGTGACTGACTGTCCTCTTCTGCATGGACAACTCCTGCAAACAGTGTTTTCAATTGGACTCTGAGCCTATAATTGTAAGCAAGATGACCAATGTAAGATTTTATCAGAGGACATGGGCCATAGTATACTGGCTACCCTGTTAACTCATGCATAGATCTCCAAAATGAAAACATTCTATTATTCTGTTATTGTACCTAAATCAAGTAGCATAAGGATTTACATTGATAACATGCAAGTTTAAGGCACCATGGCAGAGTTGCCAATACGGAGCAAAATCTGTTATTTATTGTTTGCATTACAAGAGCACTGAGAAGGTACCAAGAACAGAAGACAGGCAAGACAATCTCTGCCCCGAACAACTTAGTCAAGGATGAGACTCAATAATAGGTATGGATAGTAAGGGAAACATTGAGATTAGTGAGCTGGCAGCCAGTGGGCACAGCCTACCAGCCCCATCCCAGCTTGTGCATCAGGCAGCTTGCTCAGTACACACCTGTACAGCATCCTAATGGTGTACCCCAGGGAACAGGAGTTGTTACACACAGCACCTTCCTAGCTGGAACTGAAGACAACAGGTTATTGAGTTACCATTTTGTTTCAGTAATACACAAAAATAGCTTAGCTTCAGTCCTTTTAAAAGCTTCCTTTTAAAGGGTGTTCACAGCTAAGCATTACCAAGAATGCCAGTGTATGAACTGATGTAAGAAATGATTGAGAGTTCCCTAATTAAAGCAGCATTTTAGCTATTTAGGAGGAACCAAGTGCTCAGAACATATGCTTGAAAACAGGTCAAGACAAGTTAGTGATTAATCTATTAAAAGCATATATCCTCTCCTAGTGGAGCCTCCACCAATTCACACAATGCCTAACGTGAGATTTCTAGTGTAGGCACAGGGCACATTCTTAGAACAACATTTCAGACTTTTATGCAAACTGGGAAGGCAGATATGGGAAATATATATATTTTTTATAGGACTTTACGGTTTACACAATTCACTCGGAGTGAGTAATTTCTCACCTTCATGCAGGCTTACCTGTAGAAGGCATGAGGAGGTCACCTACTCATGAGCTTCTTGTGACCTGCTTTTCTACCTGCACCCCAGCAGAAAACTATCACCTGAGCCAGACATGCAGCTTCTTGTGTTCTCCTCACTGTAACAGCACAGTAACAGCTGCAGAAAGTGCTACAGGTACTGCCAGGACTTTTAATTGCAGCTACTTTCAGCTCAGCACTGTCACTGTATGCAAAGCTTCTAAGCAAGAGCACAGATCCTTATTTTCCACTATAATCTTCCACATTTTACTGAGTCTTTAAAATCCTTTGCATCTGTGCACTACGTTGTGTAGTATTGCAGCACATTGTAGTACTCTGTAGCACTACACTACAACATAATGCCTTCATGTCTAAAAGCACGCTGCTTGAAATTAAACTTTTTTTTCCGGTTTAGCCTTACTCCCTCCAAGATAAAAGTCCTTTCCCATATTTTCCTCCACTGTTCTATCTGGATTATTCAGATAAAGTGTTCTTGATCCTTCTGACCCGGTTTACCCTGATTTCACAGCCACGTAACGACAGGATCTACCCTGCAGCTCCAGAAAGCAGAGAGCACTGGCGACGTGAACAGAAGGCAAGCTCCTCACAAATGGGTTTTCCCAGCCGAGGTTCAGTGAAGCTGAACATTAAGTGGTAGTACTACAGCAGAAAATTGTTGTGAGTTACAGAGCCCTGTAGAAAGGCTCCTGTATCAAGTAAATACCAGCTCCTTCAAGGTATTTTAGAGCTGAACCAGAGCCATTCCTTTTCCCCAAGCCCCCGGTGAGACACAGCACTCTGTCCTGCTGCTCCAAGAGTGGGCAGAAGCTCGCAGTTTGCCTTCTCCCCTTCCCTCGCCGTGGGTTTGTTTACAGAGCCATGCCCTGCCACTCCGCACGCAGGGAGCCGCAGCATTCCCCCGACAGCTGCTGCCTCCTCTCACATGCCAAACCGTGGGATTCACAGCCCAGATAGAGCCAAGAGCATCCCCTCTGCTTACCTTCTTCCATCCCTAGACTAACTCTGGGCCATCACTGGGGTTGAGTTTTCACCCAAGCGCTCGCAGGCAGAGCTCCTGCTCCACCAGCAGAGCCATCCATGTCCACCTGGCTGCCCAAGACTCTACCTGACACAGAGGAGTGGGACACTGTGATGACCTCCTTGCTTGGGACAGTCGGCCACGTGCAAAGAGAGCAACCCCTTCACATCTGCTGCCCAGGAGCTGCTCAGACTGTGCCGGGAAAGCCACTCCTGCCCAGGAGCGGGCAGCCCATCGCTCGGCCCTCCGCTCCTACTTAAAGGCGACCAAGGAAATTCATTTAATGTACTTATCACACCATGAATTAAAGATTACAGAAATACTTGCTGCAGAAAAATGTATCGCTGGGATGGATTCTTTGCATTCATTAGAACTGTGTTACTAGAAACATAAATAAGTAATGACTATCGATCTCCCAACAGTCATAACCTCAGAGCAGCAAACTACAATAAACCGAAAGGAAAAGTCCATGGTGTAACCGTAATGTAGGGTACCGACAGCACCTCTTAAGTGAGAGGCACAGCACCCGTGGCCCGCAGCTGTAACACCTCCTGCTTTCCATGGTATAAATGGGATAGAATGGGATGAAAGAAAAAATACAAATGAAGTGGGATAGCGTAAGGCTTCCCAAGTATTAATTAAACCTTTGTCAGCCAAGTTTACCGTCTAACACCGCCTCCTTTCTGCCCGGAGGGTGCTTCCCACACCAAGGCGAGCTCAGCCCCGGTGGTTCCAAGGACCAGCAGAGCCGACGGGCGCAGGCACGGCCGAGCCCAGCTCTTGCCCCGGCGGGCTCCCGCGCCCGGTGGAAGGGGGGAGAGGCGGGGACAAAGCCCCCGTGGCACCGGAATCCCGGTGAGGGTGCCCGGCGTGCTTCGCATTCCAGCGACGGCCGCGCTTCAACAAGTGCATCGCTCCCTCCCTGACGGCTCCGCGCCCACCAACGCCGGGGCGGCGCCCGCCCGGCCCCCTC
>VZRW01011684.1:45776-63118 GCA_013398125.1 Aegotheles bennettii | reverse complement strand
CGGCGGGGTCCGGGGCGGCCGCGGTGCCCGCGGGCCCCCGTGCGAAGCGCCCCGCTCGGCTCTGCCCCGCTGCCGCCGGGTGGTTTTCCCTTCCCTCCTGTCAAAAATCTGTCTTGCGTTTGCCCCCTTCCGCCTGCGCAGCAAATACAGTGAATTATTGATAGTGGAAATTGCATGGCGGAGGCAATAATGGCATCCCCTGATTGAGTAGCTCCATCTGATCTTGGTAAAGACAGAGAGATGGCACCGCTCCCCGGCCGGGCCGGCTGTGGCGAGCGGGGGCACACGCGTGTGCTGGCAGGTGCCCGGTGCCATGGCCCACAGTGAGAGCCGGCGTGGGAGAGGCACCCGCCCTGCCCCAGCCTGGCATGGGCTGTCCTCACCTCCCCTCCCTCCTCACTGGTGAAAGTGGAGGCGTTTTTAAGAAGAAGATATCCCATCTCTTTTATGGATCGGTTAAAACAAGCATCTTTCTACACCTCGAAGCCTGACTGCCATCTAATTGCAATTAACACCAAAGGCCCATCCACTTCAGTGAGCTCAGGGCCATTTATTTATACTGGGAGAAATGTGTGCAACTCATTGCTGCCTTCAGGCAGTCTGATTGCCTGTGTGCTTTTGCTATGAAACACCTGCATTTATTAGATCAGTAAAGTAATAAAATATCCCAGGCGTTTGAAATTTGAGTACACCTAAGGCCTTCCATATAAAACAGCTTTTAATATATATTAAAGGAAACAATCCTAGTGGTTAATATCCTTTGCAGCTTTAAGAACTTCTTTAAAAATCATGTTCAAGCACCACATTACCATCCTTCCTCACTTGGGGGTTTGGTGTGGTGTGTTTGAATTAAAGGTTTCACTGAGCTGGGAGGACAGTTCCATCTCTTTTGTCCCAGTGATTTCCAGTCCAGATCTACCCAAGTTACAAGAAAGGAGACTGTTTTTCAAAGTCCTCACTAACAGCCTGGGCCTGAGGAATCACACCCAGCTCTCACTATCTCACAGATACTCACTAATAAAGGTAGCTCTTCGGGCCAAACCCTGCTAGGCTAGTTCTGTAATATCCAAATTGTGCCATTAGGGATACATCAGCCATTTCTTTTCCTACTCTAATATATAGGTATAACCTTACATCTCTCAGTGATACTGCCAGGTGGGTGTTTCAGTATAGTTTCAAACACAGGGATTGTAACTGGAACTTGCTAAATTAAGATATGCATTTTTTTTTACCATTTTGGACTTCTCTCCATGACACCATTCAGCTTTCCAGGTATGACTGTGTTAGTGTGGGTGCCTGATTTCACCAGGGCAGCAAGTTTTCAGCACAGTTTGAATATTCTGGGTTCATAAGACAATGCCTGCAATTTTTTTTTCATGATCTACCAGTCCAGTTTAACAGCAACAGCAAAGGCTACTTTAATTAGCTGTAACGTAATACATTACACACATTACTCCTGGAGGAAGGACCCTGGTACACTAGACATGCAGATGAGCAGCAGCGAGCATCATAGAGGCACTGGGGCATCATAGAGACACTGAGGCATCTGCTGGCTTGTTTCAGGAGCCAAGGAGAAACCACGTGTTCTGAAAAAGTCTGCTTGCAATCAAAGTTTTTTAATTTTGGAAAGGAAGAGTGTTGTGGACCACCTGACAAGACCTCGCTCTGTGGAACACGCTTTCAGCTCAGCTCTGCTGAGAACGTGAGAAACATCAGTCCCAGGCAACTGTGCACTGAAATTCCCATTTTGCTCTGCTAGAAACACGAACCGTTTGCCCTTGTGCAGAGCTTTTCCTGGGGAAGAGGTGTGGTCAGAGAGTTGCTGTATCTTGCTGGTATAATCAGCCCTTTGGGGATTATTACCAGCCAGTGCTTGATTACTGGGAAAATGAAAAAGTAGTGTAAATCACGATCTGTTTGGACTTCTAATGTGCACACAAGCTGGGCTCCTGACTTCAAGGAGAATTTTGTATGAACGAGTCCCAGAAGATTGGGCCCATGAGGGCTTGTGAAGCAAGTCACAGTCCTCACATGGAGACACTGCCCTGGTCAGAGCTCTGCTCCTTTGTCTGCATGATGTACTGTAAGGCTGGAGGCACATGTACACCCTTGCCTTCAAAATTTCTGGGATAGGTAGGATGCAATGATCAGACTTCCCAGTGTTTCCCATGGATTCCCAGGTGGATGCCCACTCCAAAGCATTCACCTAGAAACTGACTATCTTTTTCCTGTATCTAACTAGGTAAAACTCTCTTTTGCATACACAAATTACACCTCACTCTTTTCCATACATGACAGGGAAGGAGTAAGAAAGAGTACGAGTTGTCAATCAATATAATGTTGATTTATCTCTGCAGCAATATCAGATTGCTTGCAGGGGGGTAAGACCATTGCTTTTTGCTGAATTCAATTTAAACTGTAGCACAAGCACTAATGATGCTGTAGATACTATAAAGAAGAAAGCAGAAGCACGCACATCTGGTTTCTGTCTCGGTGGAGGTTATACATTATAGTGATTGATGTACGAGATCCAAATTTACTGATAAACTAATTATATGATAAAGTAGTTTGTGGGGCTCTTAAATTCCCCCATTGCAATTGTAAGAGAAGCAATAAAAAAAGTCAATATTTGAAAAGAGTAACATTCTTAAAAGGTCCATAGTTAGTCGATACCTAATTGGCGATTCAGTCTCTCCCCACAAATGTATCTTTACACTCCCCATTTTATTCACATAGTATCTCGACCTGGTTTTGAATGAGGAAAAGGTCAAGAAGCTACAATTTGGGCTGCCTCTCACTCGGTTGTCAGGAAATATAAACTAATCCTGATTACACAAATGAGAATGCTGTTGATATACTCGGGTTTTGACACTAGAGTTTTTTTTCTATTAATAATTTTAATTGGCTGAGGTCAGTTCTTATATCACTACAAGCATTTTATGTTTAATTATGTTTATTCATGTTTCCTAGTTACCTATCTTTGCTATTTTTTCACATTAAAAGGCCGGAAAGTTCATGGAAATAAACTTTTCCAACTCAAGTAACACTAAAAATTGCAAGGGATTATAAACACAATTGGAGGTTGCAGGCACATCACATTTGTAAGAAGGTGACTGGGCTGTGATGCCACTCTGACAATTCAGCGATGGCAGCTCACACAGCAGAGCCACTGATGCTCCATGCAAATGTCAGTGGGACCAGAAAACCCTCAGCATCTTCGAGGACTGAACTCAAATTCTGCTCAACTACATAAAGTCTTTGCAACTGGCCAGGCTGTGACTGAGAGAGGTGAGAAGTGGGGTCGTGAGGGCTTCCCCAGCCCACCCCTTGCAGCCAGGGGTCGGCCAAATTGCGGCCATGGCCTCTGCTGGGCATCTCTATTGAGTATTAATGCCCTGGGGTTGGTGCCACTTGGATCTTACAGCCTCCAGGTTTACCTTACGTCCAGCCTGCAGAGTTGCTGTGGTTCTGTTCTGCAAGTAGTTTTCTGGGTGGTCAGACTGAGCCCTGTGCCTTAAATAGCACAGGGTGCCTGCTCTTAATATCAAGCATAATTTTGCCTTCAGTGAACAATGTCTGCCGAGAGGCCTTTCAGCCTCATTTTAGCAGGGCAAGTATTCTGTGAAACAGCAAAGATGGGAATACAAACCCAAAGATCTTTCATTAAACAGAGTTTGTAGGCTGCATGTGTACAGGAGAAAGCAGTGAAACCTACCCTTTACATCACAGGCACCAAAACCACAACATTTTTGCTGAAGAAAATACCACCTAATGGCTCAGAATCGTCACCCTGCAGCTACAGCAAAAGTGAATTTAAAGCTCCAACAAACAATTAAAATAATTGGTCTCTTCTCATGTCTGCTAGAGGTATGCCAGCTTTCCGTCACATTGGGGGATCTGTGCCCTGGATCTTGTCCCAGGCCTTCTAGTCAGGGATTTCAGCACAGTTATGTGCATGAAACTTCTTCTACAGCAGAGCTCTGTGGTAGGTGCAGATTAGTCTTTTGCAAATAAGGAAATGCATGTGTCTATTATATATAAATTTATTAAGCTGCTCGTGAACATACTTGTTTGGCGAGCACGCCCCTTCTGTGTTCGTTCCTTTCCACTGTTCATTTAGTTGTCTCTACTGGCATCAGCTGTCACAGAAATGCAGTGTGAGTCATACGTGACAATTACCACATACATCAAGTGATGAACACACACACTCCTCCCCATCCCAGTGCGTGTGCGCACTTACCCAGGCCATGTCACCCTGTGTGACAGGTAACCAACACTGTGCACACACTGGTGGAAGACATGGCTGATGAGCAGGGAGCCAGGTACAAGCACGAGGTGCCAAGATGCACCCACTCCAACAGGTCCATGACTTTCCTGTACTGTGGACTCCAGAGCTGGACGCAGCACAGAGTTATGGGGGTTGGCCCTGGCTGGTGCCAGGCAGGGTTTGACAGCCTCCCTGGGCTGCCTCTCCAAATTTCTAGGCTTCCCTCTTGGGGTTCTGCAGGAACCCCATGCACTGTTTGAACAGCAGGACTCTTAAACCACGCATGAAATCCCTCTTCCCTGTTCAGAAGGGCTGGGGAGAGCCAGGAGGATATTTCACCCTCTGTCCTGACCACTTGGTCTTGTGGCCAGTGTGGAGCTGTGCCAGGCTGGCCCTGTGCTGTGGGGTGGAGAGTGGCTGTTGAGGCTGGTGGCATGGATGAAAAGGAGAGGATGGTGCAGAGCAGGAGGCAAGGACCGGGCAGCACCAGAACAACAGCAATGGCCTGGGTGGAGATAAAGGAAAGGCACTGTGGCCATGCAGAACCAGAAAAAAGAAAGGAGAGAATGAGTTGGACGCAGCAGCAAAGTTAAAAGTTGGGTTTATTGTTCTCTGATGCTCTGACACTTGTTAAACATGGGAGTTTATCTCCCGAGTGTCTCTGCCTTACTGCTGTTGTTTTGGAGGCATTAAACACCCGGCACCTGAGCAAAGAGCAAAGTATCTGGGTTGTGCCTGAGAGTATCCAATGTACCGTGTGTCTGGCGTGCGGTGCCCGAGCCCTTCCCCGCTCGCCCCTGACCTCCTCGCTAACAGCCTGGCCACAGCTCCACCGCAGCGGGCAGAAAAGAGGGCATGAAATAACAACAACAACTAAAAGCAGACTCTGAGTGAGTTTCAGATATGGGAAGAGAAAAGAAAATCCCCTCTCCGCCAAAGAGGTTGTATGTGATTCCTCGGGACAGGGGAAACCCGAGCCAAGTGTGGAGAGATTCGATGGCTGAAGATGCAGTTCTGTGACAAACCTGGCCACTGGAGCTCTATGATTAAAGAAGATCAGAAAACTGTTGGTGCACTTGAGGGTGTAAATTGTTGGGATTGGCTCATCTCTCCTTTCCTCTAAGTATTCAGTGGGTTTCTATTAGATGCAATACAGTGGTTTATTTTTAATATTTAACGGGATCAGATTCCAAGGGTTTAGTAAACTTTGTCAGGTGTCTTGTCCAAGCTGACAATAGTCAAGTACCTTACCAAATCCTTCTCAGTGCATAACTGTGGAAAGCTTATTTTGGGTAAGTCCTGAAAATAAGCAAGCCCCCAAACCCCCAGGTTCACAGCCCCGTGAATGCTCCTTTGTGGTTTACTTCTATTTAAGCAACTAAAATTTCCTCTGACATCGAGTTCAAGCACTCCCCTTGCCAGGTGCAGGCTGCTCAGTGCTATTGTCTGGAGAGTGATGGGTGATAAGAGATCTAAAGCAAACAGTCAGAGAGGGAGATGGAGGATGGGTGCTTGGCGCTGGGGGCCAGGAGCTGTGCTGGGGTGCCCACCACCCATGGAGCCTCACTCCAGCCTGGAGCTGGCAGGAGGGATCCTCCCTGGGTACACGGAGATCCTTGGGAATGAAAAGCATGTGTAAACATTAAATAGTTCTTCTAGCTCTCCTGCCCTGCACTACTTTCATATTAAGGCATCTTATGCTGCACTTAGATAGCTGTCTTCATCTTCCCAAAGAGGATAAGGTGCTTTGGCTCCATCTCTCTTTAAAGCACAGCCACATCAATACTTTAAACAAGCTGATATGTTTTAAGATGAATTTGAGATTTTATTTTTTTCTAAATAGGGTATCAAGCTATTTTACCAAGGAAGCAAATCTAGAGCTTAAAACATTTTCCATGTTAACCGCCTAAAGCGTCGAGGAGAGAAGTATCTGAGGAACAGTAGATATTTTTGTTAATTGCAAAGTAAAATCACCAGAGCAGCAATAAAAATTAAACAGAGCCCTCAAAATGAAACCCAGACCACATTATGTTCTCCTCCTCCAGTTACTGTGACTTGTGGCTCAAGAAACAAGTACTGGATTAGTTGCATTAAAGCCAAAATTTCCCTTGACTAACACGTTTCATTTGTTTGCTGTCTTTTCTGTTTATTGAACACTTGGGATTGTTAATCTTCCACTAATTTAATGACTGGAACCATGTTGTGTATAAACATTACTACATTCCACTTTGGAGATTAATAGGCAGCCATGTGTCAGTCCGGCAGTTCTCACTTGTATGGGTAAAAGGGATGGTCTGTTTATCCACAGTGGCATGTGAGCACTGATGGTGGCAAAAGAGTCAAGATTTGGGCCACCATCAGGTTGTGTGCTTGCCCATTCCTCCAGGTGCATTAGTGTACAGCAGAAGATGACACCAAAGAGGGTGCTGGCCCTGTGGCCTCTTTCTTTCCTACCTAACACCCAGCCCAGCTCCAGGGAGTCAGATTTGCACAGGGGCCTTTATTTCTCTGTGTTGGCCAGATGAAATTATTTCATTGACTTGCAGTGCAGAATTGCTTTAGATAGTAATTAGCACTAGTATGGTTGTATTTGTGGTACTCCTATTAAAATATTTTCCTCCTTGCAAGTACAGTATGGGAGTGATTGGATGCACAGCACGTGGCATGCTCGGACTATCATTTATAGATGCAGAGAGTATGGCTACTCTGGAATTCAAAAATCCTGAAATATTGATTTAGAAAATCAATGCAATTTTAAAGATATTTTAAAATAACTTTCCTCAAGTTCTACACCATTTCTCAAATGGGAAAATGTATTGATTTCTCTGTCCCAGCCAGCAATAAGCCATCCTGTGCAAGGACGGGGTGGCTCTGAAGGGGTGATGGTGGGGCAGGAGCATCCACCAGCAGCTGCCACCACAAAACCCACACAACCAGAAGGGCAAGCAGGAGGAAAGCAATCACACACGTCCGATATGTGCTCCTGGAGCATAGCAGCCCACTCCCACCATCCACCATCTCACAAATGGGCTGACCCATGGTGCCTTAGCACTGGCTCCTCTCTTATCTTTTTCTTACCCGATGCACCCAAAGCCCCTGTATTTTTAGAGTTGGATGCAACTCAGAGACTACTCAAGTAAAATCCACGCCTGGTTTGGGCGAGACATTTAGTGGGGCCTTTTCTTGGTGGTTCAGGACTCGTGCCATTGGAGTATAAATTCATAAACAACATTATCTACATTTATTTCCTGGACACTGTTTATTTTTCATGTAGTTTATACAGCTGAAACGTAAATGCTTACAAGGGAGCGGTGGCTTTAAACACCTCTTTGTATTTCATTAGTTAGCCTGTTTAATCTGCTATAATTTATTGTAACCCACAGTTGTACTATATGGCCTTATAGTGCCTTTACTTATTTGAATATAAACACCACTGAAGTCAACAGGAATGCAAAGTATTTAAACCAGAAGAGAGCCAAGTGCCAGATTTTAAGCAAGGACTCTGCAGCAAGACATTTAAACCATTATTTTAGACTCTTGTTACGTTTCTGTTTGATGCTTTACCCTGTTAGATGCTCCAAGCAGAATCCCTTGCCCTTCCAGGCATGTATAGCTTCTTCCCCTTTGGTTTCTTAATTTGGGTTATATCCCATAATATGAAAAATATACTCTGGTATTGCACCTAGAGCACATTGATGAGGCCTAAAGAACTCTTCTGTGATGGGAATTAAGATCAAAAAGGATATGGAATTTAAATATTCAACATTTTTTTCTTGGATATGAAACAGAAAAATTGTTTTGATGCAGAAGTCATTGCGACAGAATATGTTACTTAGACTCTGGGACCATATTAGGGTAAAATGGCATTTTAGATAGGAATTGCACGGAGAGAAACTCCTTCATATGGAAATTATGACATTTTGTCTATTGCCTCTTACGAGAAATGTTTAAAAGATCTGTTAAAATTATTCTTTTAAGAAGCTGTATCAAGATAAAAGAAAGTAAATAAGAATCAGTATAATTTAGAGGGTTATTTGTGATTAGTTTCTTAATTTAGATCCTGTTAACTGCCAGAAAATTGCACCAGTTACCAAGCTGGGGAAGCGTAACTGATAACATAGTTTATTTTGCAGTTTGGGGTTTGCTGTGCTTTTGTCAGGCCTGCACCCTCGCAGCCAATTAACATTGTGTTAATTCCCTCTACTGATGGGCTTAGAGAGACTGAGGAAAAAAGGCTGAACCTGAGTACTCGCACAACTGCAATACAAGGGTACGAAAAACATTCTCTCTGTCTGCCTCACAAACTGGTCCTGGACCTACACCTCAATTTAGCCAATTGATTTTAGCTAACCATTGATCTTGACTAGCATCCCACAAAAAGTATGGACTCAGAAGAAGTCAGACAGCTTCCACTGCCAAGGTTTTGGATACAGCCAGGCAGACGACCGAGGGATTGCTAAACCAGTTTGCTGAGAAGATGGACCTTTCATCCTGTGTTCCTCCATGGTGGGCAAGATGCATCACTATTTATTTGCTCCTCTGGCGTGGGCCAGCTGGGGGCTGCCAGGGCTCCACTGCTATCCACCATTTCTGCTCACCCATCACCTCCTGGTGCTCCCACACCTCCTCATTGGCTGGGGGTCTGTGGTGATCCCCAGGAGCCCCACAGGGCTACCCCTTGGCCACCCAACTGGTTACCCCAGGGACCTGCTCCAGGCCAGGGCTCACCCAGCAGGGACGGGGACAATTGTTTATGCTGGGGTAGTGTTTATGTGCCTGTGTAGGTGCGTCGTAGGCTCCTGATCTGGGCTGCTTTCTGGTCCAGTGCTTTGTCTCTCCTCGTTTCCCAAAGAGTGACGTATGTTAAAATTAATCTTTATAAATAACCTGGTAGAGTCTTCAGATAAATTCTAACAGCTGTCCATCACATTTATTTGTGCTGCTATAATAAATAGGGCTTTGGGAGTATTCTCAGGTACCTAAGGCACATCCCTTCCATACATGCTTGTACCATACAACACTGTAATTTTCCTTCCCTCTGTGTTACCATATCTCTGCGTAGTCTCTGCCTCGCCAAGCGGTGAAAGTGCCCATGAGGACAAAGGAAAATTAACTCAGCCATAGCCCAGGTGCCTCCTTTCCAAGTGTACAACTGGGCTGCCACTGTGGGAGCAGTATGTGGGGGCTCTATCCCACCAGAGCAGTGGTGCTGTGTCCTGGCCCCAAGTCTCTGAGTGCCTGTGTCTGAGACACCATGCTGCCTCTTCCTAGGAATGTGAAAGGTGGGAATAGGCAAGGCTTGAGAAGAGGTTGACAAAACTCACAGTGATGCCGAGTGTTCAGGCTGAGCACCTGGAGCACACCAGGCACCTCCCTCACCCTCCAGAGACCCTTCCATGGGGCTCCTTCCCTCATCTCACACAACCCACCTCCTCTTCCAGGGGCTATCCATGTCTTCCCTTACCCTTTCCTCGTGGTTGTTCAGATCAAGGGCTCTGTGCCCTCCAAACCACCTTCTTGCACAGTCCCCCCATCCCTCTTATCCCCATTTCTCAGGCTGCAGGAACAGTGTGTGGCTCATTACCACTCACAGGTCTGCAGCGAGGCTGAACGGGAGCACAGACACCGTCACCGTCCCTGGGGGTGTTCAAAAAATGGGTTGATGAGGCACTTGAGGCCATGGTCTAATGGTCTAATGGTTAGGAATATGATGGGATAAAGGTTGGACTTGATGACCCTGAAGGTCCCTTCCAACCATAATGATTCTATGATTCTATGATTCTATACAGCTATGCAGGGGGCTATTAATGTCCACCCACAATTAGCTGCATGAGCTGAAGGCAATTCTTGGCTTCATGTGGATGCCTGATCCTATACAGGGGGTCTCCGGGGTTACCCCAGCCTGCAAGTCACATTGGCAACCCAAACCGAGAGAGACAAAAAGACAAACTGATCCACATGAGACTCGGCCCCGTGGCTGCATCATCCCCACTACGTCCTGGGGGAGCACGTGCTGAAGTCTGCCCAGCTCTCTGTTTCTGAGAGGGAACTGGCATAACACACATCATCATTGCGTTCACAGCCCTGGCAGAGGCGAGGCAGGAAGTTCTGCTGCTAATCAGAGCCCCAGGCAGCTGTCACACACAAGCAGCAGCTGGTGAAATGGCCTCCGGTGGTCAAGGAGGCGAGTCAGTACATTGCCTTGGTCTTGCCCTATTGCTCTTGGACGGGCTGACTTGCCAGGGGATGATGTGGATGCAAAAGAAAACAATTTTGAAAAATCCATCGTCTTTGGCTTTCCTCCTGGCCTGGAGTGTATGCCTTGCATTAGTCTGAATTTCTTCCCTGCTTTGTCTGGAAAATCCCTACAGATAAATGATCATGAAATTCTGGCCATTTCAAATTAACTTTCTAGTTTTGCCTTAAAAAGAACTTAGCCTTCTTGTCAGATATTTTGGTTTCCTTAAAATTTGTGAGCCAGCAGAATTTTCTTTAGGGAATGCTGCAGGAAATCTTTGATGGGAAAGTAGATGATAAAAATAACTATTTGGTGCTAAAGGCGGTCGTAGATTGGGGATTAAAAGCCCCTCTGAAGTCAGAGACGTTCGGGTCTTTGAAAGAGTTCAAAAAAAAAGTGGCATGAAAAGCAGTGGGTATCCTGGGCTATGACCATGGTTGGGCAGCTGATGACTGAGTCTAGGTGAAGGATTTGGGAAAAGGAAAACAACAGGTGGTGGGCGGAAAAAGCATGAGAATCAGATCTGCCTGGGGAATAGATGGTGGATAGAGTGACCGACTGCTGATGTGAGAGTGAATACCACAGAGAAAGGGAAGAATCGGGTGAATCTATGATTAAACTCTTACCTCTTGTGCCACCAAGGCCCTTGTGAAAGACATAACAAATAAAACACTAAGGAAAAACCCTAGACTTCAAGTGCTTGCTCCCTCGGAAGATGATGAGAGCAAAACATGTGACAGATATTTAGTCATGTCACTTCGAAAGGTGTCCAAATACCGTGATGAATGATGAGTGTGGTGTAAGGACTTAGAATAACTTAGTCGATAAACCAAATTTGGGACACAAAAATAGATTCATATGGGAAATACTGTGAGACTCACTTCTTGTGTGGATGTCTCTTCCTATAATCAGTAGATACATTTTTTTTTCTTCTCTGATTCAATAAATTTTCAGCAATAAGGGGTATCACACTTCACGCTACCGCAAGTGATGTACAGAAACAAAAGACTTTTGAGATGTATCATCATCAACCGGAAAATTCCAAACCCAGAATTTAGCCTTGCTTAAAAACTGCTAGGGCTTTTGGTTTTCCTGGCTAACACTATTTTATCTGATTTTTTTTTTTTACAAAATTCAGCCAAATGTCCTCTCAGATGGTTTTATAAACTTTCAGCAGCTGTGAATCCACATGTATTGGACAGACCCAATTAAGCACCTAAGCAGCTCCAGTCTCTTGACCCCTGCTCACGACTCTCACTGCATCCATTCTCAGTAGAGTTGGTCAGGTTTCAGAAGGTATTTGCTGTCAGAAATCAGCTGCCTTTCCCCCACCCCCCCGCTCTCTTTTTCTTTTGGTAACCACCTGTTTCCCTAAATTCCACTGCCTTTTCATGATACATTTTGTTTTGAATATTTTATCAAGTGTCATTGTCAGATTTTTGATGATAGCTTTAGAGAGTACTACTGAAAGCCTCCTTGAATGCTATGTAAAACAATATAGAACTGAGTCTGTGTTGAAAATATTGGGAAAAAGATAATTTTGAAATACTTTTGCAACTCTGCCTACCTAATCAACGTGTGGCCTTTTCTGTTCCTCAGGGAAAAGCTGAATGGGAGCTGTGATAAATACCGAATGACCACTGGGCAACACAACCTTCTTCCTTTGCTGCTGTTTTAAGGAATGAAATGTGTAAAAGAATAAATAAACCTGAATGCAGAATCAGGCCTGAAGTCAATACTTTGACCTGTCCATAGCTGTACAGGTTTAGTGTCTCCAATATTAGAATAACACACTGCAAGAGTGACTGTGTTAAGCTATACTGTTATGTCTTGTCTTAGGCATGAGCAGTCCCCATCAAGACAGCCTCCATCATTCTCTGACCATTCACAAGAGTTTCTTATAAAAAAACTGAACAACTACTTATAAAGAAGCTTGAACATTTTTATTTATTTATTTTTCACCTTACTGAGTGCTCAGAGGGGAGTTTGGTAACACTTCTGTATTGCTGATGAACTAATGGAGGCAAAAGAACTGGGGAGATTTGCCATACAACACAGAAGCTGTATAGGAGCTTCTTTACACTCTGTGGGTTATTAATGGAAGCAGACGAGGAACCAGCCTTGTTGGTCTTCCCTCCAGTCTGGCTATAAAGGGGATGTATGACCACGCATACAAAGCAGCCCCCTGGACACTGCCCATGCTCTACTGCTCTTGCCAAAGAGATGAGAGAAGGGTTAATCCTGAAGACTTCCCACTGCCAGGGTCCCTTTCTCAACATGCCTCAACTTTTTTTTTTTAAACTGCTTCACCTTGCGTTTTACCATTTGTTATAATAATGGAGTCTAGTCAGAAGCTTGTGGCCCCATAAACTTTAGACATAATTTTAACTGTGTCAGCTTTAAAAAGTCAGTATCTGCCTCATCAAAGGGCAATCATGTCCAATGTGGGTGTCTGTGCCAATTGTGTTTTGAACTGCAGCAATAATCCAACCAAACTATGCAAAGAGCTTTTCTACACCCACATTTCTTAATTATCATCATGAGACTGAGGTAGCTGAGACCAGATCTATAATGTTTTCTGGATGTCAAAATGCCCACACACCTTCTGTAATCCTTGTGCTACCAGCCCCCTTTCATATTGCTTTTAGCTGGCCCGTCTAATTATCTATTAACATAACTGTTTATTGCATTATTCCTGAGTCCCGCAAAGGCTTGTCAGGAGGAAGGGGTTCTGTTTAAGAATAAAGAAACAACTTGTCTGTTGAGACCTCCTTAGCTGCACAACCCTATAAGCATTTTAGTGGATGATAAACCCCTCCTCACCCCTTGCAGAAATGAACCATTATTTTTTTACAACCAGGTGAGACCTTGGGCTTTAAAAGTCTCTGCACACATTGCATCTGTAAACAATGTGCCTTCTTGGGAGGTTTGGGGTCTACTGTCCATTTTGAGAATAAATAAGTTCATTATTTTCGCATGTGCTACAGTCAATAAGGATCTTAAATGGGAAAGTAGCGAAAATGTTATGACTTAATGAACATGTTGCGTAATCATTCTTGCCAAATGTCAAAATAAATTGGAGGCCAGAGTGTACAGTTTATGCTTGTTAAATTGGGGTTTTGTGTGCTATTTTGGGAAGGAAAAAAAAAAAAAAAGACAGACAGACCAGACCACTAAGAGGTAGAGGGAAGAGAAAGTACACACTTGGCCACTTACGGCAAGACCTTGGTCCATTACAGTCCCACCACTAATATTCCCCATGGGAGACCATACAACAGCCTGGGACTGTGGAGAAGCCACTTACCAACAGAAGAGTTGGCTCTATGGCAAATGCCCTAGTCCTAAGGCACTCTGTGAGCCAAGGAGGAGCAGGGGCCAACACCCTGCAGCCCAGTTTATGCCAGGGACCGGACCTGGCTAATCCCTGCCTCCCTGGGAAGCACCGAGCTGTGCCAGGGGTGAAAATCAGTCACATCCATTAGCGACTTCCAAAGACATTTTTCATCATGAAGCTACGAGAGTTTGAGCTCTGACATGAAGTTCAAATGACTGCAGGAATAAAGTGACTGGAGCCAGATTTTGCTTTTGCCGGAGGCTGTTGTGAAATGTCTGTTCACTTCTAGAGGTATCCCATGAAATCCAGTTTGGCATCCAGGTACCAAGAAATGCAGGTTTTGCCTACGTTATGCAAAGAGTTTTCTGTTTGTCCAAGCAATGAGTACCTTGAAGGCTCCGGGTTTGAAAATACTTAAGCAGCTGAGGACCCGATCCTTTGAACACTGGAGCACGTCAGGGCTATTTTCCCTTTGAGATTGCCTCAGGAAAAGACCAATTAGGATTAAGTGATAAGTAAAATTACTCCCATACTTACATGACTAGGAAAATAGGTCTCTCAAACTGCATGTTCAAAGGAGATCAAAGCCATATTGTTCTTTTGCAGTTACATTTTGACATATTTATATTTTCCCCATTGAGTACATGTTTTAGCAGCACCGAGAGGCCACAGGCACATGCTTCTTACTCCACCTCTACTTCTAGTAATGGGAGCGCCACGAAGGTGCCTGTATTTCTTGCTGCCCACATGAAATGCGTGGATACATATATGTGGCTTCCATTTATTTTGTTTCACGACACAGGGAGGGGGGAAAAATCCTTTTCATACACCTACATCTATCACATAACAACTAAGAATAGAAGCAATATTGAGACAGATGGAAATGTTAACGGTGACAGCTCACAAGCACGAATCACACATTTGTGAAATAATGAAATGGGTGGGCAGTTGTTATATGAACTCCATGTCAGTTGGTATGTTTTCCTGGCTATAATTTTGCAAGAGTAAGTCTCAGAGATATTTTC
This sequence comes from Aegotheles bennettii, assembly GCA_013398125.1. Classification (NCBI taxonomy): domain Eukaryota; kingdom Metazoa; phylum Chordata; class Aves; order Caprimulgiformes; family Aegothelidae; genus Aegotheles; species Aegotheles bennettii. Next base: position 48,254 of record VZRW01011684.1, on the reverse strand, counting down.
AGTTAATGGGAGAAGTCGGTGCCCTGCCCTGCCCTGCACCTTGCCTGGTGTGTGGGTGTAGGGATTCGCTAAAGCTGGCAAACGGTTTGCACGCGAAATTGCTCATCACGCGCCCAGGGTGCTGTGGGACATCCCCTGACATTTCCCTGCTGGGGCATTTTAGTATTCCTAATCATGTGGTGGGAGAGACACAGAAAGGAGGTGGAAAAACGTTTGGAAGCCCAAACACAAAGGAAACACGGGATACCCACATTTGTTTCAAATTCCGTGCATAGTAGTATAAACTTTTTTTACATATCATCCCGTGGTCCCTATTACTAGCTGGACTCGCCAACCACTGATGAAAATGAGGATTACAAAACCAGTCCTGTGCTTCTCACTTCTTTCTTTCTAGTTCATCATGCCCCAACAGCCATCGTCTCCATTTTAAGGACCACCTTGACAAGCCTGTGCTAGCCCCAGTTTCTTAGCCCCAGTCTAATGTTAGCTCAGAGGAGAGGGAGCTGTGAAAGTGTCTATCCATATGTATTTTACCTTGTGCTACCTATCTCTTTCCCAGGTCTAGGGAAGCTACTGATTTTCGACGACTTTGAGAGGCAGCGTTTCTTACAGATGCTGTTTACAGCACTTGACATGACTATTTTTTGCTAGAGGAATGAACTAGATCTTCCAAAATCTTATAGATGCTCTCTTTGTTTGCTTATCTGATTAAAAAAATTCTAGCAGCCTCATCTTCGAGTGCTCAGTGGTGATTTACTACAGTGATTCATGGTAAGACTTACAGCTCTGAGGAAAATTTGTCCCTCGGGATTCATCCACCTTTCCAGAATTTCTCATGGCGGGGCAATCCTATGCCTCTGTATTTAGGAAGCAATGTATGGTTACTAAATGGCAGTCAGTCTGCACTTTCCTGGGGTATTTCTGAGAGCTCAACAATATTGGTGTGATAAAGAAATGAAATAAAGGACTTGCTGTACAAAGGCAAATGTGTGCATCCAGCCACCTCAGATTAATGAAATGCTAAACATAATCCTCCAGCATACACGCCTGTGAACAGTGGCCACTAAAAATAAATAGTGAGAACTATCAGACCATTTTAAATAGGAAATTATTGAATTATGCTGAAAATCAAGGAGTTATCCAAATAGAGAGGTGCTAAGAATGACTGATTTGGAGAGACCATTCCTACGTCAAACACCACATTAAAAAAACATCTCATGCTGGACACAGACACCTGACAGCCACCAAACCACTGAAGACAACACTCATTGGGTAAAATACCAGGAAAACTAAAAAAGGAGAAAGACTGCCACGTCAAAACTTTGCAGGATGAAGAGATATTCAAAGGAGATCAGACATTTTACAGTATCATAACCATAAGAGATGAAAGGTGGTGACAAACCACCACTAAAGCAGTGACAGCTCTTGGAGAAATAGTAGGTACTAAAATCAATAAAGCTACTTGCAGATTAAGGTATGAGTCACTGTGAGCAAATGTGACCAAATATGGCCCAGTGTTATTTGTTAGCAGCCGTCCGTCCCATGCATCTCTGCAGAGAGCGATTGGAATTTAACACAAACATGGCAACAGGGGCAGGAAGGGAAACCAAGAGGTTTTCAAGAGCTGGTAAGAAAGCAATGGGTGTAAAATTAAAATATATGAAGATATACAAAATTATCCACGGAGTGGAAAATTAATATAAATAGAAGCTCCTTGGCAACCTCCTATATAACAGAACCATTTATTTTGGGAAGTGGATGGGTTTTAGTGGGGCTCATCATCACTAGCTCATAGTAGATGTGTTCAAATATGATGTCTACCACCTGACTTCTTCCTAAGTGACAAAAGGTCAGAGGACGTTTCATTACGAATTTAATGAAGACGATACTGCTAACGAGGCGCATCTGAGTTCCATCCAGCCTGCTGATGATGGATGCTTCTGAGACTCATGTAGTTTCTCCTCGCCTTAGAGCTCCCAAGAAACGCTTCTCCTCGCACCCAGGCAGGCATCCCCAGCAAACGCAAGTTCTCCAAGTGGAAATGGAAAAATACGCGGCGGGATCCCGCCCAGCCCCTTCCCCGGGCTCCCACCCAGCGGCACGGCCGGGCCCGGGGGCGGGGGGCGGCACGGAGCCCAGGCCGCGCTCAGCGCATCTCCGGGAGAGGAGGACGTCGTTTTTCTTTAATGATAAAACAACCAAAACCAACCCCCACACGCACAGATAGTAACGCAGAAGAGGCGCCAGGTGACCGACTTTCGTGGGAGCTCCGCGGCGGTGCCCCCCCGGTGCCGTCCTGCAGCACCTCCATTTTGGCTGTGAGCGCCCGTGCCCGGCTCCGGTGCTGCGAGCGGCACCGTCCGGGGGCTGCTGCCGACGTGCCGCTCCCGGGGAGGGACGGAGGGGGCGGGAGAGGGGCGGCATCCCCGCCCCCCGGCACCGCGCCCCCGCGCCCCATCTCCGCAGGACGGTGCCCCC
>VZRW01011684.1:0-42456 GCA_013398125.1 Aegotheles bennettii | reverse complement strand
GTACCTCAGCCTGGGAGCCAAAGCAAGCAGCCTCTTCCATGACAACCATTTATGTTGATCCATGCAATAACCAGCAGATGCTGCCCTAAGACTGGTACAGCTGGTACTTTCCTGCCTCGTCTGTCCTGGGGGCAAGGTGTTAGAAGAAACGTCAAGTGGTCTCCAGAGCAAAGCTGCCCCGGAGAGGACTGCTGAATCCATTCACTGGCGTTACATACTTGCTGCATGGCATGTAACAGGCAGAGCTGATCAGAAAGGCTGTTGCTGATGTAAGGCTGCACCCAACAGATCACCCTATCAGTTGTCACCTGAGCCCTATCCTTAAGTATCGATCTTCAGTCAGGAAGCTGAAGTTTTCTTGCAGAAGTTGGAAGTACTCACAGTTAGTCTTAATACTAGTTGGGAGTATAACTTTTAAAATTACATAAAAAAAAAAAAAGGAACTAATGTTTCAACAAGTGGGCTTGCAGCAAGTTCTGCTTTCTCCCAGTCTTTTAAGCAAACAGCTCCTGCCTCTCCCTCAGAGGAGTAAAATAACTATAGTAATGTCTACTTTGGGTAGTAAGTCACACAAGTCATATTTTGACTACACAAATATGTATCTAAGTCTTACAAATTTCTCACTCCATGGAGTCCCCCGTGGTTTTGGATAGAGAGAACTTTATGAAGACGCACTACCAGTTTTTTTTTTTTTTAAATATTTCTACATACTTACTTCATAGTTCAAGAAAAGTATTCTTTCAGTGAGAAAATAGTTTGTTATAGCACTTGTAAGAATGTACTTTGTCTACAGCACTGTTTCTACCCTACTTTTCATCTCATTAACTTCTAGGTATTTTAATTTTCTGTTGAGGGTCTCAGTCATTTGAGATGTCCAGAAGAAACCTTTGCTGCATCACAATATTAGATTGTTGTCCTAGCATTAAACTTACAAAAAAACTTCCATGAAAGCTTCCCAGGAGTCTTACAGAAGGAACCAGACATCTTATCGTTTCAATCCTGTCCAGTTACATTTTCCAGGGCAAATGCACGGGCTTTGCCAGTAATATTAAGGCAGAATCACGCTGGCAGAACCATAAGCAAAGTCACTCATTTAGAGAGCTAACTAGAAGAGCTCCTGCTTGTCTTCTGCTTAAGATAATGCAAAATGACTCCACCCACTTTACTAGGGGAGGTGACAGTTGATAACCCATCTCATGCTCGTTAGATCAAATTAAGCACGTGTTTGCTTCAATTGCTTCAATCACGTCAGTCTGAAGTAATTAAAAAACAGGCACAGTAATCAAGAGAATAGTACCAAAGTGTATGGAAGAACAAAAGGTCATTGGTAGGGTAATACAGATGCTATAGAGCATGAGAATTATCTGGCAGAAGAGGAGGAGATAGTGTAAAGCAATCACAGTCCTTCCCTTGCACTGCCATTCACTGGTGAGAGAACAGCCCAAGTTGTTCTGACGGACCAGAGCTGGAGGTGGGACATCTGTCACTGTGCAAAAATGATGGAGGAGGGTCACTGACAGACAGCTGAGAGATTCCTGCAAGAAAGACATTGCAAAGGGGGTGGAGTAAAATTAAACCCAGATGTCTTTTGAGTTTCCAGCCACTTATGATTGGACTCAACGATCTTAAAGGCCTTTTCCAACCTAAATGATTCTATGATGTCTTTTCCCTATGCCTTGTTTCTGACAATGGTTTTTATCCCTAGGCCATGGGAGACCCAGCCGTGAAAAATCACTTGATGTAGTTGGTACGGAGGATTTTTTACTTATTATTACCGTAGAGGGGCACAACTGATTTAAAGCTACTGATTTGACACATCCTAGTCTTCAGTAAAAGTTGGGACTGGTGAGTAGAGTTTAAAACTAATAATCAGGTGATCCGTTTACAGGGTGTTGAAAGAGGATAGCTGATGGCTTTTGCCAGAACAACACAGCACAGCGTTTGCTAGATTCAGGTAGTTCATACATATAAGGCAATGCACATCTCTTGTTCCAAGTCTGTTTATCTTGGATTTACATTGTTACCAGATGAAGTATACAGCTGTAGGACTTGACTTCAGTGGGACTACTCATATGTAAATAGTGACATAACTGTTTAGCAGATGAGGCCTAATTAAGCGGGAATCAGTCATACATTTTCCCCTCTCTTAGACAAAAGAATGTGGAGAATACTGCAGGAGCACTGCTAGAAAGTCAGGGTGTCTTGAACCAACCTGCCAAACACCCCAAAATTCTAAGTGAGCTCCCTTAAAACATCATTGAAAACAATGAGCTACTACTAGTTGGCTTTCTAGCATGCTGAAAAGGCTACCAAAATGTGTGGATGACTGCTAAGCACATGCTAAAAGACCCCTTGCATCCATTATGTACGGGCTGCTCCTTTGGAGATCACTGGAAACCTGCCTCAAGCACCGGCGCTAGCAATCCGAGCAGAATCAGATGATAACAGTAGCTGTCAACTTTAGGGAGATGCTTCTGAAATAAGAGCTATGTGACATCATTGCTGGTGTGAAGCAGGGCTGCCAACTTCTCTTCATGCCAGCAATCTCATGGTGTGTTTGAAAGAAAGGTCCCCCAGGGTCACTGTGTGCTAGTTTGGCTGGTAACCTCATGCTTCTTCAACAGGCAGATTTGGCACCTGTTCTGCTACTGCCCGGAGGGTAAATACCATCCTCCCAGTACATATTTAGGGTAGCCTACCACCAAGTGTTGATTTTCTGTGCCTGATCTCCTCCTCTGGGAGGTGATCCCGCTCTGATATCTCCATCTTTCCCCTGATCTTCATGCTGCAAGCATTAGCAGTCTTTCACTCTGCCTCCTCCCTCCCTGGAAGAGTTTTCCTTTCTTTCGGAGCCTACTCATCTCCAAACTGCTCCCAACTGCGTATATTCCACGCTGGTAACATGCAGATGAACATCGTAGTCATGATCCCACTCAGATACTAAACAAGCCTCCCACCAATGCCTAGTTCTCCTTTAAAGTGCTAGAACATTTCAGCTTGCTTTCAGTCTCCTCAAAGTACCAGGAAATCCTCTGGAGTAGGCAGACAGCAGTGAGCGTGCTTGCTGTGTTTGTACCCTGGGAACGTCTCAGCATGGACTTGCTTCCAAGCACATGTTTTAGAGGGAAGAGAGGATGAGACCCCTGAGGTGGGGTGGTGGCTCCGTAGCTCAGCTCAGTGTCCCAGAAGAGGGGCTGCAGTGTCAGCATCAGCAGGAAGCATTTTGCACATTGACTTCTTTTAAAATCACAAGTTGTGCCCAGCTCATGTCCACGCTCAGTAAAACCAGGAGAGAGGCCCAAAGGTGTCTCAAGCTCAGTAGCCCAAAGGAAACCTGCACATGATTTAAGTCAGGTTAACTTGAGGGTTTCCATTACCCAAGGTGTTTGGAGCAAGCACCTTGAAATGGGCATCTTGGCCAGTGTTTCTCCCTGTAGAGACAGCAGCGCAGGCTGGAGTGGGAGGAAACGTGGCAGAGGTAAGAGTGGGTCTGCCAGTGTTGTGTCAGCCACCGATTTGCTCATGCTGAGGAAATCCTTTGCTCTGTGCTTTCGGCTGGCTCTAGGTCCCCTGCATCCCTCTTGCAGCACACCGGGGCTGTAGCAAGGGTTTAAGAACAGGTCTGGTAGTTTTGCATGAAGTATTTATTTGTCATCAACTATTGTAAAAAGTTTTGCTTGAACGATTTTTGGTTATTTATGGAAAAAGTGTGTTTCAGGAAAACTTCTAGAATTAAGGTTTTGTTTCTCTCAAACTACCACTGATGCAAATGTAGTTCAGACTATATCTTACCTGCTTGTGTGGCACTCATTTAGGGTAGCTGCGAAAGGCAAGAGATGAGATAAATGTAATGGAAACTATTGGCCCATGTAAGTTCTCCTGGATGACCTGAGCAAAATGAGACACCGGGTATCTCTTACTAGAATAAAACCAGAGATAGGGAGAGAAATCAGAACCTGGAGAAAAAAGAAACATGACAGCTGTAATCTGTTACTATTGCAACCTGATTACGGGATTCATTGACATGGCAGGGGATCCTTTCTTTTGGCAATAAACACTACATCTTGCTTTGTGTAACTGCAGGGAAATTATTTGTGGATGTATCAACCTTTAAAATTGATTCTTTCATCAATTTCCCTTAAAAAAAGCAAACATATAACATGACTGTGAACAAAATAAGTTACACTACCACCTCATCACATTTTTAAATGCTGTTCTGTACAGTCCTGAGTTAGTAAAGAACTCCAGCATTTCCAGTATAGAAATACCCTTATAAAACTAAAGCGAATTAGCCTTAATTGTACTTATGAGTGAAATGTAAACACATACTTTAGTTCCTTTCGAAGTTAATGTTTAAAAGGAAACTATCTCACAAATCATATTAATCTACTTCTCGACAGTCAAATACCCTATCGGCTTCCATGGGAGTTCTCACTAACAGCTGCGTGTTTGGACCTCATTGAGCATGATGGAAACGTGTTATTGTTAAGAACAAAATTTCTGTTTGAGAAATTGTACACTGAGCTAGCAGAGAGCAAGAGGAGCCGGGTGCATATTGTGCAAGGGATGTTGGTGGGCTCTGAGTAAGAGTGACCCTTGACTTCATCTTGGCAATTTTTGATGAACTCTTTCAAATATAACTGTGTTCTCTTTAAGTCCCCTGGGTGAAAAAGGAAGAAGGTGAGATGACAACAGGAGAAGAGGGGCACAGGGGGAATAGTAATGTAGGATAAAAACACTGAAGGAAAGTAGAAATACAGAGGAACTCTTATGAGGCTACTACCAAACTAAGGGCATTTAATACAATAATAACCTCCACCCAGGCTCTTGCATCAAGTTAACTGAAAAAAAACCCCCATACCAACTATGTTTGCAACTGTCCGGTATATTTTTATCCTGTCATTTTCTGACTAAAATGACATTTTCTGACTAAAATGACAAACAAATTCTCCCCTGAGATGGTATTCACAACAGCCAGGAAATAGTGCTAATGTTGACCTAAATAAATAAAGCTTCTCCTGCGTAAGAATTCCTGCAAGGATCCTTTAGCACAAGGTACGTTGAAAACATTTACTGCAAAATGCATATGAAACCCTGGGGGACAAACAACCTGCTAGACACTATGGTCTCACTATCCCAGTTTGGCAAGTGAGGCGGAGAGCTTTATAAATATGCTGCTGAAGAAAACAATGGTACTGAGGGTAAGACTTTTGATGCCACATGGGAAGGTCCCAGATTTGACTGGTAGACTTTCCAGTTAGAGCACAGATTAATTTCCACGGGAAAAAAAAAATAAATAAAAATTGCAGTGTTGTGGGCATGGGTTTGGGCTAAGGCGTGTTGGCACACATACAGCTTTAACTATGTGCATTGTCTTGTGATGATGTGCATAATGATTTCTGCCTCAGGTGTTGGTATTACACCTGCTTGACTTTTTGCTGGGGTCATTCATTGCTGTTAATGAGGGCAGTCACACACTTAAGAAAACAGATCTCTTTAGATGCACTGTTTATTGGCGTGAATTAGATCTATTCTTAATCAATCTGAAGTGTTAGAGCTGAGGACCCTTTCTAAAAGCTGCCCAAAGACAGGGACAAGTCTAGAGGAAGATTTTTTAGAGGCTTATTTAGGATTTTATTGTAAATACATCAAACTTAGCAGTGTTAGAGGTTGTTGGTAAAAATATTATTGCTACTCCTACTTTCTATTTGCATCATAGATTTGAAGTTGGTTTTGTTCCATATGCAGCCCACATACTGCTGCAGCATCCTTCCCTTTGCTCTACCTGATAACCCATCAAAAAGGTGGGCCGGTAGCAAAACCTCCCCTGAGCAGCAATTAACAAGTCTTCTGTTCCAGCAGAGATGACAAAACTGGCTTTTTTTTTTTTTTCTTCCCAAGAGTTGGAGCTAGAATGGCAAAAAGGGCTATTATTTTAACTTAGTGCCTCCTTAAGGATGTTCTGCATGGGCTCTATGACTCAGTACCGTCCTGACATGCAAGGTACATACAAAGCCTTTAGGTGTGCAGGTGTCATTGTGAACTAATCCACTTCAGCCACCTAACTCCTTTCTGCCCTTCATCACCTCTACTGGACTTGATCTAAATACAATCTACTCTTTTTTACTTCCACTTTCTTTTCTCCTGCACTCTCCTATTCTAATTACTCCTCATAGGAGCCGAAGTAACTTTGGTTTGTGGCCCAGGGAGCTTTATTGAATAAGTATATCTAGAAGTGTTTCTAACACTGAACAGCACACAAACTGCATGATTACTTTTAGTGTCTCTTATTGAACAGAAAGTATTTTAATAACCTGAAGGATCCTTCGATGAACAGTGCTGGATCTGCACAATTTATAGCGTATTTAAATATTTTTACATTGGTACCCAAGATTGAATTCCAATATTTCTCTTTTGTATCTCCAAGCATTTTAATACACTTCTGGGAACACTTACCTTTTATGATGAAAACAATATTTTTGAACGTAAAGTAGTGATTTCAGCTTAAGTGCAACCATATGTATCTTAGGGCAAGGGCTTTTGGTTCTAAATAACTGTTTAGTGTTAAGGATCTTTCACAATGGAAATGTCACAAACTACCCTCTACCAGCGTTCTTGAAGAAATAAAGATAAAACACAGAACAGTACAGCTTCTATAGTTAAGAATAAATACTTTGAAGCATAACTGCAAATTGAGATTTTTTAAAATGAAAATCGTGTAACTACAGAGATATGAGGAAAAAAAAATCTGCTTGATTTAAGGAGCCTGTCTCTTGGTATGGGTTAGATCATACCTTAGTTTAGCTGACCAGTCTGATTACTGGTGGGTAATAACACCACTAAACCTAATTTCACAAAACTAGGCAAATAAGTTATCTCTGGGTCTGTGCAGCACTTAGCCCTTGTCAGTGGAAAATTCACATTCAATTATTTGTTTCAGGCCAAAAACTCAAATCTTTCAGAAACATAAATTAATATTTATGGCTTTGAGGGACATTTTTGTGTCCATTTTACAAAAAGGAAAACTGAGGCAGAGAGCGTTTAAACTGCCAGTAAAGGACTCTGATATTGCAGCTCAGTCCCTAAGCAGTTTGCCCACAATAATAATGCCGGTCAAGATTTGGCAGTCCCAACACTTTTTTCTAAGAAGTATATAATGAGTCTTCTCCTGTGCCCGCTGGGTATATTACTTTGACACTGGGAATAGATCCACATATTTGTATCTAATATCAAGGATATGCACTCATTTGTATTGCCTAACAGCAAAACACAGGCAAGGAGCAATTATTTATTTGGGGGTAAAATGTCTTCAGTTGTTCAACCTGTACACAAATCAGAAGAAAAAGCAGAGGACTTGGGCAAATAGTGGGAAAACAGCAATCAGATTTTCCAGCCTTTGAGCCTTCTTGAACTTGCACTATCTACCTTAAAGGTTAATATTCACCTGTAGATCACAACATGTTTCTTGGGCATTTACTCTGTGGTCTGCACCCTGGGATACTGAATTTGGAAGAGGTTTTATGGAAGAGTTGTGAAAACATAGAATCATTTAGGCTAGAAAAGACCCTTAAGATCATCAAGTCCAACCTTTAACATAACACTGCCAAGTCCACCACTAAACCATGTCCGTCAGCACCACATCTACACATCTTTTAAATACTCCCAGGGATGTTGACTCCACCACTTCCTTGTGCAGCCTGTTCCAGTGCCTGACAACCCTTTCAGTGAAGAAATTTTTCCTAATAGCCAATCTAAACCTCCCCTGGCACAACTTGAGGCCATTTCTTTTTGTTCTATCTTGTTACTAGGGAGAAGAGACCGACACCCACCTCACTACAGCCTCCTTTCAGGTAGTTGTAGACAGCGATAAGGTCTCCTCTCAGCCTCCTCTTGTCTAGACTAAGCAACCCCAGTTCACTCAAACACTCATAACACTTGTGCTCTAGACCCTTCACCAGCTTCACTGCCCTTCTCGGGACACACTCCAGCACCTCAAAGTGCTTCTTGTAGTGGGTGGCCCAAAACTCAACACAGTACTCAAGGTGTGGCCTCACCAGTGCCGAATGCAAGAGAATGATAGCTCCCCTAGTCCTGCTTGGCCACACTATTTCTGATACAAGCTATGATGCTGTTAGTCTGCTTGGCCACCTGGCCACACTGCTGACTCATATTCATCTGACTGTCAACCAACACCCCAGGTCCTTTTCTGCCAGACAGCATCCCAGCTGTCTTCCCCAGGTCTGTAGCATTGCATGGGGCTGTTGTGACCCAAGTGTAGGACCCAACACTTGGCCTTGTTGAACCTCATACAATTGGTCTTGGCCCATCAATCCAGCCTGTCCAGATCCGTCTGCAGAGCTTTCCTACCCTCAGGCAGATCAACACTCCCACCCAATGTGGTATCATCTGCAAACTTACTGTCAGTACACTTGATCCATTCATCCAGATCATTGATAAAGATATTATGGGGAACTGGGCCCAAAACTGAACCACTTGCAACCAGGAACGAAGTGGATTTAGCTCCATTCACCACAACTCTTTGGGCCCGGCCATCAGCCAGTGTTTCACCCAGTGAAGAGCAGGCCTGTCCAAGCCATGAGCTGCCAGTTTCTCCACAATGCCGTGGGAAACAGTGTCAAGAGCCTTACTAAAGTCCAGTTAAAGTCCACAGCCTTTCCCTCATCCACTAAACAGGTCACTTTGTCACAGAAGGAGATCAAGTTTGTTCAATGCACTGAAGGACCCAGCCATGGAGGCAGGGGATGTTGCTGTTTGTGAGCTACAGTGGTTGCACTCCTCACCTGGTGCCTGCTCTCCATTCATGGCCAGATACCCTTCTGAGCCCTACCCTGCCTCAGAGCTAGAGGAGCTGGGTATCAAGCAGAGCATGCAGCTTGTCCCCTGAGCCCCACTGTGCTGGGGTGTACTGTGCTGGGGTGCCTGGAAGCACGTGCCCGGGCGGGCGCTGGCGGCGAGCCTTGCCTGCACACCCCGCGGTGCCGGGGGCTCTCTGTGCCGTGGCAGCCATCCCGTGCTGTGCTGTGCTGCCAGTCTTCTCCCTTTAATCAGGCTTTTAATCAGTCAGCACTTGGGATAAAGCATGGGCCTGAAGAGCAGATGATGCATGCCAATAGTTTTGATCTTTTATTAGTGACTCATTTTTTGTGCACCCTATTTTCCATGAGAAGGAGAAGGTAACCCAGATACTACCAGGGAAGAGAGGTGTGAAGATTCAGATAACTACAATAGTGATAATTCCAAATTATTTGTCAGGAAAACTCAAGATGACTATCATTATTAATAATTTCTGTCTCTGAGGTCTGCACAGTTACGTGAGACTGAAATGAAACTTGGCCTAGGTGTTCTTTGCCTTTCAGTGGGTTTGATTGTTGGCTTAAAGATGCAGTTGCTGTGAAGATGCTGTCTCTCATAATCTCACATTTATCTTATTCTCAGGTTCCTCACAAATCTTTCGACATTCCTTGCTCAGGAGCAATCCCCTCTAAATCTAAAGTACGTGGCAGTACTCCAAAGGAAAAAATCTGGGAGTAGAATCTAGAAGGAAAACCACAGGCTGAAAAACAAATGATTAATCTCAAGTAAGTAGGTAAGAAAAGTCACAGAATACCAGTACTTCTCAATTATTTAAGCGTAATCAACAGCATATAAATCACTGTATCTTAATATGACACTTTCCTGTACCACTAAGCCTCTCCCAAAAAAATTGTATTTTGGGTATTGGCCTAAAGAGTGTTCTCAGAAGGTAGAGCAACACAAGCAAAAATAATGGCAAGATGAAACAATTGAATCAGAAGTTATATAGTTAATTAAAAACATAAAGCTACCTAAACACCGTTGTGTGTGATTTGAAAAGTGCAAGCTGGATTCTAAGCTGCTCAAATTGACATAACGCCGTGGTTTTGTGGAGCTGAGCCACCTTGCATCAGACCAGGATCTGACTCCCATGCCTTGAGCCTGTTACAGAAACAGTAAAGAAGAAAACCAACCAAAACCCGTTCAAATCACTCTAATGATTGCTTGCCTATATTGATAACTAAATTAAGCTAATGAAAAGCTCTTTTCCCACCTAATTCTTTATTATGATAAAGGCTTTTTGTTGTGCAGACTCATTAGTACCACTTATTCCCTGTCATTTACATTTACCAATATAAATAGCCAAAAAGTGCTGATAAATAACTCACTGGCTCTGAAATCCAGCAGTAGGGAGAGGTCTATGCTCGTAGTCACATGCAATAAATAACTGCAATATTCTAACCTCTCTCACTAACATTCCTCATCCTTACATATGCCACTTACACATTTGATGTCTTAAGTGATTCTTCCTGTCACAGCTACGTAGGCACCACCAAAAGCAAGAAGCCCCTGAGATAAGCAGGCAGTGGTGGGTGTGCCTTGATGTCCAGGCACACACTAAGCCCTGGAAGGCAGTGCCTGTCCTGAAGGCATGGGCTGGCAGTGGAGATGCAGCCTTTTATTCTGCTGTTTTATGGAGGAAGGTAGGAAACCTGCTCTTCCTGGGCCAGCCAGAGGAGCTGGCAGGAGCACATGGGCTCTCTCTAGCAGCTTCTCCAGAGGAAACAGGGTAGGGTTGGAGCACATGGAGCAGGGATGAATTAGATACAAGTGGCACCCCCTCCGTGGCTTTCTGGCTGGAAAGCAGGAATTGCTTATAGGTGAGGAGGTGTTTGCTGGGGTTCAGCAGCAGAGTGGGCAGCAATGGGGCCCAGGAGAGACAATAGCAAGAAGGTCCCTGGTGGGAGGTGTCATGCCAGTCCCATACAGCAACACCTGGGGAGGCGCTGGTACAACATGAGCATCAGAGCTCAGATATCTCAGGTGCATCTGAACTGCAGGCAAGAGGAGGCATCTCCAGGTGTTGCCTCCAGGTTTTGCCTCCAGTGCAGACCAAAATTCTTAGGAAGAGATTAAAATCAGGGCCTCTTGCTTGGATCTCTGCCTTTGCAACCTGCTTCTCCTCCCAAAGCAGTCAAAGCTGAGCTTCAGACAAGACTTTCCAAGTATACCTTAGGGAGACACAGCTGGTGGTCACACTCCATGCTCTGGTGAGTCCTACAGCCTGCTTGTGGGAGGGGAGGTAGGCAGGGCATGGCATGGCCCCCCTTCTCCAGTGGGTATCCCCGTCAGCGCCAGGGGTACTGAGCAGAGAAAGGGTGGGCTAACATCTGCAGAGACAGCAAGAGCTCTGGCATGTGAACGACTTTTATTGATCTGGGAACTATGACTACATAAAGCAGGGTCTTCTTGTCCCAGAGCGAAAGGCTGGGCATCATATTGGCTTACTGTGTCCCACCCTTTCTGTACACATACACATATTTACATGCACCTGTATGTATTTACATGCACGCAAAGACTGACTATAAACCAAAATGGAAATGTGGCGACTTATAGAATAAAAACCAAGAGATTAGAGAATGACTGAGAGCGACAGCACAAGAAATAGTCTTCCTCAGCTCCTGAGACCCTGTAAATTGGATTGAGCTATCTGAAGTCTTTTTTCCTGGAGGTACACTGCAGCAGGAGTGCCAGCAGGGGTGCTACGGTGAGAACATGGCTGGGAAGACTATTTGTGTGAGGTAGGGTGAAAAATACTCAGGAGGATGTCATGTCTGTGCCATGCTCTCCTACGGATGTTACCCATTCACGTGCATGGCTCTCCTTGGTTTACAGGAGAGAGCGAGACTGCGAGAACAGGATCTGAAATGTGTGGGCAGTATTTTTTCTCAGTCTTATCAAAAGCGAAGCAACATCAAAATAGGGAAGCTGACAGAAATAATTTTAATACGTAATTGTTATTTCCCACACATAATTTATGGCTAGAATGGCAAAAAGCATTCTTACTTAACCGCTCTCATGGACAAGACACAGTTCAGTGGGTAAGTACTAAGAAGTCACAATGCTTCTCCCAATAAACTTAGAGCAGTGCAGGGTATAAGAGCCATCGTAGCTGTGCAAATGTCAGACTCCCTCACCTTCGCCTCTGACACACATGGTCTAGGGAGGACACAGGTCCTGGCGAGCTAGACAGGAGCACGCAACACGAGCCCAGACACTCTGGGAAAACTCTACTCTAAACCCAACCTACTTCACAGTTCCCCATGATCCCCCAGACACGCCACCCACCACCTGGTCCTATCTCTGAGAAGACACAAAGAGCCGCAGGAGCTCCTTACCTCCTGGAGATGTTGGGAGGATGCGATCCTCTGTCCACAGGGTGCGCGCAGGTCCTGCACCGTGGGGATTCACCAGGCAGAGGCACTGGAGCAAACACTCACAGGAGTGAACAGACCCACAAATTTGTACAGATGTAAGGTAGCGGTTGTGTAACAGCCCCTGTGATTTACATTTGCTATCTGCAGATAGGGATGACACGCGGGTTGCCTGCAGTGCGCTCGCACGCTCGTACACGCACACCCCGGAGGGAGAGTAAAGCGGAGCCCTTGGATCTCAGTCAAGGTGGTGATTCAGAGGCAGAGCAGCACGCATGGGATGGGTAGCTGCTAGCCAACTACTTGTTGGGTGGGCTCGGGCTAATTAAGCTGTCTAATTGGACAAAGGAATCAAGGATTCAGGAGTGAGAAGAGAACAAAAGTGCAAGTCGAACTTCAGTGTCCGTTAGCTTGATGTCACATTTCATGACAGCTTACAGACCTGTGCAGGAGAACAAAATGAAAAGCATCTATTTTTATGTTGTGGAGGGATGCTGAGCTGAAGACAAGATGTAGTCTGTGAAACACAGAGTTTGGCTTCTTTCTAGTCTTAATCTGCCTCCTGCTACACACTCCTCTGTTCAAAACAGCACACATCTTCATAACACCACGTGGATGCAGGGAAGCCTTGTTTTGTTACAGGACCAGGTTCAGGGAGGAAATTGGTTTCTGATGCTTTGAATGGCTCTGTAAATGAATGATGAATGAAGACGCAGGCAAAGTGGGAGATACAGGGAAGAAATTGATAAATAACAGAGAACACTGTGGAAAAAAAAAACCCAAGGGGGTCCAAATTACTTACCCAAAATCCAGTAGTAATTTGCATGTTTGGTATTAGGTATTAATGGCATCTCTCTCCCTGCTGCACCAAAACATGTTTTATATGCACAAATAAAGGAAACTGCCAACCACCCCAGTGTTTGTGTTAGTTTTACAGAACCCCCACATTTAATTTCCAAGCTTAAAAGGAAATAAGAAACCTGGAGCTCTGGAGATCATTGCTGTTCCCTTCCAGAGCAATTCTGCATGTTTGACATCTCATCTATTGTTTATGTCAGGCAAACAGTGCCTGGACAACACACAGAGAGGGCTGCAGCGGTAACACGGCAAGCGAATACCTATGAGTCTCAGTGATTCATCTCTCCAAGGAGCTCTTGCTGTAATCACAGAGGACTGACAGATGAGGAAGACCATGAGGATTTATGACTTTGGGGCAGAGTGACAGCTGTCCCAGGTATTCCAACCCAAATCTACAAATCAATGTTTTTATTTGAATGTGACAACATTAATGGTGAAGGGTTGAGCAACCAACCGCCCTCAGAACAAAGCTGCCACACGAGAGAGCAACCCTGCCTCACCCATGGAAAAATCAATCAGAAATGAAAGCTTTTCGGTGGCCAAGGAATCCATCTGTAAGCTCACCTCTAGCTAAGGTAACCTTGCCTTCATGAGTGTTGGGCTGCCTGTTTTACCACAGACATGAAGAAGCGCAGAGTTTATTGCCAGGACCTTGCAAGTGGTGGTTAGCCATGGAGCAGCCCCCAGCCCTGCCAGCATCCCTGCGAGGACACTGCACTTTGCTGTTCCACTTTCACAGAGACCTTTTTAGACCCATTCTGCTGTTGTTGATGAACAGTTTAGTGTCCACATCATGTTTTACATAAGAGACCGATGCTCCGCCCACAGCTGCACTTCTCCTCTACCACCAACAGCTGGGTCCTGTCTGAAAGCAGCAAACCCTACAGGTCATGGAAAAAATGAAAGCTTCTCTTCTGAACTTGCAGCTGGAGCAGACAACTAGAAATTAAGAGACCTGGGCTCTATCGTCCCTTGCAATGCTCACAGGTGCAGGTGAATAGTTTCCTTATCTGTGCGACTCAGTTTCTCCATCTCTGAAATGGAAGAGCTGCCTCTCTGGAGTGTTTATTCACCAAGATGGATTTGAGGCTTTCAGCCAGGTGGAGACATAAAAGTGCAAAGTGCTGGTATGGGCAGCAGCTGTGGCCTGCTTACACCCAGAAAAAGAAAGAACTCAAAAAGGGATATACTGCATGCTTTTATATCACCTACCACACAACTCTCTGTACAGACCAAGCAATGCACTTTATTTTAAAGGAGGGACCTGCTCTGCAGCTGCTGTTGATGATAGAGTGGGAAGGTACCAGGGACACTTACTCAAAGCCTGCTCCCAGACTAAACTGCTTCAGCAAAGGCCATACCTGCCTTCTAGCCTCCAAGAAATTTCCACAGGAATCATGCCCCTTTTCCAGTCCTATTTGTATCACTTAAAGCTGCAAGCCTTTCCAGCCCACAAGCACTCCATTGATCAATATGTATCAGCCCATACCTGCTGAGAGGACTGAGACACATGGCTGCTGAGGTGGCCATTACAGTGTCCCATCAGGGTAGTTTAGGGCTGGTTAAGTTGTCTGTTTGATTTCAGTTTCAGTAGCTGTAAAACCAGCATACATAACCAAAGGAAAAAAAAATAAAATCTCCAATACTTGCTTTCAGACTGCATGTCCTGCAGTCCTTTGCAGAAGGCACAGTCAAAAGCAAGGTTGCATTCACAAGACGATGCCCATTTTGTCATTGCAAACAGAATCACAGAATCATCGAGGTTGGAAGAGACTTTCAATCTCATCCAGTTCAACCTCTACCTACATCACCCCTAAACCAGATCACCCAGAGCCACATTCAGACATCTCTTAAACACCTCCAGGGATGGTGACTCCACCACACCCCTGGGCAACCTATTACAATACCCAGTCACCCTTCCAGTGGAAAATTTTTCCTGATGTCCAATCTGAATCTCCCATGTTGCAACTCAAAGCCATTTCCTCTTGTCCTTTCACTATGGGCATGGCAGAAGAGACTAATCCCCATGTCACTACAACCTCCTTTCAAGGAGTTGTAGAGAGCAATGAGGTCTCCCCTGAGACTCCTTTTCTATCAAACTATACAGATGACATAATTATTTTAGAGACGCTATCTGTAGAACTGAGAGCTGATACAGTGCAAGGGTCACCTAGTGCTGCCAAGGCAATGCCAAGAGGTTTTTCTTCAGAGGAAAGGATGCAAGATCCTATGTGAAGCCCATGACAATACCACAATGTCTGCTTTGCTATCTCTAGGGAGCACTTGGGATGAGGAGGGCCCCTACTCCCAGGACTGCCGGAGGCTAACACTTCTCACTCAGGGATAGTTGGCAAGGGTGTTGTTAATTGGCAGGAGATAAACAACAAATCCACCTCCTTCTGAGAAAGGGCAATGAGTTCGGAGCTTTAGGGTTGTTTGTAATAACACTGTCCGCAATGAGTCCACTTGCTTTCAAGGGTGGTTAAAAGTGTAGCATCTGAGAGAAAAGACAGACTTTTGAGGGACTGATCGATCACTTGAGATTTTGTTGAATCCTCATGATTCATGACTTTTACCATTTGATCAGGAATTATTGCTGGGTTTTGTTGATCTCTAACCTTTTGGGAGAGGCAGCATCAGTAGCCAGAACCACCACTGGCATTTCTGTATGGAATCATCCTCACAGAGAAAGTCCCAGACATGAGCATTGCTGAAACTTAAGGTATTGGCATAATATTTTCCTACTTCTACTTCCACTTCTGAAAAGGGACACATCTACCCACCACGTAAGCAAGGCTGAGTGTTACTTCTGGGCACGTTACCCCAGGGATGTGATTTTTTCCCATCACTGGTAGAAGAGATGAGAACTGCCTTCCAAGTCATTACTGTGGCTATAGTCTCTCATTGGAAGAAAAACATTAAAAATATTTTGGCACTTACATAGAACAGTATCAAACAAATGCTTGGAAATTAGGAAAAAGTAAAAATAACAAGCAAAGCCTCTTTGAAGTTCCTATAATAATGTTAAACATTATTCTATCATTTTCTTTGGAAAAGGATTTCCTGCAGGGTTGCCTCAATAAGTGCAGGATGACTGTTTATGCAGCTAGTTCCTAAGCTCTATACATTTCCAGCTGAAAGATCAGAAAAAACGGACAAGTTAGAAAATGTCACCTCAGCTGGGATTTTTGATCACAGAAGATTCTTATGGTTCCTGGGATAAAGCAACTGAGTGTTTGAAGGAGAGAAAAAAACCTGATATTGTCAAGGTAGTACCTGGTGACTTGAGGAGAGTTTTGCAAAGATACAAGGAAGCCGACAATGCTTTGGGCTGTGATGCTCCAGACCATCTATCAGCTTAGCACTTCCATCCTGGAGAAACTCTGAAATTTCTCTTGTTTCCCTGCTCTCCCGGAGAGGACAAGTGAGCAGCTTTGGAAAACAACAGATACGCCATAAAAGTATTTCTAACATTTTAATGACCTGGGAGCCAGACATTTTTTTGGGTTTCGTTATTATAGCATACCTCAGATGTTTTGCTTCACTTCTTAACCTCAAATGAGGTATGGCATAGCCAGACGCTTGCAATATGCGGCATCATGGACAGGCACCAAAAGAGTGCTGCATATACAATGGAAAAAATGCAGCAGTGGCACTTACGCATCTATAGCTATATATACACACATGTATTGATGTTCAGGTAAGCACATGCAGTCTGGATTTTCCAGGCTGATATGTTATTTATTCTTCTCGCAGCTGTGGAAGGTTTTCCCTGGAGCTTGTAACCTGTCCCCCCTTTGATAGGGCTTGGGCTGGGGAATGGACCCACTGTGAGTCTCTTCTGAGAGCCTCCAGCTCACCTCCCTTGCCAGCTGAGCTTAAGTAAATATCAGCTTTTAACCCCTAGGATATTACACTTGACCTTTGCACCCACTGCAAATATCTTCATAAATAAATGCTTGAGTAATGGCGAAGGAAGAGAGAAGGATTTTGGGGAAAAGATAGCATGTGTAAAACTCTATTGAGCTGTCTGGTCACTGCATTTTGATACAAAGGTGATTGGGGAGGTTTTGTGATGGATGACATGTCATTCACAAGAGCTCCATCTGTAGTTGCCAGCACAGAAAGAGGTCCTTAAAATTCCAGCAGCTGAAGCCCTGCCATCCGTCAGGGAGAGGAACACAGCCATCCACCCACCCGCTTGGCCAGCGCAGGAGCCCAAACGATAAGCATAAGTCACAGTCATTTTGTTTGTGCAAAACTCTTGGCCATGAAGTAGCAGCCAGTGCCTGGCTTACTGTGTGTGGCACTCCGATGTGTGCTGACAAGTGCCTCTGTATATAGGGGCTCCCAAGCTCCCAGTGCACAAGGCTTTTCCTACCTGGCAGCAAACTGGTCAGAGGTGGAGATGCTGCTGCTTACTCTTGGATTATTCAGTTGCGGGAATACAGTGCATTCCTACCTGTGAGAATTAATTATTTCATAAAACAGCTCAGAAATGAGGTCAGTGTTGTTTAGGTTTCCATTTGTAGGCATTCAAATACCATTGTAATCCAATTCGTCTTCTTTTCCTTTCGACTGTCACCCATCACATAAGGTACAAAATGGAAATGGTTTTCGTCTGCCTTTCTTTGGATCTCGGCAGCATTAATTTTTAATTGAAAGCCATGCTCTTATACCAAGAAGCCAGATGGGTTTGATTCAAACTTCACTCAAACATCCTTTGACTGGGCTTCGAGTACTTTACATTGGTTTAAACTTAAATAAAAAAGTGGTCTATGCAATGAAATCCCCATTGAGTTTGTTTGGGGAACTTTGCAGGTAAGACCCATATTTTCCCCCCGCGGCTCTTGGCTACTTGGTCTGGTTCCCACACTGCTCACACTGGCTAAACCCTAGCAAAATAAATAGTGTTTCCTAGCCAGTTGAAAAACATGTGGCTTTTTTGCCTGAATTATAAATTCTCTACAAGTTACACCTGTGGCCAATAGGGCCTAAGGGATAAAGCAATATGAGAAAGCAGGTCATTATTTGAGTAAACATGAGATGATGCCATGAGGAAATATTTGGCTCACCAGGTGGCAGAGAGAAACAGCAGTGTTATTCTGGTTTTCTCTCTTTCCTCTTCAAGGCAGGCACCACCGGCCATTTTTCACATCACACAACCGTCCTGCCCCGTCCCCTATGGGTGAAGCAGTGGTTTAGGGAATGACATAATCAGAGCAGGAATTTGGGCTCAACAGCTTTTTCCCTACCAGTCTGAGGCACCAGCTGGGGAACACCTGTGAATAACAGAACTGGTATTTGGACATAGAGAACCCAGGGCAGTTGGCAGAAGATGGTCCATTTCATCACCCCCGATTTACACAGGGGAAGCTAAGGTATAGATGTGCAAGTCAAGACACACGTATTGCTGCAGCTCAGAGTTACTACCATTTAATCCTGATTTTCTGAGCTGAAAGGGAACGGCTATGGGGTTGATCCCCAGTTCCCCTCCTGCAGCCAGC
Organism: Aegotheles bennettii; assembly: GCA_013398125.1. Lineage (NCBI taxonomy): Eukaryota > Metazoa > Chordata > Aves > Caprimulgiformes > Aegothelidae > Aegotheles > Aegotheles bennettii. The sequence continues at coordinate 23,843 of VZRW01011684.1, read as the reverse complement.
CCCCGGGCTGGCAGGATCCCCTCACTGACCTTTCCAGGAACGGGGCCGCATGTCTGAGTGAAGACTCACTCAGGATCAACCCCCGTGACTCTGGATAAATGAAACACTTTGCCGTCTGGCATATCACTCTGTTTCCCACGAATGGCACAAATAGTCACTGCTGCATGTACAAACACAAGGAATCTATTATTGGCGCCTCTCCTTGGCTTGCCGTCGTGACGTCCAACCTGGAGGCAAGTGTTAATGCCCTTATAAGGCTCCTTGCACACATTTAAATGTGTTATCCTTTGGCCGATGATACAAACTGCTATCTCAGTAGCATACGGCATGGGGAGGTGGGAGATTTTCTTGGCTCTGTGGTGAGAGAGAGAAATTAAAAAGGAGCCTACAATGCTGAGTCACTGTGACAAATAACTTACTATGGAATACATTCAGGCTTTAGCAAGGAGGCAGCTGATAGTGAGTCAGTGACTGACTAGTGCCTCCTAGATTTTCCTCCTTGGGAAAGATTCAATTTAATGGGATGAAGCGCCAGCAAAAAGTCATTCTTGGTGTTACCGGGTCAATATCACTAATTATACACATGGTTAAAACTGTCAAGTTACATTATAGGTCATGTAATATGTGCATTTTGTTTGGTGTATAGCAGTGCCCCCGTTACGAAGAAGTTCAGCATGTCCCATTAAAAACACTGGTTTGCAGAAACTGGAGATTTTGCCAAGCTTCAACTGTTTGGCCATGTTAATTCAAGCAATTCCTCTCTTTTGGTTGCTCAACTTTGCAGGATTATGAATGTCCTATTTATCATTCTGATTTAGCATTTCATAACACAATTTAAACCAAAATAGATAGTTTTGTGTTAAAAAACCCCCACCCTTCCAAATGCAAATTGAGAACAGTTTTGATGCAGAAGGTAGAAGGTGGTCACAATTCACCCAGATATTTAGTACCAGTGAAGTCAAATTTGCATTTGCTCAATCATGGCCAATATTTTTTTTTCCTAGGGAGTGGTGTGTGTGTATGTGCATGTGCGTGTCTTTTTCCCCTCCTCCAGTCTGACAACCCATGCTCAGACAGGGAAACAAGATCATTCCCTGAGAAGTAGTTCGCCCCGTACCATGGCCCCAGAGGAGGGAAGCCGTAAGCAGGTCTGAGCAACTTTGTTCTGGTTCCCTTCCCCTGGACCCCAGGCCACATACCTGCCAGTGAAACAGCAGAAACATCAAGAAACAAAGCCTCCCAAGAGCTGAAAAGCTTCAGCTGAACCCTTTTCCTGTTCACACAACCCGCTTTCCGTTTACACTGCCTGGCACAGCTGCCAATTAAATTCTCAAATATTCACATAATCTCCTGCCGCCCTGTGACCGACACCGCTCCCTTTAGGAGACAAATTGCTGTTTTGCTGAACATCCAGAATATGGAAAAAGTTAAAAGGCAGTTCTGTCACCCAAGAACCAGCCGCTAAAGCCTTTTCAGCTAGCCCATCCTTTGCCATGGCAGCAGGGGATCAAGAGGTCTTAGCAATGTGATACCTTCTCTGGTCTCATTGGGCTCTTCACCCAGCTGATGCCCCTTTCATCTCTGCCTGTGCTCTTGCCTCCAGAGAGACCCAATAGCATCAACCCTGAAATTCCTAAGATACCATGCTAACTACTACATTATGGGGAAGATTATAACTATTCCCTAGCAGACCACAACCAGGTGGAAAGAATTTCCTATCTTCATCTTCCACCTGCACTCCGGGAGGAGACGCGACGTTCAGCCTGGCAAGGGGAATATTTTCCCTCAAGTAATTCCAGGTGGGACACTGCAGTAAGGCTGCCTTTTCTGAGCACAAGTAACATAAATGCATAGAACAATCCACCCTTTGCTTAAATCGTTAATTAGTGAGTGAATTATAGTAATGCTGTTCCTGCCTGAAGACTGGCTGCTAAAGTAGTGTAATTAGTTACTCACATCTGTTTTTAAACTAATATGAACTACAGTGGTCCAGTTGCCAGTGAATGGGGTCCATAAAACTGGTCAAATATTTTTGCACGGTGCTTTTATTTGTTTCTTCAACAAAAATGTCTTTTTTCCCCTAAAACAAAGCTTTTCTTGAGAATTGGTGATATCATCAACAATTTCACTGTCTTTTTTTAGCCCAGTGCATTTCTCTCCAACCCTGTGAGACAAACGGTTTCCTTATTTCCACTACAACTCTACTGAATCACATTACAAACCCCACTATTAAAGCAACTGGCATGCTCGATAGGTCGGAGGGGCAGCCAAAGGCTTTTCCAGGCCAGGGAAGAATCAAATCCACAGGGCAGCAGGGAACTACTTGTTCCATGGATGGCAGCATTAGCTCGGCTGCGGTTGTTGAAGGATTTTCAAGCCAGGGCTTCATTAGCCCTGAGGCGATGAAGTGGTCTTAAATTGGATGTGAGTGTATAGTTACGATCAAAAGAGTCGTCTTTTAAGGAAAAAATTGTCCTCTATCTGTGAAAATCACACACAGACCCTGCTTTTACGAGAAGCAATTTCATATAATTTTAAAGAAAAAAATACTCATGTTTCTCTGTGTGCTTGTGAAGAGAGACTCTCAGACATGACCTTTCCAAAATGCCTGTCAATGATCAGCTATAAAACAAGAGATCTCAGTAATATTTTTCTAATGTGGAGTGAAGAGCAGCCAGCTTCCCATAAAAAAAGAGGAGGATTTTCTCAAACTAATTTTATTTCCTTATCTTTAGTCATCTGTTGCAAAGAAAACACTAAATATATTCCTCAGTCTACTCCTTCCAGTGATAGCTCGAAGGAGTAAAGAACCATATGCTCCTTCAGCTGATCTATTCTGTCTCCATGACAATGCACATTTACAAAGTTTGCTTCTAACAACTTTGTAGTATGAGCTCCAATTGCTTGTAATTAAGGGCATGAGGCAGCCTTTCAGGAGGGAAGGGCTGCTCCTTGCTACAGCGAAATCGGTCTGGCTCCCCTTCCCACTTCTGCTGGAGAGGGATGCCTTTTGGCACTGAGCTCTAGGTGAGGCCATCACACTCCTGCACAGGAAGTCTCCAGACCTTCAGCTGGTGGAAATCTGTCTAGCTTCTGGTTCAGCCATGTCAGTGCAGCTCAGCCATCTAGCACCATCCTATAAGTTAGTACACTTAGCCCTTCAAGTTCCATACCAGTTTTAATACACAAGACACCTTAAAAGGGTTTTTCCTCATTGGAAAGTCTTAGATTTACACAGAGTGAGCTCATTGTTAAAGGAAGTTTTGCTCACACTGTGTTTTAATTCAGTGAAACCAGGTTTCCCAAAGGTTCCCTTCTCTGGAGTAGAGCAGGGTCTTGAAGCCATGACAGCGTCAAGCAGGACAGAAGGGTGCAGGAGCAGGAACTGGTCACAGGTGTCCTGTGCAAGGGCATCCACCACAGTTGGAACACAGGCCAGGGTAGAGGGGCCAGCTGGCTAGCAGAGAAGGAAAGCAGTATGCCAGAAAACACAGGGACTTACAAACAAGATGGCTTAAGTATCAGTAATGAGGGCAAAAATAGTAATTCCAAGACAAGGAGGTGCACTGCTTGTTTGTCTCAACAAAGGAAATTTATGGGATTTGACAGCATTGCCTTTTAAATGTCTTAAAAATGTAATTCTAGACATAGACATATTTTATAATTTTTTAAAACAAAAAGCAGTTCCTTGTTTGATCACCCTCCAGTAATTAAGGCAGACTGAAGGTTGGAAAGTCCTGTGCTTAAAGCTTTTTCTCCTCTCTCTGGGCCAGCTCAGCTCACCCCTGTGCAGTGGACTGGCATTTCTTCCCAGGCTCANGGGGGGGAGAGGGGGGGCGAGAGGGGCCCTGGCAGAGGTCACACCCCCTCCAAGGAGACAAATCAGTGGAATGGTGCTCCAAACACCTTTTGGGGTCCTGGCACAACCTGCCCAGGATCTGGACCCCAACAGGGCAGGCTGTGTCCTGAGCCCTATGACACTGCAAACTCACCCCAACAGGGATTTCTTTATTTCTTTAGCTTATTGACACTTACTGCATGCTGTGTGATGTGCACAGCTATCTGCAGAGGGCAAGAGAAGCACCCAGACTGAGGCACCTCTAAAATTTAGGGATCCCTTCTAAAATGACATTTGGAGAGGCCAGGACCAAGAAGTGACTTTACAGCTTCAGGTGCTTTGTACCAGGGATAACCAGTCAGTAAATACAGTCACCTCCGTGGGCTTTTACTCTCTGCAAAACACTGGACAATACCTGTTCTGGGACTTCTGGGAGCTATGAGCATCCAGGAAAGACACCAGTCAACAAAAGGCAACTGCTACCACCCCTCCTGCCCCCCAGCTATGTCAGGACAATGACAGGGAGGGGCCTGGGAAGAGACCACACTCCCTGGGAGATGAGATGATGCAGTGGCAGATTTTACACATTAGTCCTTTGGATCAGTTGGCTCTTTCTTATAAAGAGTTCAGAAAGGGTCAGAAATGCTGGCAGTTGGGCAGCTGCACAAGAGCGGGACAGATGGCATGTCTGTGGGCACACAGAAGTGAATCACCTGTGATGGAGACCACTGCTCCTGGAGGTGCAGGTGACCAGCCACCCTGGCTGAGGTAAGGTCTTACCACCCACAATTAGAGCTGGAGCACAACTCCCCTTTATGCTCCTTTAAACGCTTTACACTCTTGGGTTTTTTTTCCAAGTTTCTTGTTTTCCTGTATAAGATTAAAAAATATTGTGCATTCAGTTTTTTTATCTTATGTTTTTATATTTTTCTTCTGTGTGAAGAAGTCTCCTGCAACTCCATATAACTTCAATTTGAAAGTGTCATCTGCCAGAAAATGCTGACATATTTTAGTACTTACGGAAGCAATGTTATGTACTAAGCAGTATATAGAAGTTTGGATTTACTTCTAACCAAGCCAGGGTGCCCAACTTATCGACTACTTCAACGGACAAAAATATCTTCTACTATGATACAATAGCAGAAAAAACCTTTGGGAACAGGCTGTGTCTGGGCTACAGGCTGTCAATTGGCAGCCTCCTCCCAAACAAGTGCAGAAAGACATTATATTGTTATTTTCAGAGCTCGTGTGTTTCACTATTCCCCGATCCGTACAATAGCTGTCAGCACTCCTGTTTTGAATTTCACACATTTGCTTAATCAGAAACCAACAGAAACACACCACCGTCTGAAGTGGCACATGAGACCCAAATTCTTTCTTTATCAAGGAGTGACCCAAGATATGGGTTGCAGATCAGGTTAACCCCACAGAATCAGTTTTAAATGGACCCACAGTAAGCATTTCAACTCAGTAATAAAAACTTCAGCTGGCTAAGATGTGACTGTATTTTTTTTAAAGTATAAGAGAACAATGATACATTTATTTTAAAATAAACCAGACACATTTATTTTTAATTGTCAGAATGAAACATTAAGAGATTATTTTTTTTCCTCTAAATCACAACCCCACAAACTGACCCAGGCAGTAAAATCCCTATGAATTTATGAGATATTCTATTTTTTGCTAGACTGGCATTTTTCACTAAGAAACCTCTATCCTTAAAATTGTCACCTGGCTGCAATTGTCACCACTCACATGTTTCGAGAAGGATCATTTGAACACAAACAAGAGTCCCAGGAGCTGGCAAACACAGACTCCTGTTGAGCAGCCTGCTCCTCCCAGCCCTCGTCCTCACAGCAGTCAGGCCCAGGACACTGCCCACAAGCTGTCTCACCATCCCTTTGACGCCTGCAAATATATGCCAAGTTCTAATTATGCTTGACAGTCCTCTAGAAACTCAGATTTCTTCCTCCCCACCCCCCTGAAAATGCCAGATTTCTCTTGAAGTCTATTTAGAGGGAATGAAGCTAAAGCTTCTCTAATTAGAGCTGAGTCTCTGGTTATCCCTTCACCCCGTATACCGGAGCTCAGACAAATTCTGCCAGAGAGGAGTCACATCTAGACGAGTCTACCAGCATTACGCAGTGGAAGGAGGTGTGCTGTGCAAGGAGTTTCTGCTGGGAAGAGAGACAGCTCAGAGTCACAGCTTCCTCTCCAACCCTCTGAAACTCACGGATTCAGAAAGATTTGGTTTCCTCGCTACCAAACACCCCTCTTTCGGGGAGTAAGAGCCAGCCCTGCTTGGGCGTTGATAATCTCTCTGTTTAGTGGGAAAGCACAAGGGACCTGGCATGCCAGGAGCTTAGGAGACACCGCTCAAAGTTATTTGGTGCCTCTGAGAGCTCCTCGGTGAATGACAACGTAAAGGATTCAGTATGTGTGCCCAAGTGCCGAACAAACACTGCCTATTAAAGAGTTTAAGGGGAGGAAATGCTTTCCAGACACACAAGCCTTTTCTAAGGGAAATTGCTACTCCGTAGGATGTCAGACACATAATGCCAATGCCATAAATGTCACCATACAGCAGCTTTCATTCAGAAAATATATGATTGATGTCAAGAAAATCCAAAGAAATATATATTCCTTTTAATTCCTCTTACCCCTGCCCCTTTCTCTGGGGCTTTCAGAAGAAGCTTTGAACAGTCATGTAAAAATCAATCATCTCCAGATTTCAGAGTAGGAAAAAGCTAAAATATTGCCACATCTTTTGGGAGGTCGAGGGAGGGGTGCAGCCCTGCCAGAGAGCTCCCGCACAGCTCTGGTGCCTTCACAGTCTGGCTCCCCAGCCCACTGCACCCCACGATGCTGCCAGCACAGCCCACCCTCAGGGATGAGTGGCTGGTGGGTCCCAGGAACCCATGAGACATCTTTTGCTAGGAAGGCTTTCAGGCCAGAAGCCTAGTGGGGAAAAAAAGCCATCAGTGCATGTGGAAGAGTTGCTTGCTTCCTGCAAAATTATTGTAGACCCACGAAAAAAAAAATGTTATTTTTTTCCCTATCCTGTTGAGGGCACACACACAATAAGGAGGAGATGGAGCCAGAGGCACCTTGCAAGACTGTGGTCAGACAAACTCAAATGAATAGGTAGGCATGGATGGCAGCAAGCCATGAGCTCCTGTGGTTAGCAATGTCTCTATCCTCTCATAACACCAAACTCAGGCTGGGACCAGGCTGCATCTCCTCACCTGCCCTGGGTCCAGGATCACTGGAAAACTAACCTGTTTATCTTACTCCTTTTTCCTATTTACTTCATTTATTTTATATTTCCTAAGGCAAAAACTACATTGGGCTTATTAATTTTGATCCTAGAGGGGTTTCTCTGGAGGCTTAGGGTAGGTGGCCATAGTATGCTGCTGCAGCACTGAGACTCTGGGTTGCTGGAGGCTGCATTGTGTTAGGTCCCCACAAATACATAGAGGGGGACAGTAACAACCTAAAGACCTCATAGTTTGCAGAGACAAATCAGGCAAAGAGAATATTAGTGTAGGGAGATTAAGATCCTGGTTAATTTAATTACTTCCAGCTTCCTTTAATCAATAATGAAAGGCAGACAACTTCAGAGGTGATCTAAACCAAGATGGACACCCTGGCGATGAGCCTATATAACTCCTGTGTAACTCCTTACAGCAATGGCCCTCCTGGTTTAGACGTGTTAGTTAAGTGGGGTTAATCTTGGCTTGAGTTACTGGCTCAGGACAGGATCCAGGCTTGGGGTTCAAGCTGAAAGCCTGTGGCTGGAAGAGGAGCTGTGCCCACGTCCTTGGAAACCCAGACCAAGACCTGGACCAACAGACACCCAGTCTCTATTTTTTGCTGTATTACTGTTGCGCCTTATGGTCATCAAGAAGGTCCTTTTTTTTCCCCCCTTTTTTGATAAGTGACTCCCTGGAGTGGGCTGTTTGTCCCCCCCTAGCAGAAAATAAAGAGTCACAGCAGCAGCAGAGGGTGTGGGGGCAGACGCTTTTTGGGCATCAGAACTGGCAGTTTTTAGAGCCTCCAAATGAGTAGGCGACTGTGCTGAGGCTCTTTCTCCCACCACAAATCACGAAGCCAAATATCTCAGCTGCACGGCATGTCTGCAGGAGCTCCTCCTCCGGTGCTGGCTAGTGTGGGAAGGGCTGGCACGCAGCTCACCCCAGTGCTTGCGTGTGTGTGGTCAAAATTAAGGTGAGTCCTAGCACGCGTGTTTGAGATGCACACATGGGCAAAGCCTTTCTGCCACTTAGAACCTGCCTAGCTTCACGAGAGCAACCCAGAGCACACCAAGCATTGGGACCACGTGCAAACAGCCAAGCCCTCCGGGGATGGTGACACTTGGATGACTCTCTGCAGGGAGGAAGATGTGGACATAAGGGCACCAGAGAACGGAGGTCTCTGCTTCTTCTTAGAGAAGGGAGGGAAACAAATTAACTAAAGGTAGTGGAAACAGATGTACTTATGTATCTTGTACCCTATAAAAGAAAGGCCCTTCCAGTGAAACAGATGGGCTGAAGTGCCATTTAAAGCAACTCCTGCTCTACCCAAGAAAGCCTCACACAAGCTTTGCGTGTGGATTACGCAAGCAGATTATTCAGGAAAGAGTCTGGCCACACATCTCTAACATCACAGGAAGCTTTCTTAATCAAAGCTGAACCAGAGGAGTCAAGAAAAACAACCCCTATGCCCTTGAACCTCAAGCAGTGCTATTGACTTAGACTACCTGTGTTTGGGAGCTGAGCTTAGTGCTGCTGCTTCTCCTTCCCTTTTCTGATTGTATCCTTTGATAGTCCAGTCTTAGGGAAACATTTTTTAGGAACATGTAACAGTGTGGCTTCATGGTTTCTCCTGAATTGTAAAGACCATAGTGAAAGCACATAGGCAAAAGGTGAAGAGTTTTCACAAAAACAATCTTTATAAATACCATGTCTCTAAACTCTTCAGAGCTGAGCCATCAATTCAGCACGTATAGCCTCAGCCACTTTGCACCTTCCTCTACATTAATATTCTTCAGGGACCAGAGCAATGAGAGCTAAGTAATAGGCTTCAGAGATTTCCTTTTTTCTGCCTCCTTTCTTTTGCAATTCTGTACTGCAGGCTAGGGTCATAACCAATGTATATGTTGGACCTGTGAGTGGAGAGAAATGTGGAAGACAGGTAACACCTTCATTTCTCATTGTGTTCAATGAAAAGGTGCTAAACCACCGTTTTCTGTGAGTTATTTATTAGTTCCCTTCCAGTCAAAGCACTATTTAACAGCTAAAACCTCAAAAAAACAAAGCAGTAAAAATGATAGGTCAGTCAGACTTTGTTAGAATAATCAATAGGGGTAGAGGAAAGATCATCCTGAATGAAATTTAGAGAGAAAAATATCCTCTCATCCATCCTCCTTACAGGCTGGTCCAACCACCCAGCTCATGATGCTGCTGCCATTTCAGAAGTGACAGCTTTCAAAAGCGCCAGGACTGGTTTGCAATGCTAAGCTGAGGGAAGCACACGCAAGCAACAGCTGAACACAGAAACACAGAGGAAATGAAAGTGTTTTTAAAAGAAAAAAAGATAATCCCAAGGATATAAAATAAAGTGGGTAAACCAGGGTGGGGTGAAGAAGAAAGGCTCCCGGCGTTGAAAGAAAAGTTGCATTTTTGGCTCATTATTTAAACCAATGCCTAAGAAAGTTTAGTACTGACAGAGATGAGAAGGTAAGGAAACACTCAACATACCTGCTGGTGGCTATGCTGAAAGCCTTAAGGTTCATCTCCTGCAGGAAAGAACATCCCTAGTAAACTACTGCTGCATCTGCTTATATCCATGAACCTTCCCACTGCCAGCACTTGTTTACTCTCATCACCAGCACACACTTGAGTCCTTTCCCTGTAAGCACTTACACCTGTTTCCTGTGAAACTGGTTGCTGTGTTCATACACTCCTACTATTGTTAAGTAGGTTAGAGATCAGCTGGCCCTATATGAGCCATGCCTAGGAATAGTCCTTGTGTCCTCAGTAGCTCACCTGTTATGCTTCAGACATCCCTCCAACCAGCCAGTGCCCATCCAACTGTGAGCAAAGGAAATGAGTAGCAAGTTACCACCATCATTTCACTCATTTCCACCTCTTCAGAGTCAGCTGCTCCAGGCTCTAGCCCCATGGTTGCTAACAGAGTTGGAGTCACACAACACCTTCCATTCAGCATAAAAAAAAAAGAAAAAAGAAAGAAAAAGCAACATGATGTTTTTGACTGAGGGGAGAGAAGACAATTAATTGTAGTTATGAGTCCAAGTAAAACTGTCTGCTCTTTTCTAGATACTACAGGAGATGCAGGGGTAGATGGGCGCAAAACTCAGAGATAAGCATGGACAAGTTGATAAAACTAATGAAGCAAACTTTTCTTACACATTTGAGGGCAAAGTGGTTAAATGTAGGTACTGTGATGATAGGATGAGACAATGCTTTAAGGTACTTTTGCAGGAGAATAAATTTGTCCAAATTTTCAGTCTTTGTCTTACCATGTTTCTCAGGCCAGATTTTTGGTGGCTTTTCCTTGGACAGAGCGTTTCTAGAGCTGCTCTTGGCCTATGGAGTGAGTCCTTCTGTCTACATCAGGAAAACACGGTGAAATACTGGTAAATACAGAATTTATACAGATATAACTCTTCTCACCTCAGCGTGACCACTTGTGACTTATACCCTTAGTGTTGGTGAGACCTGAACTGGATCTTCATTACTGTTTACTGGCTTTGGTCAAGGCTCTGAATAGCATCCTATCTTTCTAACACAACAGGAACATGTGACAGAGTCCTCTCAGTGAGTGTGTTTCATGCCATGCAATTCAGAAATATAAGCAAATGCTCAGCCACCCATTTAAACAACCTCGAGGAGCGTTACTGAGAGGCTGTAGGACACTAGCAGAGTAGAAGGACAGGGCCACTGTATTTGGTGAGCATAAGCTTAAAGTCAATACTGAAACAACAAACTGGAATTTAACCAATTCAGTGTTTTATTCAGGAGGGATAGCTGAAGCTGGCATCAGGGTAATATAGAACATTCCAAAGGAAAGGAGAGAAAATAAACAAACAAGGATTTTCATGGTGGAAAGAGGGAGCTATGAACTGCCTGAAGCTCAGAGAAAAATCTGTTTCAGGTATGTGGGAAACATTTCTGGCTTGAGAAGAGATGTGGCTATAACAACTCCATAAAGAGGGCTTGGGCAAAGCCAGAGAGTGACTGAAACTGAGACATGAGAAGGGAAGAATAGCTGTTAAATATTAAGAGACAATCAGATGTCACTTAAGCTTGATGTTGGTTTTCAGACCAAAAATAATAATAACAAATCTTCCAATTGAGTATGCACGAAGCATAAAAATATTAGAAAGAAGCTTAGGAGCTCAAAATCTATGGGAAGGTAAAAGAAGACTTGATTACAAGTTAAATCTGTATTTTTCCCAAGGTACTTGCAGAGCACCCACTGATTTCAGCGGAGTAGGCATTCTGGTTATTTGTCTTAGCCTGAGACTCCATGTAAGAAGCAGGACTCAGGTTTCATGTCAGGGGGTGATGAACGGGGAATCTCCTCCTAGAGCTAATTTAGCCCATGCATTCTAGGGAGTCAGAGGTAGCAAAACTGGCCTTAAACCTGGCTGAATCAGAAGAAGAAGTGCCAGTTTTGGGACACAGCAATGGTACTGTTTTTTGTGCTTGTTCTCCCTTATTTAAGAAATACCAAGGAAGCTTGATGCCGTTTGGTTTCTGTAGGAATTGGGAGAGGGATGGAACTTGATGAGGAAGGCAAACAGAGCTGAATCTATAACAAGAGGAGGAAACCCTTGTAGCTTTTTTTCTTCCAGATGTTCATTCAAACATTTGAGTTAGCATTAAAAAAAAAAAAGAGCTTAAAACAGTCTAACCAAAATCACTCTTAATCAGGTTTTGTTTCCATGGCACCTTTGATGTCATAAGCTTAATAGGTCTCTAGTGATCCATAGAGTCTTCCAGGAAAAAAATAAAATGGCTAGACAACCTGAATGCCAAATGTTGAATACACCCTTAAAAATACCCTTTCTGAAACGTTTTCAGGCCTCCCTTCTCTTTTAAGAATCAAGGGAAACCAAAAATTAAACCAGGAGTTTCCCCCTCCCACACACCCCCGCTCCGCATATCACCGGAAATCTTCGCACAGACGTTGGGATATATGGAGACCTACAAATATATTATTAAACTGAAAAGGAAATGCATAAAAAAGACTGTTATAAAAATAGCTGTAAAACACTTTTTTTTTTTCATTCTACAGATGCAAACGCTCAAGAAACATCTTTCTGTCAAAACTGAAACAGATTGTGGTGTTCAGCAGCACATTTCTTCACAGGGAAACATTCTTGGTACAGTATTTTTGCTCTTCGTCCGATGTTTTTTCCAAGAATTTTCTAATTAATCATGGTGCTGATGGATGATCACAAGTGGATGACACATGCCAGTCTCATCATAGGTAAATAGGTACAATTTGCTTTTATTTGAAAGTTTTTATGCCATGATCTAGCACTTGTGGTCAAGTAACTTTCACGGTCCCATCAGCCTTCAGGATCTTTATCTGATTCTATATGAAAAAAAAAAGGGGCAGATTGTTGGTTTGCTGCTTTTCTCGTTATCACTGCCACTGTTTGAGGAGAGACACATCACTCTGACTGGTGGGTTTAGTATCTGTAGGAGATGGACAGAAGCTTCAGATGACATGACTTAGGGAAAATTGCTGCTGGACAAATTAAATATCATGAACTGCATTAAAAAAATCAATATCCTAATCTTGATTAAAGCTTTGTGTCTTTGAAGGTAAAGTGTAAAGATTTTGCTGTAGCTATAGTAAAACACACAGCAAAGGTCTACTAACTTTGATGGAAAGAATGACTTAAAAATTCAACTTGTTTTTTTAAAAAAGTTGATAAAACTCTGTTTAAGAGATGCCAAACATGCATATCAAACAAGATACCTATAAAACATGATATAAACAAAATAAAATAGTCACAATAAAAACCACTGATCAAATTATTTTATCCTTTACTGTTGCTGGAATAGAAAAATGAATCAATGCTGTATCATTCACATGTCCGGGTTGGAACTCTGCAATACATGCAGAGTGAATCTGGATGCTGTCAAATTAGCCAATGCAAAAATAAATAAGCTTGTCATATTTAAATAATTATCATATTTTCAAAAGATAATAGCTAATAGAATTCTAAGCATAACTTAAAAAGTGGCTATTACTGCTCTACGTGGAAGGATTTGAACTAAAATGTCTATACTGGTGAATTACTCTTGGCTTTCGATAATCTCATGGAAAACGTAACAGAGTTTATTGTATCTTAAATCCCTTGTATACATGTCAGAATTTGTCCCCATCACATAATTTCGATATGAAATGTTGTGGCTGGTCTATTTTGATCTAGAATGAGAAGATAATAAATAAAAACTTAGATTTAAAAATAATTTTAAAAAGCATGTACATCCAGATGCAGTTTATACCTGTTTATTTTCCTGTATAGGCTACTGGCTTGTTTATCTCTCTAACCTCATGTCATTATGGAAAGGATAAAGCACATTAATACAGTGTATTAAAAAACAGAAAAAACCCTCTCATGCATTGATAATACTTTTTTCTTAGTTATCTTGTGTGGCTTGTGTGCCTTGCATTTTGTGTAATGGGATAGATTTATTTAGATATATATTTATATATTCATATATTTATATGCTATTCTTCCAAATGATATTCCTTAACAACCATTAGTAATTTTATCACCAGGCATTTTTTTGGGGTAAAGTTTTCCAACACACCACTCAGCCATTCATATACAGACATGTTCAAGTTTTAATGTGTTTCTATTTATCCTGCTTAAAAACAAGCAACTCCAGACAGAAGAGACTGACAGGCACATGAAAGACCACTTTAATCTCCTTCCCCAATCAGTGTAGATATATGAAGTGTGATTTAAACTGGAACATACTTAACTCACATTGTGGGAAGCCTTGCAAAGGTGCTTTCCATGATACTGCTGTGTATGAGAACATTCTTTATAAATGACTTTATAAGAGAAGGATGATGAAAAATAACATTAATCTGTGTAGCTGGTGTTAGGAACGACTGATAGTTGAGCTCAGTGGAAGCTGGTTGCTGATATGACTACAAGCTGTGTTAGGGATGGCACTTACAAGGCAATACATGCCTGTCTATTAAGTTAATATGAAATGCATTTACTACAAATCTTGTGAAGTTATACATATCTGTCTTCTGTCTGAAAAGAGAATCACAGATTAAAGACAAAGTCCAGAACCTGTAGGGATCCAGATCTGTCACTGGAGCAAGTGGAAACCACAAATAATTCAGAATTTTTAAGACCATGTTATCATCACCATACATACACACATATGCACACACTGACTTACACTAAGTTTCTTGTTGTTCGTGGTGGTAAATGGAAACCAAATAGAATCTTTTAGAAGAAAATAAATCTCTCACTGAAAGCTGTTAACTTTTTCATCTTGAAAATATTATTTTCCTTGATTTTCTTCTTAGTCATAATTTCTCCTTCCTCAGAATTATCTTAGCCACTCTCTCCCTCCCACTTTCTTTCTCTCTTGGTGACTAGTGGGTTTCAGGAATGAACTTCAGAGGAGTATGAAAGAAAAAATAATCTCTTCCTGATTGGCTGTTTGTTGATTAACTCCTACAAACACATATTGCAGGCAGTTCAGAAGACTGGCTATAAAAGACACACTCTTACATCTCCATATTACCCTTTCAGCTGTAGTTCCAGGTAACAATCAGCAGCAGCTACCAGTGAACTTCAGTCAACGTAGTTTTCTTGAGGATTCATACTCAGGACTGATTTTTGCAGCACAAGTTCCTCATCAAAAGATGTTTTTAACAAGCACACCACTTTCTTCCATTCTGCCATCACTTGTTTGGTTTTTGGTTTTTTTGTGTTTTGTTTTGTTTTCAATTTTTTTGGAGCATATTGGTTTCCTTCTTGATTCAAATAATCTCTTGAACTGACTTGGGTCACCCACCCTCTGTTTTCATAGCCAAAAGTAGGATTCCAGCATCGTTTCTCTATGCATAGTCCACATAACAGCTCTTTTATTCTCCTTTCAAGGAGCCCAACTCAGTCTGCAGCAAGTTTATCTGAAAAAAATACCTCTTTCTCTCCTCTTATCCATTCTACACCCCTTCCTCCCCTTCATCCAATTGGCAGAGTAACTCTAATATTAAGGTTAAGCATTTTTTTTCAAACTCAGCACTTCTGTTCAAGTTAGATAAAAAAATCTACATTTCCTATTCCTATTTTTAAGTTTTACCTTTACTATTCCAGCACCTCTTTACTTTATCTGTTCTGGGACCTGATCTGTCTCATATTTAACATTCTGTCTTAAAGTTCACTGTAAGATCAAAATAGTCAAGGTCGTCAAGTACTTCTCAATTATTCTGGATTTATATCACAGTAATAGAGAAAAGTCTGGACTCACAGCCCCAGAGTGATGCCTGTGTCATTTTATTGTTATTTGAATGTACTATAGTGTCCCCAATGAAAAACATGTCTCTGATTTATACAATGGCCTCTAACCTCAGAGTTAGCTTTTTCTTCCACAGTCCCGTAAAATGCACATAAGGAGAAAATAAGGGCAATGGCTAACATAAAAGCCAGCTGAACTGCAGCAGCTGTTGACCCAGCAGTTTCTGATTGTTCCACTTCTGCAGGAGATCAGTGGCCAAGTGAGTCAGGACCCTCCGGCAGCACTGCAGCCCAGCCAGGGTCTCAGGAGTCATGGAGTGTCACGCACCAGAGGGAACTCAAAACACATCCACTGGTTTTTGTTTATTTTGAAATTAAACCCAGCAGAGCAGAAAATACTCACTTTGATACACATCAGATCCAATATTTCATTGTTCTACATGTGTATCACGTATAGGGCTGATCGCACCACATTACTCATCTTTAGAACTTACCTGATGATTACAGTGAGGACTGAGGAGCTGAGATCCCCAGCTTATGGTGCTTGCTCTGTTTGAAATTTCTTCACAAACAAACAAACAAACAAACAAAAGACAAACAAAAGTTTGGAGAGCTTGCTGACAAGGCACTCCACCAACTCCTGGGGCCTGGTGTGATTTACATCAGCTAGCACTCAGGCCAAGGCTCCACTTCTGCTTCACAAGCCCTGTTTTAGTTACTTCCTTAGTAAGAAGAATCTCTGTCTGTGCTCCTTCACTTAAACTTGCTGGTTTGAGCAAAACTACCAGCTGGTCACTCTCCTGGAGGAAACGAGACCACAAACTTCTGCGGGTGAGAGGGGCCAGCCTGTGTTTCTAGCTCACACCAGCAGTGTTTAGCAGGATGGAGAACTGGATGCTACGTGCCATAGGGAGCTGTTTTTTTGTGTACCTTGAGCACAGTGACAGAAATGTTTTTGAGTGACACCTCTATGCAGGTACTCAAAACTAACCATTAATAATTAAATAAATTGAAAGATGGACTGTTTTACTGCTACTAGCTTCACACTCCCAACACTTTACAAAAGCTAGAATTTAAATAAATGCTCTTTAGCTGACTCACAATGTCTTCAGATCAATCCCAACAGTGTAGGAGCAGTCACAATACTTCAGTGCTCTATCATTTCATTAGTCCGTCTCTTTTCATATACAATTTGAAGTACTTTTTCATGTTCTGATGATATTAGAATAAATTGAATAATGTTGTACTGGCTTTTTGATGATGTCCATCCAACGGGGATGCTGTTGGAAAAAAAAAAAAAGAAACAAATGTCACAAGGTAACAGGCTGTGGTTGCTGCTTTTTAAAGTTTTTCTATATGCAGGATTTCAGCCACAAAACTTCTACCCACTTTAATGGCCTTATGTAACAAAAACCCTTTTTACATGTTTGGGCTAGTACTTAAAGCACTGTAATGTATCTGTGGCCCTATTTGTCTACGCAACAAATATTCCCTAAAATATACTCAGGGGTCTGACTGACAAGAGGGAATGATTTATCTTGTGATGCCTTTAGTGGCTGCTGGCTCCAGTTGTCCTTCAAGCACCTCTCTGCAGGGATGCCTCAGCTATACACAAAGAAGCTGCTGAGCAGCCGGTTTGCAATTCAGTGTATGAAAGAATCTTACACTTGGTACTGGTTTAACTCATCGTAAACTCAAGACCATCAGCAGTTGCGACACGGAGAGATGAGACACCATGCTAGCATGGGTGGGAAGAAGGGAATCATGGACCTCTCTGTCTGAGATAGATTAAGTCATCCCTGCTTATCAGTCACAGCTCTTTGAGTCTTAGTCAGCATTTAAACTAACATCTTTGTACACAGCCCCAGCTGTATCCAGAGGTCTTCAGGTAGCTATAAATGGAAATTATGGCTATTAGAAAGTCCCTTTGTGAAAGAGATGAGGTTTATTGTGAATAAGCATTCAGGTAAAAGCTTTCCAAAAGACCTAGTCTTTTTTACAATAGATATATTTTAAAAGTAGTTGGTTGGATGTTTTTTGTGGGATATTTTTGTGTTTGTTTGGTTTTTTCTTTAAATCACATTGTTTTCTTCTGTGTGTAAGTAGCATGCCAAACGTGAGTAGGTCAGTGAATAATGGTAGATTTGGTGGTATTTGCTTCTTTGGATTGGTGCCTAAGTAGTCTAAATCATGTATACACATGCTGGCACCACTGGATGTGAGATTACAGAAATGGAGAATTACATATGCCTTTTTAGTAATTAAAATTTCTATTGTATTTAGTGTCTTCATTAGGAGTCCCTGAGCCCTCTTAATTCCTAGTGTTAGAATCCCCGTTGCCTATTTTTAATATTCTTGCAGTGTAAATACATTTTTCACGTCACTTTAAGGACCTTATGTGAATTATACCCAAATAAACACGAAACAGTGAATCATATAATTTCTGGATATTTCACATGCAAGTAGCATGGATTCAGGTCATGGAGCGCAGTGAATTTATGAGGATGCTACACTGGCTTGTAAGACCAATTAAACAATAAAATAAAGTAGATTGCTGTAGCTGTTTTGCAAAAGAACTTTGAGTTTGAATATTGCATTTGCATTTTGTTTACCAGGAGCTCCCAGCGAGTTTCAGGCAGACGCGTGTTCTCACGAGCTAGTCCCTCCCATTTGCATTTTAGCACTGCCATATCCCCACGGCTCTCAAAAGCAGAAGGAAGAGGACATTCATTTTAAAAGGGCAAAATTCAGTATTGCCAAAGAGACAGCAATGGGCTGATCCTGTCACCTGCTCCCATGAGATGCGGTACCTGCAAACAGAGACTATTGCAACCTCTGGAGGCTGGATAAGGTCATAAGCGAAATGACTAATTGAAGAGGTGAATAATGTACATACTAATGTATTTGGTATATGGTTCTTACACCCTTTTACCTTGTGAAACTGTCTATACACCAAACTGTCCATGCAATCTGAGAGCAAGTCTGTGGTGTGGTTTTGCTCCTAATTCTCCTGTGACTGAATGATGCCCTGTGTAAGAGCCTTGATGTTCGTGGCTTGCAGGTAACTACACTGGATCCTATATTTAATAATAATTCTGGATTTCAAACTGTTATAACAAAACCTCATAGTGTTACTAGGATATTTGAAAGGAAGTAGGATATTTGAATAGGCAAGAAAGGAGGAAGAATAAAAAAATTATGTACATATCCAACTATACTTAACTCAGAGACCAAATTAGATATCACTGTTAATTAGCACAAGTGAAAGAGTTTTACTAATTTTTGTAGTTAAACTTTCATTCCCCTCGCATTTTTCTTGGCAGGTGTCTGAAATGTCAATCAGACCAACTTCCATCTTTTGCCCTGGACCCCTCATACACATTACTGTGTATTCACCAAGAAGAAACCAGTAGTTGCCATAATAAATCAACCTGGCACTACTTCTGGGAAAGGTCAGCCCCAGTTATTAATCATTGAGCTGTTTACATTTTACAGTCCAAAACTGAGAAATGTCATATGAGGTGAGGTGGGGCTGGAAACCTTTTCCCCTGTGGTTTTGGGAGTGGATGCTCTGCTAGGTCTTTGCCTGAAATTTCCCATAAGATGGGACAGGCTCAACACTTTTTCTCAGCTTCAACATACTACAAACATTTTGTTGCAGTGAGTAGGACATATCCACAAACAAAGATGTCACTTCATACCTTTTTATTTCAGAAAGGCTCCATTCTCTATGTTCAACAGTAACTCCTGCAGTCTGGTGTATTCCTGTGAAAGAAAACAGTCTTCCCAGGTTTATAGATTCCCCAAAATATGTTGGGTATCTGCCTCAACAAGGAGTACAAAACTTCAGTTACCTGAAGAACAGGTCAGAAAACTGGATGAACAGACATTGAAATTTGTTGAAGAAATGATCTTGTGATATTTTCTTGTTTTGATCAAAACCAAAGTATTTTGATGAATGGTGTTTTAAATAACACAGATATTTTAGTTAGCAACTGATTTTTTTTCCAAAAAAATCTGAAACGTTTTTCTATTCCCAAACAGTTGCATTTCTTTTGGCATTGGCTTACTTTTCCAAAGAGCTAGAAGTGATACCAAACAGTGTGAGTGCGTGTTGAACACATTTTTCTGGGTGCCTACAAGCACAACATCATCTTGCAAAGAGTTTTGCTGGGGAGGTTTCAACACTGTATGTTTCTGCAACATTTTCAATGACAGCATCTGGATATGGACCACATGTCCACCTACCACACCATCCAGGGAAAGGCTGAGAATCATTTCTGGTTAAAACTCCTATCAGTGAAAACTGCAGAGCTGTGTTCCCAGATGCTCACAGATGATTCTCACTTTTGCCAGATTTTATATCAAAGTTCAAAATAAACCATTTCAGGGTCAGAGAATTTTATTTGTAGAGGATTTAAAAAGCTCAACATCAAAATGAAAAGTTTCTTGTTGACAGAAATATTTTGTCCAATATGAAACATACTAACTTTGCAGGTCTTTGATTTTTAATCTTTTTTTTTTTTTTTTTTTTTAGGGAGCCAGCAACTCCAGAATTAACCTCCTCAAAGTAAAACTTGTCTTTTCCAAGAAAAAGATGTAAAGCAAGTGTTCCCAGATTGTCCAAGAGACCTAAAAGCAATATCATTTTTCTTTACCTCAGGCAAAGATACACACCAAAACACCTGCATATGTGCCTTTGCATACTAGGCAAATGCTTTGGAGTCAGGTGAGAGCTCTGAAGATGGACACCAAAATGAAGCACGTCTTCCCTTTGGCACAGCCTTACTGAACTTGGAGTCCTCTTGGGCAATCTATTCTCTGATTAAGTTTAGGAGATACATTGTCCTATCCCTCCAGTGTTCAGGTATAAGGGGAAAATTAGCTGCTTATTCCAGAGATTTTCAGAAAACTGCCACCCCTCAGTCACTCCTTGCTCCATTCACGTTACAAGTCAGCATGGGAATAGCAGTGCAGGGTTAGAAGTCCTCCCAGCCCACATGGTGTCTGCAGCCAGGTGCCTGTGTTCATTCCCACCTCCCAAGGTTAAGCTGTCCAGAGGTGGAGTCCTCCTTCCCCATGCAACACCAGCAGAAGCCCCAGAAAAGGCAGAGCCAGTAAAAGCACTGACACAGAGTAATCATTAAAGAAAAGAAACCATGCTGTACCAGGTCATTAGATGACCAGGCCATTAAGATGAATGGAAATAAGCCTATTTCTTACACAAATTGCTTTGCCACCTGCTTACCGAGATTCATCAGTGGCTTTCCATGTTGTAACCAAATGGGAACTATCAGAGCATCTCCCAGACCATGGTAAGGGAGAAAGATATCCTTGTCTCCACTGCAGTTTCAAAGCGATAGCACATTTGTCTCCTTCTGTCTCCTTTTCTCTCTACACCTTCTGTATTTATTTCCTGGCAAATGTTGTGCAAGTGAGAGGTTGTGCATTAAGCAAATACACTTCTCCTTGGCTGCTGTGTACACTGGACTTCCATGTCTTCAAATTTTAAGCCAAAGTAGTTCCATCATTTTCAGATTTTCTCCCTTACTTATTGACATGATATCTGATGAGAATCTATTGGGAAAACCTGATCAAAGCACAGATTTTTCCCCTCCCCCAACATAGGGGCACAAATACATATAACTGTATTCCAGCTAATTTAACAACATAAAGGCAAAATGTTTTACATGTAGGATCCGGAACCATCGTTTTCCAAGGTCGAAGGTCACATGAAATACCTCTTATGTTGCCTCAGCCTATTTCCTGGCATAGAATTGTAATCTCCGAGAACACATAAATGTTTCAGTATTAGTACTAAGAAGCCACATGAGGGAGCATTTGGAGAATTGAAATGCTTTCCTTGTATCAGTGTAAATAAGGGAGGGAATCAAACTTGATCCCTCTGGGATATATAGAATTCAGACAAATCTACATGTTATTATCCATTTCTCCACTCATACCGGGATGCAGAATTTCTGATTCCCACTGAAGACAGAGTTTCTAAAAGAAAGTCCATTAGTGGTCTGAACCAGACAATTTCTTACTCTAGCCAAGGTACGCTGTGACTGGTATACCTGAAAGGGAGTGCAGATAAGTGGGTTTACATTTCAGGTAAATGAAAATATAAGATACTCTGTACAGGTTATTCCAGGATGAGCGTGGCAGCAGTGCCAGCTTTCTCAGATTATCAGCAGCCTTGGGTGACAGTGGTAAGGTCCCAGTTCCTGCAATCTTCTGACTAGGTAAGCAGCTCAGCCTACACACTTCTAAATACCTTTTACATCTTATGGTTTTATATCTTAGGGTTTATTAAAGAAAGTAAACGTCTCAGGTACATAAAGCAAAACCAATCTCAATATTTTTATAAGCTGACTCACAATTTTTTGAATGTTTGAGGTCAGTCACACTGAAGCTAACCAAAATGGGAAATAAAAAAATGACAGCATGAACTCTAATGGGAGACACGTATACATTTTGCTCTGTATCTCAGCAAAAAAATCAGTTGCATCTTGAGCTATCCGCACTGGCAGAGTCATCTAAGTCAAAGAACAACATCAAATGACTGTACTGAAAATGTTTTTGCTAGTAGTGCTAAACAGGTGTGGAATGAATAAAAAATGTAGCACTCTTCCTCCAAAAGTCAACATCCATAGTAATTGTTGTCAATCAGAGAAACTCAAAGGTAATTTTGAAATCAGTAGAAAAGCACTTCACCAAGATCCCATTTTTTCCTCATTATTCACATCTAAATTTGACTAAAGAGCAAGTAATTAATGAACAACATGAAAAGCAAGTTGCAGATACAATGTTATGAGCACATCTAGCTGTGTACATTTGACTAAGAAATTTAAAACCAATTTTAATGAGCAGAAGTTCCAGCATCCCCTTGTTTTCTTCCACCTAAACTATGTCACCAACTCCAGTCGTCTCAAAAAGGTGGAAGGGAAAGAGAGAAAAGAAAAATAAACCCCAACTTTCCAACCAAGAACGTTTGCTCAGGCTCGATGGAGGAGGTTCAGGATGCTTCTCAATGCAGTGTTGGTGGTGGGAGTGGTGGGTGCCTGCTGAGCCACACTAGGTCCAGGGCGCCTGGTGGCCACCTCCAAGCTGCAGTGTGGCTTGGCCGGCTGTCTGCGGGGCAGCCCTGCAAACCACAGCCTGTAATTTATCTGCATTTGAAATAATCCCTGTTTTCCTAAGGATTAAATTTAACCCAGATCACTCCAGTGAGCCGGTTTAAGGCTTGGTCCCCTGTGCAGTCGTGTCACCACAGCCAAGGGGAGCGTGAAGTCTGGCATGGGAGTGTCCAAGGGCAGAACCTCCACAAACCTCTTCTGCCACTGACACCAACAACCTGGGCATGCACAGCCTGATGGCAAAGGAAAGACTGGCATTCGTCCTCTCTAAATTTTACTGTTTTGACTGCTTACTGGTTTTCTTCGCATGAAATCATCTGACCGTTTTTATTAAACCAAAGAAGGTCTGGAAGTCTGGTGTTTGCCGTTATCCTCATCTCCAGAGAACAATTCTTTGCAGCTCCAGTAAATAGGACTTAAAAGGTAAATGGTATTATAGTGTTAATTTCAAAGTGAATTATTCAAAAAGTGCTCCATATGTCAGCAAGCATCATTTTGTGGAAATATATTAATGTCTTCCTTAAATACAGTTCTCCCTTTCTAAAAGCTGTTTTATAGATCCAGGAAATATGTCTGGTATGAAGAAGTGCTTATTGTAAAGGATGTTTTAGCAGTTGTGTTCAATTAATGAGGAAGGCAGGATGTAGCCCTATATAAGAAACAGCATAATAGCAACAATTCCCTAAGGCTTGGGAATCTTCACACTTCCAGGTACTGCGCAGCTATCCATTCATTCCAGACACCAGGTCAGGTTTGTTTCATATTCTGTATATTACATCAAAAAAAGGTAATACCTCCTTGTGACAGGACTCTCTGCAAAGAATTGAGAAGCTAAAAATAAAGAGAAACTGTTGCTTTTCAGCAGAAATGTCTGAAAGTAAATCACTTGGAAAGGACCCCAAAGCTTCCAGGATCAGCTGAAACAAATAGAAAATTCCCAGGTCTGACAGCAATGGCCACTCAGTAAGGAAAGGACCAGATCACAAAATTCTGTTTTATCCCACTGACTCAGCCATCAGCTCCTCTTCTGCCATTTCTCAAGTTCAAAGGATGGCAAGAAGATATATGAGCAGCAGAAGACCTCCCTAGATTTCTCCATACTGATGCGTTACTGGACACTGCTAAGCAAATAAATGGTAGCCTCGATTTTAGAGAGAACGTGTGTGCTTTGAAATTGTAAAACAATAGGAAAACTCTTGGGAAGCTGGGTGGTAAACCCGGTTTTTGGATTTCTCCCATTCGGTTGAAAGGACTGAAACTCCCCTTCTTTCACATTCTGCATCCACTTCATGAACTCTGTGGCTCTGAGGATTAAAATCAAACAAATGCAAAC
>VZRW01011682.1:94770-221489 GCA_013398125.1 Aegotheles bennettii | reverse complement strand
TTTTTTTCTGGTTTTGGTTTTTTTTCCTCTAGAGACATTAGGTGTCATAAAAGTAGTTTGACACTTATAGCCGTTTTTTTTCTCGCTGGAGTCAGTCTTGAAGGAAGAGCAGTTCTGGAGAAGCAAGGCTGTCTGTGGTGAGGTCGCTCAAGAAGGAGTTGTTGAGTAACTGCCCATCACAGTTCTATGTGATCTGTCCTGTATCATCAGCAACAAAATCTACTGATTTCCTTAAAGCCCAGCTCCTGGGGTCATATAGCATCATAAAAGTTTGTTTTCTTCCTGTGTATTCCAAGTTTTCTTAGATGGCAGAGATGGGGAGAAGACAAAATATCTTGAAGTTGCGGCCGAAGTTAACCTTGAACTCAAAACGTAGGCAGGGAGCATCTCCAGTAAACAGGCATGGCTTTGTCATACTGATGATAGAAGAAATGAGTCTGTAATTCTGAATTAGAAATGGTACAGACTGTGTTCTTCAAGTATAGGGGATTATTTTCTTGTTTCAGTGGCTGAAGATCAGTTTTCCAAGCTGCTTCTCTTAACATTTCTGAATTGTTTTTAATATCACAGATTATGAGGCCTTGCAGTCTGTAGGCTGTACAGGACTTTCTCAAAGGGAGGATTTGGGGAATACATAATCTGAGAAAACCAAATGCATCACTTTTCTTCCTGTCTCTCCATCTCACTGCATTCTCACAAATAAAATATACAAGTGCTTATGTGTACGGTAGAATAAAGTATAGGAAAATGTCTGCTATTTCTTCAGTGGACCCTTGGTTAAATGGCATTCCAGTCGCACTTAGTTACACTGCAAAAATGAAAGAACTGAAATATTTAGCATGACTTGCTATTTTCTGGTTCAAGTAGTTTTTAATAATGCACTTCCTCTAATTCGTGACATTTCTTGGGTATATCGTTTGTTAAGAAAAAAGGCAGTAGATCCTCCATTATACTTTTTTGGTGATATTGCCTTGCTTACATTTCTGTTGCTGTTAGAGATTAAACTGAAAATAGCAATCCTTTGTGAAATAGCAATGGAACGGTATAAAAAATGTTAAATAATAATGATACCGTATGTATAAAGATATTTAAAATTCTTTTGTAGAGCTTCCATGTGAATTAATGCCAGTGAATTCATGCTTTCTTACGCAAATAAATATTTTCTAAATACATAAAGTATTTTATCTGTTAACAATGCAAACTTCAGCTTCCCTAATAACAAATATAGAAATAAATTTATTTCCCTTTCACAATGGGATTATTCATTTCTCAATCAATTTTCTTTTCATCCTGGCCACATATCTTTGGAGTCCTATATCTCCAGTAATATTACTTTTTCATGAAGAGGACTGAAATGTAATTTGTGTCTAACAGTTCTCATTTTGCCGGGATTTTATGTCTTTGTAAACGAATCTGTTCAGTGTTTGTGAATGATGTGGTTAGACAGTGAGGATTTGTGTTAAAGCATAAGGATTAATTACTAATACGTAAAATGCATAATGTTCAACTAAGGAAAATTTTTACTTTTCCACTTTTGGAAGGTTAGGAGTCAGTTTACTGATCCATATTTTTCATAGTAAATGCTTTCTGTCAGATAGAAAGAAAATGAGCAATCCCTGTGTTTTGTACATAATTGAATGCTAAATTAAAATGTAATTAGTTTATCAACTTCTTTGGTACTTCTTTCTTTCCTTTTGAGTGCTTTTTTTTTTAAGTATCAAACAGGCGTATTTGTCTTTGGTTACAATGTAATGCTTTTATTGTTTTATTAATCAGGAGTTTACATTTGTGCACTAAATTGTTAGCTCTGGTGAAAAATAACAAGTAGTTGTGCTTTTGTTGGCTTTCTGTTTTATGTGTTTAAATCTGCACAAATCTCAGCTCAGTCTAGTCAGCCCGGCTAGTGTGGAAATGACAATTTGTGATTTTTTGTAATTTTGTAAAATGTATCTGTTAATGGTCATGGCAGTAAAAACTGAGACTGTTACATTAGGAGATATTTGGAATCTGCTGCACCTGAAACCAGGAAACCCTTCTATGTTGTTCAGCTATCCAAGAAAACTGAGTGTCTTTGCTCTGCAATGAGCCTGTGACATACATTGCAATTCCTAGTTATCGCTTCATAACGAGATAAAATCTCCTTTGTCCCAGTTCATTGGCAGTTCAATTCATCTGTTTATCTCCACTTTTGAGGCTTATCAGTAGATGAAAATGTAAAATTTCTTGAAAGCAATATGAATGGCTTCTTTCAATATTTTGTGCCATTGACAAGAAAGTCAAAGTTAACAGAATACATTATGTTCTTGAGGTGCACATTTCAGAAGTGATGCTGTTGCATATCTAAGCAGAGGGAATATACTACTTCATTTTTGGGCCTTTATGTATTCTGGCAAGAATTAAATGAAGTTGATAACAAGTTAAGGACCCCTGCCACTCAGTATTATGGAAGCTTCCTGTATGTAACAATAGAAAATGGAGTCTGGTTTAGGATTTAATACTTAGCATTGCAAATTATCCTGCTCTACTCTCTCTATTGAGCATTATCATAATAGTTTTGAATACTTATAAAATAGATTGTTTAGGTGCTTTCCAAATTTAATTCTAAGTCAGTTTGTGAAAGAAATAGAAACTGATTTCAAGTATTTCATTGCTTTGCAATGCAATATGCAGGGAGACAAATAGTCAAGATTGCAAAAATAAACATAATGTTTAAACATTGAGTTCTAAAAATATGAATTATATAGCAAAGGAAGAATCCAATTTGTTCTTTGGTAAGTGTTATGGTTTACCGCTGGCCTGGCAATTAAACGAATGACAGATGCCCTCTATTACAGCCCTCCCTTCCCAGCAAGGGAAAGGGAAAGGAAAAGGAAAGAGAATAAGGGAGAGGGACTTGCAGGTTGGAAACTGAACTACACAGCTTTAATGAAAGAGTAAGGAAGAAAAAGAAAATAATTAAATATATACAAATATATAAAAACACCACACCACCCCCAAGCTGCAGTAACGCTCATGTCACCCCTGAGGCTGCAGGGCAGGCCCTAGGAAAGTCCCGGACTGGGCTCCTGGAGTCAGCAGCAGACAGGATTTGGAGGCAGGAACACACAGAGTCAGGAACACATGGATTGGAATCAATGGCAGACGAATGGACGGAGTCCTCCCAGGACACCAGCCATGAACGAAGAGAGTTTGACCCTCGTGATCCCTCAGATTTATAGAGTATGACACATATGGGATGGAATACTTTGTTTGGTCAATTTTGGGTCACCTGTCTGGTTTGCTTCTCCCTGTGGGAAGGTCGCAGGTGTGACCCCTTTCCTCCCTTTTGTTTTCAGAGCATAAAATGTTTAGCAGAACCAAGCAGTGGCTTTGGTTCTGCATACCATTCTCTAGCAGTAACCACAAACATTGAGCTTTATCAGTCCTAGAGCCAGATACTGTCTGAAAAACACGCTATTACTTTCAGCAAGTGCAGTTACTTAGAAGAGACTTAACTGAAAAATAAAATTACTAAAAGAAAAATTGGTTCTGTCCTGGCTCAAATCAGGACAGTAAGTTACGTGTTATGTGAAATATATTCATTTACATTTGGAAAGGTCATCTATGCCCATCCTATCGTGCTTTCAACATTCAGTGACATCTTCAGAGAAGTATCATTCTTAAAACCCATTTATTTGCTGATTCAAAGGGCATTAGTCAAATTTTATACGTAAGTTAAATGGTAATAGAATCTGTCACATTTTGGTGCCTTGGTATTTTTTGAATGTGACTAAAATAAAGTTTGGTCTTTCACAGGGCCTTTTTATGGAAAGCTAACAAAGTGGAGATTATTGCAAAAATGAGGACACAGAAATTACTTAACTCTGGAATCTATTGCTCAATGTTTTGGGTTTTTTTAAAGAGAAATGTTAAGCAACATTTCATATTATGTTAATGTTTTACTGTCAGAATTCAGAAGCAAGAAAATACCAGGTAGAACTAAGATGTTCAGGTATAGAAAGGAGTCCCAGACAAAATACTAAAAAATTATTTTATCTAAGTCAAGAAGATTCAGCAAAACAGGATATTTTTTGAGCCTATGCAAAATTAAAAGAAAAAATAATGATTTTAATAGCAAGACTGCTGTAACATAGAACTCTAGACAATATGATTTTCTTTTTAACATTTCAAAGTAAACTTTGAGAAAGTGAATATTGTTGCAAAGAAGATTTTTTTAATGTTAGTGAAAGATGATGTCTATCAGAAAATATTGAAATGCATTCAACTGTGACTAGTGCTATCTAAGTAAGCCTGGAAGTAGAGGCCAGCTTCTTCTCAATATTCCTGTGTATGACATCAGCTATTTTAGATATTGAGAAGTTAAAGATCGTTGTATTTTAGTGTATTACAAGTAACATGGATCAACAGTGGAAGGCAATATTTAGGGAGAAATCTCCCTAAATCAATCCATGTGTTGCAAGATCAGAAACATCAGAGATGTACAATAATATAGTCCAGTATCAAAAGAAATGCTAATTAGTAAATGAAGTTACTAAAATTAAACTACCATTCCTGTGTAAAAATGTGATTTTGGAACAATGTGTTTTCTTAAAAAACTAAACCTCTTCCCTTTCCAACAAATATGCTCCAAAAATAATATGGCTGTTAAAGGAGACTATAGACAAGACTGTTAAATCCAGTTCTCTTGTGAATTTGAACAGGTATAAATTACCCCAGCTAGAAGCCAAGTTGCTGTAATTCTACCGGTGATCAAATTTGTTCAAGTAAAACCATGTAGCAAGAAGCAAATTTCATGTATTTTGAAATGTATTGTAAGGCTTAGAGACAAAATGTCAATGCACACAAATGGAATGGAGCACATTTCAGTGTTAACATGAAAACATTTGCAATACAAAGACAAGGACGCCAACACAAAGGGTACGATGCTGTGCTTTCAAGAAAAGCAACCATATTTCAGAACTCTGACCCGCTTTCATAGTTTACCAAGAAATTTCATCAACGCTGTGGAAGTACCAATGACAATGACAGTGCCGGAATGTAGGAGGACTCTCTGTCTCTCTTAAATGTGCTCTCAAAGTGAGGTTCTGTGGGAGACGAGCTTGTGATGTGAGGAATGAATGGACAAAAAGTAGAGTCAAAAATAAACACCGAAGTTGGGTGCCCTGTAATCATTATGAGGACAGAAAAATATGTGAGCACAGAGAAATAGTCTCACAAAGCCACTGCATTTCAGAATAAGCACTATTATTACTTATGGGAACAGGGAATAATGGAAGCTATTGCTTTTCTGAGTTCACATTATATCCTTTTCCCCTCTGTCCTGAATAGAGCAGAACTTTCTTTTAAAAATATTTTTCTTTCTCAAGTTTTTAATTAAACTTTAGTTTTCTGGTGTGTATAGAGGTATTGAATGGATATATATTGATACTGTGTAATGCGATATTGAAAACATTATTATTATTAAAATCAGACAGCATTAGCTGTATTTTATCATTTCATATTAACAATGAGAGAAAGTAAAAGCATGATCAGAAACTTTGAAACATTGAGACACCAGGTGACAGGACAGTCAAAATAATAAAGAAGTTAGGAGTCTAGAAGGCTTTTGAATGCAAGAGCTGTATCATAAGAACAGCTGAAGAGTTTAATAATGAAGGAACATTGTGGTTTTAGATGCTTGTTTAGGTTTTCATCACCTTTAAATGGAGTACAAAATTCTGCATTTTGATTTCCCCATTGGCTATGTACTTGCTTTAGGAAGCTTGCTTTTGTGATTGTGTAAGGCACATATCAGAGGATCCTGCACTTTTATGTGATGGGAAGACAATGCAAAACTTGCCAAAAACAAGGCAAAAGGAGTGTAATGTGACCATCAGTACTGGCTATACCTCTCACAGTACTGTTGTGATTAAACATAAACATTATGCTCGAGAAGAAAACAACTTTTGGAAACTGGGAAAAGCATTACAGCAGAAACTGAAATAGTTGAGAATCCAAACGGGAAATGTGATTTTGTGGGGGATTTGGTCCCTCCTCTGGATCTGAATTGCCTAGTGGAAAATGTTTCTAAGGTATGGATTAGTACTGACACGTGTTCTAAAATTTTGAATAGTATGCAGATATTAACCTGAAGCAACAATGGGTTTCTGGGCAGAAGTCAGTGAAGGGCTGGAGGCTGCCTTGAGCTATGGTCTAGTGGGTGGGCTCTAATCCTGCCCATAGTGGATAGTTAATGATTATACAAATTAACGTAGTTTCAGCAAGACAGACAAGAAGAATCCCAGTCCAAAACTCCACACAATGCTATTGTCAGGGTACTCTTGTGTGAGAAGTCAGAAAAAGTGGCCTTTTACATGTCCCAGACCTTACAAACTAGCTGGGAGATGGGTCTGGAGTGGGTGAGACACTCTGTGCTTTGGATGGGTGCTTTGCTCCCCAACTTCACTAGAAATCTGGGCACTGCAGCTTTTGGCGGATTGGATTTTTATTAACTCTAATACAGGTTATAAATGCTTTTGATATTTCAAATAAAGTTTAATAGATGAGGGAAAAGATTCCTAACACATGATCATCATAACAAAAGAGCACAAAAAATGACAATCAAGTCACAGGGACTATTAGAGCACCAGAAGTGCTTAAAAAAAAGATGCCCGATTTATTTAGAACCAGCACAAGTGGTACTTTTAGCATTGAAATATTCAAAAATTAAAACTGTAGGAAGGAAATGCAAAGAATAAAGGGCAAGTAAAACGTGAAGGACATGGAGCTAACAGTTTTTAAGATGAATTTGATGCTATGCTCTCTGAGCAGATTGTACCTCTAAATACTGAGTTTCGTTTGACTCGGTGAGCAACTCATTTTATGACAGACTGGTAACTGACCTGGTAGTGCAGTTTATTCTCCATAAGAATGTGAGTTAATATGAGACTAACCCACCATTAAGCATTTGCTTGCCAGCTCAAACAGGCATTTATTTAGTAACTTTAAAGACGGAGTAAGTAAAGAATGACAGGCAAAAAAAAGCCATCCTCTGGTAAAAATTAAAACTCCAGTGGATGCTAAGGGATTAATTTTTCATGGTGTTAAAATACAATGGGCATATTTACCATTGTTCTTTTACCATTGTAAATTGATCTATGTCTGAACAGAAAGGTAAAAGCCTTAACACCCATATTAAATTAGTTTGTCCCCTTGTTTATTTTAAACCCATAAGATTTCTATGACGATGGGAAAGGTGATTCTAAAACCATTCTGTTTGTGAACAAAAAATATTCTTCATTCAAAACATAAAGTGTCATTATTGTTCTAAAACAAGAGCTGCACTCAACCTATCATGAATTAATGCCAAAGCCATTTTTGTAGCCACTATTTGAGGGAGAAAAGAAGACATCTTAATTAAACTCTTCCTTTGTTGAGGACATCAGAAAAGCTACTGACAGAGTGTGTCAGATGCTAACTGCAACCACACATTCTGAAATCATCACTGACAAGGGGAAAAAAAAAGCAACAAAAGTGAGATACAAGTGGCTGCTGTCACACAGGTTGCTGTGGAAGAGAGGCTTGAGAAGCTTTTGCTCTACAACGTCTTT
The DNA here is from genome assembly GCA_013398125.1 of Aegotheles bennettii. Classification (NCBI taxonomy): domain Eukaryota; kingdom Metazoa; phylum Chordata; class Aves; order Caprimulgiformes; family Aegothelidae; genus Aegotheles; species Aegotheles bennettii. The sequence goes on along the minus strand of VZRW01011682.1, from coordinate 213,900 downwards.
GAATTTTTAGCGACAACCTCTAATAACTACGAGTCAGAATAATTCTTTCGATGGTGCGGCATTGCAGACTTGTCACACTGAACTGTTAAACATCAGAAGTCAAGACACAAAATAAGATCAATAAAAATCATTAGAAGATGTTGAACTGTCCTTTGATTTTGATCCATGCTGAAGTTTGCTGGTTTGGAGGTTTTTTTTCCTTGAAGTCAAGGTGTTTAAAAATAAATAGAAACTGTATTTTTCATATAATCACCTGGCTGTTGTGGTTAGGACTGTAAGAGAGCTAATTGCAAAAAATCTATAATAAATTCATGACAGCTGAGAGCTCTTTGGTGAGGTCATCTACTCTTATCCACTTTGTTTGTGTTTTATTGTTTTGCTGTATTCTCTTGCCATTCCCTTCCTCTTTCATGTGGGAAGAAAGGGTAATTGCTGGTCTGTCTACCTGTATCACTGTGGTGGGAGTTAAAAAATGTAACACATCCAGAGCATCTGGGGGACAGGCAGCATCAGTCGTCTTCTGCTTTTTGTGGGTATTGCTGGTCCCTCCTGCTTTCTAGCAGACAGAAAAAAAAGACGTGTGTTTAAGAAGGATTTGAGAAACTCCTTTGCGTTCTATCTGAAGCTGAGACTGTTCCTGTAATATTATTAAATGACAATGGGCAGATAAAACGCTATAGAAATATAGGGGCTAGCAGATTTCTCTTCTCTACTTGCTGCCCAGGTGTCTCAAAAAGGATCTAAAGAGTCATTTATCTTTCTGCAAGGAGAAGAGATAAGTTTCTTGCCTGACGGGATTGTCTGCTTCATCTTGGAGATATGTACCTTGAGGCTGTATGGAGTAGTCTTTTTTACTATTGCTTATTATGACTTGCATTGAGATTAATGAGGCATTTCATGCCACTCCATCACTAAATCTGAGTTGCTTTTTGGCTAAGACCAAAGAAATACCATTTCTTGTTGTCCAGTTCCCCCAGTTTTTTGAGCACCGTTCAGCTAAAACATTTGTATTTACTTTGATTTGTATATCCAAAGTGCTGTGATATATAGTAACTAAATATTACAGTTAAGAACTAGTAAAAAATGCATGATTAAATTACTTGTCATGAATAAAAATTTTAATCTTGGTAAGGATAGATAGGATTTTAAGCTAGAAAAGATGTTCTTGGCAGGATGAGTAAAACAGTTTCTGATAATCCACAGGAAAAGAAGTAAAAAGAAAGTTGGAGTTGCTGCATTTGATGGGAAAAAAGATTTTTTTTGTCATTTATTAGTCTACAGAGATCTACTTTGCATAATGAAACTATTAATTAGTATCACATTATTCGTAGTAAATTCCAGTTTTCAATAAAACATTCAAGGGAAAGAGCCATGTTTTGGGACAGTTCTGTTCAGTTCTCTGACAAATGAAACCATTAAAACTGTATACAAGTGAGACGAAATACATGACTAGGATCACAGTTATTATTTTGCTTTGTTTGGACTTGAGTGAACAAATACATAAGGGATTCATACCCTGTGTCATTACACAAATGCTAGCTATCCACCAAATTATTTTCATTCAGATATAATTTTAGATAGCTGGTAAAGCAGAGTTAATTTTAAATAATGTTTGTGGTGAAAATATGGACAAATAATTGTGCAATTTCTATTTTAAAAATTAGATTTTATTTGTGAATTTAGAAAAATTGATAGAATGCATATAAAGGACAACTTTGAAAGTCTCTTCTAAGTTTCACATTTTCCCTTGAAGCAGCAGGTGTAAACAGTTGGTGATAGTGAGTTGACTGTACTTTGCCTTCCTATGAGATACTTTGAGCTAGAAGTGCTGATAATGAATCATTTATTCATGATTCTTTGGGTGTAGAAACTGTTTTTAAAAATACTGATATTTTTCCTGTAAATACTATTTTTCTTTAGTCTTTCAAGATGCCATTTTTATTTTTATGTAAAGCAAGTATGTTTAAAAATCGCCAGTTTGGAGGTGCACATTGAAAGCATGCATTGATAGGAATAGTGCCTGTTTAAGAGGAACTCTCTTTTCATTTTTAAATTATGAAAGTATTTTTGAGTTGCCTGATGAAGTTGGTTGAGACATTATATTCAAAGAAAATACAGTTTATTGTTTATAAATATAAAAGATATATGTTTCTGAATATTCTTACATAGAGAAACTTTTGCTAATGTCAGAATTCACGGAAAGCAAAATTTGCAGTTAAAAGCAAAAAGAAAGTTGTAATGTGCTTATATGTTGTTCATCAAATGTTTGTATTATTTATTTCCATGCCTCAAAAGTCTTACACTGTTAATATTTATAGTAACAGTTTATATGATATTTACAATTTAATCTTCTATTTTTAATTTAGGTGGGTTTATTGTTTATTATAGCTTTGTAATTTTAATATTCAAGAAAAACTTCCCATTTTCATAATCATTTCATGGAACTGAGCCTCTACAGGAAACTTAAGAGCATTCCACTCAGAGTCAGTTTTGTTAGTGTTTATTTTCACCTCCCCTTAGGATATTGCAAGTAACTCAGCATGATTCATTGTAAGAGCAATTATACACAAATTCAAGGAGGATTTTATCTTCTGGACACAGGATTGCATGGAAATAATATCTGTCTTCCTTAGAAGTTCACCTGTTCATTTTATTACATATCTGTCTCAAAGTCTTTATGATTTTAGTTCATTATTGCAGAGCTAAGCATGATGTGACATAGTTTTTAATGCCAGTGTCCCCCCAAGTTTATGTACTGGCTGCCTACAGTTGGACCTAACAGTTTAACACTATTAATACCAATATCACACAGAGGTAGTGCTGTTGATTTTTTAAAGACGTGATGTCCTCTTTCTCAGCACTAAACCAGTTCAGCAGTTTCATTTGTGATTTGGTAAGACACCATCCTTGAGATGAATCATGGACTTGTGGCTTGGCAGCCCCTGCAGAGCATTAAATGCAGAGTACTAAACAGGGTATCTTAACTGTTCAGCTGCCTAAATTTCCCATACACTTTTAGCTTACTAAGGGTTTTTTCCAGGTTTTTTCCTCTGTTGAAGGAGGGTTATGTCTTGCCCTGACTGTCAGTGTTACTCCCTGGGGGGTAGGAGAGAGCAGGTGAATTGTATCCGCTTCTAGATTGGTAAAATATTTTGGGAACTCTTCAGATGGGACTGTTACAAAATATTATAAGAGATAAATTTATCACTTTTGGTAGAGAGTAAAAGGAGACAGGCCTTTTCCTCCAAATGTCCTTAAAAATTACGTGAAGTATAGTAAGTTGCTAACATGTATGAAATGAGTAGGGTTTTTTAAATGTTTTGTTAGTTTCTGTAAGTCTCTATACTTATTGCTGAAGTCTAAAAGTTTTTGCAGGGCTTAAGCGAGTTTAAGTCTTTTGACTGTGAGTGTTTGGGGTATTCTTTTTTTCTGTGTTTTACCTCTGTTAATTATAATGAAGGATGTCGGAGGCAGAGAACAGGATGTGCAACTGGCCTAATAATACTCTGCGATGAGATCTTTCTCCGTCTCCATCAGGATCCATCCTGTTGTAGTACTTACTTTTAAGACGGCAATGCTGCTTCACCAAACTTACTCCTACAGTGAGAGAAGTAGGGATAACTCTTGGAAAAAGTTTTGAGGCTAGTGACAAAATATGTTTGTCTTTCAGATCCCCAGCTCAAGGGTATAGTGACCAGGTTATATTGCAGGCAAGGCTACTACTTGCAAATGCACCCCGATGGAAGTCTCGATGGAACCAAGGATGACAGCAGTAATTCTAGTAAGTGACTGCCCTAGGGGAATGTCTTAATCACACACACAGATTGCATCGCTCGAGTGTGTACATGCAGACACAGTGTTAATGCCTTTGGAAGGTTTCTGAATGTGTTTTGTTGAAAAGAGGAGAGTTCTGTGCATTTGAAGCCTAATGACCACCAGCATGGCTTATGGAGGACATTGGCCTAAATACATTCCCTCTGAAGGGGAAACTGTGAGAGCGAATGGACCTCAGGGGTGAGATATTTAGGCCAATGGTTGTCTTCTGGCAATTTTATAAAAGTGGCAAAATTATATTAAAAATATTTTTTATAAAAGTGATATATTTAACATAAAATTTCTTATCTTCAAATTAATAACAAAAAAAGGGAAACATGATCATGTGGGCCCTGATTCAGCAAAGCAAGTAAGTGTATGTCTAACTATCAAAGTCCTGCTTAAAATGCATGCTGAACTACCCTGCTAAATTGGGGCTAGAGATCTTACAGTCCCTATACCAGCAAGAATTCCACTGATTTTAAGAGAATTTCTGCCAGTGTAGGGGCTGTGACAGTGGCAGTTTTCAAAAATATTCCAAACAAAAGTGGTCTTGAAAGGCCACGTGGGTCTCTGCTTTGGTACTTCTTACTTATACTGCCACATATATCCATTTGATGGCCATATATGCATTTGATAAATTCGGCTGCAAATGATGATTAAGCAAACCTATTCTTACCCTAGAAACAGCTGATTTTTAATTTTCTGTATAGCAGAGAACATTTGTATTTTGTTTATTTTAATGATAATGGCATATTTAACTAACATTTTTGTGTGATCTTGAGGTCTATTTTAAGCATTTTTAATACAAAAGATCTATCTTCTTATTATGCATATATAAATAAGCCTTTAGTTTCCTCAAAAATATTGAAATTAGACTATAGAAATTAAGGTGTTTGAGGTTTCTGCTTTACTTTGACCAGGTCCATTTTATCTGTTAATGCACAGCTGTCATTTTTAACACATTTCATTAACAGATAGCATGATCATGTTTTATTGTTCGTTTTGGGGTTTTTTTAGGATTGAGAAAAATAAATGATTTATCTATTTTGATGTGTATTTCTCTGCTTGTTTTCCAAATGCTTTCCCCTTCCTGCCCCCATTCCTTACTTCCTTTCTTCCCTCAGCGTGTCCATCTCTCATGCTTACTTCTGTACCGGACTAGATACTAAGACCTTGTACAGACAAGATCATTATTGCTTTTTGTAGGAGCTTTGCCTATATGAAGTCCAAGAAACTTGTCTTAGAATGCAGGCATGTGTCTTTCTCCCTCTCCTTCTCTCTCTGCCCCTCTCTCTCTTATTTTCAGCTTCAGTGAGGAGGTGTTATGACTGCAACAATTTTGGAGTGTTTTAATGTTACTTCTGGTTTTTTGTTGGTTTTTTTTTTTTTTTTTTAATCTTAGAACTCTATGGACTTCGAATTTTTGGAAAGCTAGACCATAGTGCCTTACTTTCCTCTTTTCACTGTTGTCAGATTTAAAATCTTCCCTTTTTTTGCTTACTGCATCATTTTCCCTTTCTCTTCCCTCTTCCCTGCCTTTTTGGATTTCCATCTGTCTGCTTGTTGCTCTTACTCTTGTTGTTCCAAAATGCAGAATGAATATTCTATATTATAAATATTCTGAAACATAGAACTTGTTCAAACTCAACCAAATACCAGATAGCAGTATTGTGTATTTTGAATAAATACTGTTAGATAGTATTATGTTGTACTTCAACAGGATTTTTAGGTGAAAATGAGTTTTTTTCGGTAAAGGGATTTTTTTTTCCTGTCTTTAACTGGTGTGATTCACTATTTGTTTCTTCACTAGTCCAATTTTACAATAGCGTTGTAAAGACAGTTTAGACCACAGGGATGTAAAATGAATGTGTCTGCTAGCAAAGCATACAGTATCCACCTTAAATTTTGCTAGTATATATGTATCAATGCTATATTAAGAGATTAAAAAATTGGTCCATTTGGTATATTCAGGAGTATATGAGTATGTGTCTGTTTCTTTTATGCTGTCGGTCTTTCTCCTCAGTTCTTTTCCCTTTCCACTCTGTTTCCTTCCATTTCTTGTTGAACTTTTTGTTTCCTATTGCTGTTCTGTATTGCAGCCTATGTTGTTTTTCTTTTTGTCTTTTAGTTTAAAGCAGTAGTTTTGTCATGGATAGAATTCCTAGTCTTTTATTTTGTGAGCTCCTTATCATGAGAATTTCTGTCTGATGCTTACTGGTAAATAAGTTTTGACAGCTGCCAGAGGGGGAAAATCCTGCTTCTGACCGTGGAGCTTGCAGGCTGCCTATTTAATGTGCCCAGTGGTTGGAGGGATGGACATATATTAGCTGCCAATAGGACAGACAGCACACTTACCTTGATAGTGAGGATGACTTCCATTTGAAGTCTTTCATAAAAATGGAGGAAATGCAGACTGCTGAAGCGGGTGCATCTCTGCTAGCCTTCCACCCATCTTCTGCAGTATTCATGGTTCGTGAAGTCTGCGAAAGAGTCCTTCTCATGCACTGACCATCTGAGTAGCTGAGTGTCAGGGTAGCCAGAGTGAGTGAGTAGCGAGGGACAGAGAGGTGATTTCTTTTGTCTTAAGCAAGGAAACTCTTTGTAGCTTAGTCATGCTGCTACTTTTTGTGCTGTTGCAATTTATTCTGTGTCAAGCAGTTAGAGAAGTGCTTGAAGTTAAAATTTCCTCAAGTGCATATATAATTTTGTACTCATTTTCTATGTATGTCAGCAAACATAAGTTACACACTATTGGAGTCACAGTGTTATAGAGAAGCAGTGCATAGTAAGATTAAGATGTAGTGTGTTCAAATTGAGTGGTTCTGCTCACACCCAATTTTTGTCTTCAGAGCTTCTTGGTAGTCTCTTTAATGTGACTTTTTGCTTCTATCTGAAGTCAAAATGAGTTTTACTAGTGGTTTTGGTCAGCTGCTATAGTGCAAGCCATTGTCTTGTCTTGCCTTAAGTTTGACTTTGAAGTCTGCAGAGATAGATGGCAGGATTTTTAATGTATTACTGTGCACAAACCCCTGCATGGAAAAGGAAGAAAGATGTGACTGCTTGTAATTGCATCCCTGAACATACTTTTGTCTGTTTATGTTGGTGGCCATGCTATCAGAACCCAGCCTAAATAGACTGATGGGTTTCAGTTCATTGTTTTAATTTCTTTTTATATCTTTTCCAAGTTAGTAATGTTTTGTGACAGAGTATGAATGAATGCACCTATTCGTTAATGGTGCTGAGTTTCCTTAAATCACATTACCAAACCAAGGCTGTTAGCTTAAACCATCTTGTGTGTGCAGTCTGTATTTTATTTTTTTTGGCAAACCCTCAGTGATGTGAGGAAAGAGGATTTATTACATTACTTTTTCTTGTTTTAGCTGGTTTTCTCTTTTTCCTTCCTCTTATGGCTTACAGTTTGTGGTCTGTTTTTGTGGCTTCTTTGTAGTGAAAGCAGGAGTGGCTGTGGTTAAATCTGTGGGCTTGGTTACTGAGGTCAAACTCAACATAGCTGTCCCTCTCTAGCTGTAATTTTCCTGGATTTTACAGCAGTTCTCAGCATTACCTGGGACAAATGGAACTTGCTTCAGTGTTGTCCATGGGTCTCGTCATTATTAATTAGGAAAAACAATCTACTACACAGAAGCTAGAAAGAACTAGAAGATATTTCCATGTTGTGCTTGAGATAACAAGCATTACATTCCCTTCCTGTCCTCCCCACTCAAAATGGCTAATTTTCAGACTTTGGTCTATCTTCAAAGTTTTGTCTCATTAATGAAGGGTAGGTTTAGTAGGAAGACTAACTGATTTGGAAAACTGGCAGTTCTGATTCTTTAATTTCCGAGATTGAAACCATAAATCTCTTAGCCCTATGACTTATTATGATTCACCTGAATAGGGTATCTCAGCAAGCAACCACTGAAAATATTCAACATAAATTATGATACTTTCCTTGTTGGGTGATAAACCTGATTTTAAACTCAAAGTTGCAATTTGTGCCCCTTATGAAATTACGGTCAGTTTAAAACTTCAAAGAGCATTACTCATTTATAGCCTTATTTCATAAACTAATAAACGCCAAAGTTAACGTTAACCAAGCAACTTTGATTTGACTGTGCTGTGAACATCAGCTTAATTACTGAGCAATGTGTTTTACTTCTTTCATAGCACTTGGTACCTGGTAGAGTTGCTGTTGAAGAAATCATGCAACCATTTAACATTCCTTTATTTTCAGCTTTTAATGCATGCTCCTAATGCTCTATGTCTTCCAAGCTGAATATGGAAGTATTAAGTTTTTAATGACTTTCTAAAGTACCTACCACTATCATATTTTGGTTAGAAGATATTAATAAAATAATTTTCACAGCACCCTTTAAGGTAAAGGAGATAATTAGAAATAGAGCACATGAAGTTTAAAAAACAACATCTGCAATGCTGTTTAATTTGGATTACTGAATGTCAAATTTGGATTACTGAACTGAAATATTTGCAGTCTGATTTTTGCACTGTTTTTTACTGTAGTTTGTCTTCAAAGAATTGCACAGGCATTTAGTTATCTATTTACATCACCTTTGGGAGTTAGGTAAAACTGTTTCTCCCATCAGTATAATCTTATGCAGTGTGACAGGATCAATGGAGGCCATGTTCAGCCATACTAAAGATTCCGTTTTAATTACATCTTGTGTAACATCAGGCAGGTAGAATGGGTTTGCTCCATAAGAAATGGTTGGATAGATCTCTGAATAGCAACCTCCCTGTACTTATTGCTAGTTTAAAAGATGGTCAGCTGGAGCCGTCATTTTTGCCTGTAGGTCTGCAAATGGAAATAAAGAAATAGTTGCCTTGATCTGACTGCAGATTTGGTGCTGTGGGAAGTTTTGTTAACTGACACCAGGGCAGTGCACATGCAGAACAGATAGCAAGTTTATAAGCCTTAAGAAATTGGTCTCTAGCAAACTTCTTGAGCAAAACAGTGATCTGTAATTACAATGAGACTTTCACAAGGACATGGAAACGTGATTTCAAACATTTCAGATTTCCAGTTAATAGGCTGTGATGGTATTACATTAAAAAAAGGGAAAAAAGAAATGTGGTGCATTTGTGTTTTGCTCAAGGAAGGAGTTATTACTTAGCAAAAAGTCAACTTCAGCTTTGGCTAAAACTTTTGGAGGATTAGAATCCAACTCAAATTTGTTCTTGCAAATCCCTTCCATGACACCTAAACCAAAAATTTTTTTCATGCCAGTTCTTCCTGTTAACTGCCTCCTACCCCCATTTTCTGATCTTGTATGTGGTAGGAGTAGTCTTACAGGCTTAGGAAAAGGAAGAGAAACCATTTGCTTTAGAGTCATCATTTAAACAGAATATGAAGCAGAGCTGAGGGAGCATGCACAGGCTCTAAGCACCGACAAGGAGGAAGGGTTTTACTCACACCATTTTTTCTGATTGGTTCACTTGATTTCCCTGATGTTCTCATGTCTTATTTACAGTTGGATTTGCCAGGCTTCATATGAAAGCTGCAGCACGGCAGCACTGAGCACCAGGCAGAATTGTATTTCCAGGGCTGTTCCAGGGTGCTCAACTCATCTGTGGAGTCACCAGGCTGGGTTTAGGTACATAAAGATGTTCAAAGACCTCACTGCCCACTTAGTTTTTGTTTTGGATCATTGTCTTAAAGATAGAGGGAAGCTGGAGGCATGGTTATTTTTCACACACACCCCCAGGTAAGGGCATAGCTTTGACTGTGCAGACCTGAAATGCCAACAAACTCTGGAGGGCTTTCTGCTTTTCCCAAGGCACGTTCTTATTAGAGTGGGGTTAGCACAGGTGAATCCTAGGAAGGTTTGAAATGTATAGTTGGGCACAGAAGTCCTGCCCAGTAAAAAGTACTGCACAGTCAAGGCCTGGAGGAAATTGAATTTCCTTTGGCCAGCTTCAGAGCTTGTAAAAACCACATGCTGTACCTTACTGGTTCATGTTTTGCTGACCTCAGTCTGAAGCACATTGCTGAGCATTTGTCAATCAATAACTGTATGTAGACTGGCCTCCCTAGTTTCACCCAAGTCTGAAAGATTTTGTGGAAGTTACTGTTTTGTGGAAGTATTCTGTTTGTGCAGAATTACATTTCAAATCACACTCTAAAATTTTATGATCTTAGACTAATTACAGGACAATCTGACAATCTCTAATTAAAACTTGGTGTCAGTAGAAGATACATTATATGCCTTCCTCGGTGCTTTCTAAGATTACCAGCAACTATAAACTGCTCTAGTATTTTATAGGTTGCATAAAACACTGCCATGTTACAGGCCTCTAATTCTGCTTCAGTGGTGGTTGGCTTTTTTCTACCTTTGCTGCTTTATTTTTATTGGTAATAGAGCAAATTGTATCTATGTTGCAGAAGTTTTGACTGGAACACTATGATTTGGAGTTATTTTTCATTAGCAGTTTTCCATGGCTGACTTGTCTTTTGTGTTCACTTCTTTTCTTTATACAAGTGTTGTTTGTTTTGCCTTCCTGGTGTCCCCTCAGTTGTTGCTGCCTTCACTCTAGCATGGTGTTCATATCCAGGTTTCCTCTTGGGATTTCTGTTCTTCTAGAAAGAAACAAACTTAACTGCCATCTGAAATATAGTTTTGCTATGACAGACCCCTCCTGCACCACCCACAAATTAGTTTTTCTGGTTTTGACATTGTTTCATTTGAGGGTAATGACTTCTAAATTATATTGAACATTTGAAAGCCCTCAAGTCATGCAGTGTTTAACCTATATACTCTTAGCATATCTTGTCTGTGAGTGCCATATTTGACTGGTTTACATTTATTTTGTATAGATTAGAGGTGGAACCATGTCTGTACCCAGTCATTTTCTAGTGAACAGCCCAGTAAGATCCTAGCATGACAGAGGCTTTTGGAAACTACAGAAATTAAAATGCTATATATTTATGCTAATTCTTCTCTGATGTCATCTCTTCTGTTCTTCTTTGTAAACCCATAAATTTATTTTCTGATCTTCCATGGCTCTTTTGAATATATTTTTCTACAGCTATAGAAAGTGCTCTGCTACAACAATTCCCAGCTCTATGCTGGCTTTGTGCATTCCTGAAAAGATCTTACATTACGTATTCTTTTTCTGCATGACAGTGTTGAAGGAAATGTGTTTTTTCCCCCCATCCACTTCGATCTTTAAATTCTAATAGTCAACCTATGATACTTCTCAGCTGTAAAGATTTGATCACCTTGATCATAAATGATCTGTGGCTTGTGTCCTTTGACCAACCAGTAGTTTTCACACATTGTTAAAATGTATTTATCCACTGCAATTTCATGACCCTTTTTCTCTTGATTTGGTCTTTATCCCTGGCATTCTGATTACAGATAGCCTCTTAGGGTACACTTTCTGGTCACACCTATGGATGTCCTTCCTAAATTTTGAGGAACTCACTGTAGGTGTTACTGTGTTCCCAAGACCTGGCTTAGTGGAACTGTGGTCCTAGCTGCCTATGTTGAATACACAGGTCATGCTTTTGGTTTTCATCCAAGTGCTTGTGAATCCATGACTCATCCACAGTGGAAAAGTGCTTAGTATGAACTCTGGCTCATCCAGATCTTTTCTTCCAAGACTGTTTGATGTGTGCTTTGCATCCAATTTCCTAGTATGAGTCAGTAAACTTAGTATAGGTGTGTGCTGGCATAATTTTTAGAAGAAGAATTGGTCTGTGTCTCTTACTTATATCACTTTTTCTTTTGTGGTTATGTGGTGAGTCTGGCAAACTCCCACTCTTCACACTGGTCTTTTTCAGACAGTAATCAAAGTTGTGGGTGTTTTTCTTGTTACAGAGGTGTACACCATTGCTAGGATATCTGCTGTTGTTTTTTTAATTAACTTTTTTTTCTCCCAAGAGTTTCAGTCTTTGAACATGTTCTATATTCAACTCAATAGCATTTATGTGCATTTGGAGTCAAGCATGTGCTTTCCTGAACTAACATAAGCCTTTGCCATTACCTGAGGCCTGTGTACTGCTGCTTGGATCAAATATATCATTCACAAAAGCAAAAAAAAAAATTTGATTTGAAATCACAGGCCCCTTGAAAGCAATCTTAATGAGAGTACATCTTAATCCAAAATTATAGAAATGCCTAAGTTAATAAAAAGCTACTTGCCAGAAACAGAGATATGTTTTCTGCAGGGTATCTCACAAGTATCACCCTTATAATCAGTCTACATTGATGAAGGAAATGTTGGGCTCTTTGACTCTTTTCAGATTTCCAGAGATACTCATGTCTGCAGTGCTACATAAATGATTACAAGTCCACTCTTCTGTGCTTTGTATTTGCTAGGTAGCAGTTATGCCAAACACTGAACCATTGCAAGACTTACTGATAGATAGGTTCTTAGGCTTTAATTTTAAGGATTAACTTTACTAGAAGCAAGATTTTCTGAATTAGTAGAGTTTTAAAATCTGAAAAAATGATACAGGGAGTAGTTTTACTTCTTTTTACTAATGATATTTATTAGAATATTTTAATAATCATAGCATATTCATATCTGTTCATGTTTTTTCTTCACAGCATTATTCAACCTTATACCAGTGGGACTTCGAGTTGTTGCTATCCAGGGTGTAAAGACTGGGTTGTATATAGCTCTAAATGGAGAAGGTTTCCTCTACACATCAGTAAGTACCTTTCTGAACTCTGTTTAACAGGCACAGCTGAAGCTGGAATCTGCACAACAATGAGATGCATATTCACTTTTAAGAAGTTCTATGATGTCTATATATGTATATACATATAGTACGCACAACTGTGTACTCATGTATTTGTGCAGCATATTTATAAATGGGATACAGTGGAAATTATTATGTGTTGTGTAAAAAAAGTCTGCATGTTAGCAGTCCTAAAAAAACATTCTGTAGAGCTCTTTTTCTAGTAGGCTGTACAATACACCATAAAGATTATTATTTTCAATTACATTCTCCAGAATTTTTAAATAAGGACCTCCAATTATTTTCTTAGTCACTTGTTGGTCAGAATCCAAAAGCTACTCCAACACTTACTTTTATTGATAAGGCATAGAAGTGTAACTTCCGTCTAAAAAGTCATTAACAGCCTTACAGTTTATCACCATAATCTTGTCATTGTATGCATAGTATTATTATTTTTTTATTTCAGGAAAATAAAGAGTTCTGTGAGGGAATATATCTTGGTAGTGTGATTGAAGTTTAAGAGAAAATCTTTTGAGTAGCAAAGAAGACTGCTCGATAAAGTGATTGAAAAGTCCTCAGAGTGTTTAAAATATTCAAAACTATTTCATGCTAATCACACAGTGTGGTGTTGTGAATATAAAAATCCTCCGTTTTGTGTAAACTTAGTGTCTTAACCTCCTTTGAAAGGCAAACAGACTTATGAACAGGCAGTTCTGTCAGGTGTTAACAAGGTGGCTTAAAGGATTTTTCATTACTATGTTTTTATTGCCATCTATACTGAATTTATTTACATAGTCCTTTTTCCATTTTTTACGTCACATAGTTCTTAATTTCCCACTGAGTTACAATACACTGCTTTGTTTTTGTTGTCCATTGAAAAGAAATTGGACAGATTAAGTTTCTTATGCCCTGAGGGAAAGCATTCTGTTTCAAATATACAATTGTCTTGGAAACACTAATTATGAAGAAAAAATGAAACTCATCTTGAATGTCAATGTCAAGACAAAGAGAAAATCCCTTCTCATAAAATGTCTGCTGGAAACTCCAGCAGTAGGATCTTTCTTTCTTCTTATTTTCTTCTGTTAAAAAAAAATTCTATCACAGGAAAACATGCAATGTTTGCTGTCAGAAGGAAGAAAAGTAGAAGAAAATAAACTGGAGCTATTAGAGAAAATGCATTGCTGATTTTCCAGTTCCATCACTTCATGTGGGGAGTTCACTTCTAGTATGATGGCATGAACAGTTCTTTTTTAAGGTGTTGGTACAGTTAAGAGTACATTCTTGCCCAGTGCTTTTTCTGAAGTGTGTTCTCCGTCCTGCAGAAAGAAATACAAATTTCAGAAAATGTACAAGTTTTCTGACAAGTACTTCTGCACGGGCAGGGATCCTATATGAACAAATTCTGGCAACCACTATGTTTATGTATTGTTTTGGAAATTGTCCAAGCTAAATAAATGATGTCATCTGGGGAAGAGAAAGGAGTGGAAAGTACAAGGCAAGATAAAAAGAAATGGCTGGATCCAAACTTGTATATGTGAACCCAACATTTAGAGCATCCCCCGGTCTAACAAGGTAATTCTGTCACTCCAGTGGGAATCTGAATTGCTTTGTTCCTATGTGTTATGTCTGAGCAACACAGAATACTTAAGTTGCGATCAGTCTCATTGATATAAATAAAAGATTAAGTATGAGGAAAATGTAATCCACGTGCTTAATGTTTTGCAAAATTTTTGGACTTAATGACTTAATATATTCCTATAGTTATTGGCAACTTGTTAAGTACTTCTGAATTTTATTCTGTGAATTGTAATGTTTTGAGTGTATTTCACTTACAAATTTCTTGGGAGAGTGTCTGAGTCTGTCACTTTACCTTGTATGAGGTAAGGAAACGAGTACTTTTGGAATCTACTACTCTTCCTCGTATGGAGAGTGAAAGATGAGTGGCCCATTAAGTGACAAAAAGAAGTGACACATTAGAAAACTCTGTGGAAGCCTTTAGTTTTGATATGTCTACAAAATTATTTTCAACTTACCCTTTTGTCAGATTGAAAAGTAGTAATATTTGGTAATCTGATGCAAATTTACAGGTAGTGATTTGAAAACATCAGTGCTGTAATACAGGTTTGATTATTTCATATTAATGTGTTGACAATACATTTGCAATTGCCTGCTTTCAGCTTAGAGACTAAAGCATTTGAAAATAAGAAGACAAAGCATCAGAGAGAAGTCTTTCTTCTCCCTGAGGATCAAGATGAAGAAATACTGCATGCAGAATATTTTAAATACTGTCGTTTGTAGAAAAATATTTTTAACCTGTCACTTACTATTACTGTCTTGTTGGTGGATTTTTTTGTCTCTTTGTCACAGTTGTGTATCTGTTGCACCGAAATGCAGAAGTTGTGTATTGCATATCATGTATGTTTTTCCTTTAGCTATTCAGGGGAGAGTGGAAGAAATAGGTTTTCTAAGTTTCATATGCCAACTGTCATTGAAAAAAAGTGCCACCTAATAGGAATGCTAGTTAAAATTTGCATCTGTTTAGATATATTACCAATTTCTTATAAACTTTTTAAAAAATGAAGCATGCATTATAGACTAAGTAGCATTTATAGTCTAAGTTGAAACTCCTGCATAGTCCGTCTCTGCATAATACCTCAGTGTCCCGTTTTCCATTCACAGTATATGAAATCCATAGCTTGTGAGAAAATCATACATGTTAATGCCTCTCTTCAGAGACTGAAGGCCCCAACTCAGTTATTTTTGTCATAAGCTTCACATGATGTTGACTAATTAAGCAACAGCACTGGCTGGAAAGGAATTATGTGCAATACTGCTTTCTGTGATATGAAGCATTCATTCGCTAAGAGGAAAATGAAAGTACAGAGACAGATGAGTTTTACGTATAGATTATCGAATGTAGATTTGCATTGTTTTCTTGCTTTTTTTTAAAAAAATATCTTTTTTTAATGGTTGGTTGTGTCAGTTTGGTAGTCTCTGGGGTTTTTTTCTTATTTTATTCTGCCACGTTTAAGACTTTTTCAACGAATTCACAAAATTAGAACTGGAAAAACAGTGCAGAAGTATCGTAGAAGAGTATTACGGCGGTATTTCTTTCTTAGAACAGAAATAAAAGGCCAGCAAATTGTATAGGAAAGTCAGTCTCAAGATTTTTTCATACCTATTTTGCCGGCTCCAGCAACTGAGGTTTGGATCCTGTCCTTTGGGAATTGATTGAGTCAGGGTCCCTAACACACATCATCAAAGCCTTGTCAAATAAAAGCGAAGCAAAATCTTTGGAGTTTGGTAAGGCTTAGCAGAATTCCTGAGAGAAACCTTATTTTTCAATGCATTTCAAATAATTATTGTAATACCATTATTTGTTGTTTTCTGTCCTATAAAATCTTCATTTTTTTCCTTACACTTTTAAGAGTTAGCCCACTTAAAGACTATCCATTAGGCTTGCCTTTTTTTAAGTTTTGGTTTATTGCATTCAACTTTATTTCTGTGTGTGTATGTATACCTATACTTACGTATGTATATCCATATATATCCACTCATAATTAGGATATATTTATTTTGTGACAGCGTCCCAATTCTAGGTGTATGTTAGTGAGCATTGAGAATTATAAAACAGAGTTGAGATTTGGTTTAGATGGATTAATGAACTGTGAATAATTTGGTATTTATGACTGACTTTATCACTGTGAAAGCTAGTTGGAGAAGCTGGATTTTTCTGCAAAGAACCATCTTAGTTACTTTTGACGTAGTAGTTATGGACTTTCTATTTTAAAGTCCAAAAATATGCCTTACTCCTATCTCGCCTTTGAAAAAGATGGTCAAGATAAGGTTTTATTTCCAGGGTTCATCCTGTCAGAATCAAAAGGAGTGAAACTGGCTCCATGCACTGAAAAAGTCAAGCACAGCCGCAGGGATTCTCCATGGGGAACAGGTATTGCCTGCAGCAGGAAGATGGCAGTGCAGTACATGGCAGAAGCTTTTGTTGGTTTTGATGCTAATTTTGGTCAACTCACTTTGCAAAAGGTTCATTAGTTCAACTTTCAGGGACACTGCAGCTTCTTGGTTTACTCCTAGGATTTTCTGCTATCACAACAGGATGAACTCAGAGGTAAAACTTATAATATGTTAGTCCATTTTATTATTCCTATTTTCCTAAGGTGAGGATATGACAGTCTTCTTGGATTATATCTATTAATTTCTCTCAAAAATTACTTGGTGTATCTGGGAGGTTTTGGAAGGGCTATTGAGGGTTTTTTTTTTCATTCTAGGAGCAGTTTATCAGGGTGTTAACACCATTTGGTGGCTACCAGAGTAAGAGAAAAGGGGAAAACTAAAATGTAGGAAGGAAAAAATTCCTAACTCTAAAACACCTTTACCCGCTTGTGCTTTCTTCTTCATGTTTCCTTTTTAATGATTTCTTCTGCCAGTTTTCACTGATGCCTGAGGTGTGGATGAAATCAGAAAGGGAAGAGTATGCCTGTGATATTATCAGCAGCAAATATTAAAGTCATAGCAATTTATTGCATGGATTCTTAGTACAGCTGATGAACCACAGAGATGCTTTAAAAGATGACTGAACCTGCAGGGCCAGGTCTGAACTGCCTGGTCACCTCTTCCAGCGTGATGCCTGGCTGGAGTTGTGTGCTGCAGCTTCAGAGCTCCTCTTTTGAGAATGGGGCAGTAGGAACCTTTCTGGGAGGTTGTAGAGTAAGAGAGAGACATGGCTGCCTTTCCATCAGGTCTTACCAACTTTTTATAAAGTATTTCAGAATTAGGGATGTCACACTACTCGCTTTACAGAATAATCTTCTTGTAAGATGGGGGTTTGTGTTTGATCTGCAATAGTGCGCAGCATCGAGGGTATCGGAAGGGTGTTGGTTGGGTAGTGTTTCTGCAGCTGTAGGATGTCAGTCTATGTCACAGCCTTCATGAATGAGAGAAAACATCAATATCTGTTACTGGAAGGTGTATTTTTTATATCGCTCTGGCAACTTTGTGCTGGTATTTTCGCCACTTTTTTAAGTCCACATAATTGACCTGTCTGAGGAGAACAAAATTCAGCCTCAAGGAAGAAGATAGGAGCACAGACAGTATAGCCTGCAAAAGAGTGAGAACTGAAGTAATCTATATTTCTAGTATCTAAATCAATGTCGAATGAAAAATAAATTTCTGTTAGTTTTTCATAGAGCATCTCTTTGTGCTTTGGATTAATAATGCTTAGTGTGTGCAGTACCTGGGAATTCCAAGGTGCATAAAACCTTATAATAAACAGAAGAGAAGGAAGTTTAAACTAGGCAAAACCAAAGAGGTAATGCGATGTCTTAAAATTCATATTTTTTACAAGAATAATCAAAAGGAGATTAAAGTGACATCGAGGTAGCATTTTTCTGTTTATTTTGTGTTGTCACAGTACAGCAGTAGTTGACCTAGGTTTTGGCAGAGGTTATTTCCTGTCTTGGAAGCTACTGTAGAAATAGCAATTTATCTGTTAGGAAGACATGGAAAATAAGAGCTTGCTGTATAATTTTAAAGAGTTAGGCTTTCATTCTAGTAGTCAGAAGTATACGGAATAATAGAATAAGGTAAATCTTGTTGCTCTTGAGCTATCCGTGCTTTTGTGAATATAAGCACATCAGAGTGGAGTGGCTTCTTTAATAATATTGTGATAAATAGGAAACATGGTTTTCTTTCTTATGTCAGATTATACTTTATGGTCTCAACTTGCTCCCACACCATTGTCTCCCCTCATAGACTTTACTAATATTGGGATAGGACCTTAGTTCATTTGTCATTATCTGTGTCTTGAAACTACTCTGACACACTTTGGAGAGAGGAAAATGGGTGAATTAAATTATTTGAAAATCACATTTCCCAATAAAGACTTTTGAAGATTAGTTATGTTAACAGTGGTATATTTAAGAGTGTAAACACATAGACTTTATGCAAGCTCTTTCAGCTAATTTTAAGGGCTTGCCACTAAAGTGCTTTCTTATGTATGAATAGCTTCTTTGCACAGGCTGTTATCTTTTATTTAATTTGCTGTTGGTTTGAAGGTGACCTATATTTGTTTCATATAACAAAAGTTTGTTTGAGAAGGGAGTAAACAGCACATCCCAGAGCTGTGCTCCTCTGTAAGTTGGGCCTCATTGCTCAAAATGTAAATAAATTCAGTGTGTTCCAGAAGTAGCTGAAGTACACTGACAAGAAGGAAGAAAACATCTACATGGTTTATGCTTATTTATATCTGTGTTTGGAGGTAGATAATTTGTCTCTCAAGTTGCCTGCCAAAAATAAATACAGAAAATTGCTAATGTATTTATTTATTCCATGGTGGCACTTAGAGAACAACTGATAACAAAGCAGTGCCAGATGTCCCCTGCAACAGAGTATAGTACAAAAGGGGTATAAAATATATACTAAGTCCACGACTTTTTTCTGTGGGTTAGATTCTCAGTACATTTTTTGATTGAAGCCAGTGTTTTCACACACAAGATAAGGGAAAAAGGAGGCATGCAGAGACATGTGAGAATTTGATAGGGCAGGAGAGAAGTGAGAAGGAAAGAGGGGAATGAAATGAGGCTGACATGAGGAGACTGTGATAAGCAGGGATTTAGGAAAATGGAGAAATAGCACAGTTGAGCAGAACAGAACTGTAGAAAACGCAATGATGATATCATAATTGTATAAATGCTTGTGATGATATCACCATTGTTGGAGTCTGATGCTTGCATTTGTTACTACCTCTCTGAGCTTTTCAGATGTGGAAATGGCAATTTGAACAACAGTTCATAAATAACACTACTTAAAGAAATATGCTACTTTGAATATACAACAAAAAAAATAGTGCTATAGAGATACAGTATTTTAGTGTGGCTTCTTCATCTGCAGCAGCTGTTTTACTCTCCTGACATTTGAACACTATATGGGGAGCCTAATAACAGAATTTTACTCAAAACTTGCAGTGACGTTTCTTGCCACTTAAACCAAATATGCATCTGGGTCTGAGCAATCCCAAATATCAATACAGGCTGGGGGATGAAGGAATTGAGAGCAGCCCGGAGATGAATGACTTGAGGATACTGTTGGATGAGAAGCTCAACATGAGCCAACAGCGTGCACTCGCAGCTTAGAAGACCAACCATATCTTGGGCTGCAACGAAAGAAGTGTGACCAGCAGGTCAAGGGAGGTGATTCTTCCCCTCTACTCCGCTCTCGTGAGACCCCACCTGGAGTACAGTGTCCAGCTCTGAAGTCCTCAGCACAAGGAAGACATGGACCTGTGGGAGAGGATCCAGAGGAGAGCCACAAAAAATGATCAGAGGGCTGGGGCATCTCTCCTGTGAAGACAGGCTGAGGGAGTTGGGGTTGTTCAGCCTCGAGGAGAGGAGGCTCTGAGACGAGTTTATTGTGGCCTTTCAATAATTAAAGGGGGCTTATAAGAAAGATGGGGATGAACTTTTTTGCAGGATAATGGTTTAAAACTAAAAGACTAGATTTTAAACTAATAGACTAGATATAAGGAAGACATTTTTTATGATGTGGGTGGTGAAACACTGAAACAGGTTGCCCAGAGAAGTGGTAGAAGAATTGTCTGTGGAAACATTCAAGATCAGGTTGGATGGGGCTCTGAACAACCTGGTTTAGTGGGAGGTGTCCCTAGCTACTGCAGAGGGGTTGGAACTAGATGATCTTTAAAGGTCCCTTCCAACCCAAACCTATTCTATGATTCTCTGATTCTATGTGTGTCCTGTTTGGTTCACTAAGGTCCACAGTATCCTTGACAGGACTTACTTGAAAAATGTTATTTATAAGAAAACCTTTATATTTGTTTAAAATATTTATTTTCCTTTCTCACATGCATATGCAAAAAAATCTCTTGATATATGTCTTCTCTTTCCCTAAGATAACAGAAATGTACATAAATGCATCAAGGTTAAAAAGCTACTCTTCCAAGCTTCTTGTCAAGTCATGGAAGATCACAGAGTCAGCAGCTTCAGTTGAACATTTTTCAACTAATTGTATGACAAGGAATAGTAACTGTAAGTAGATATGCTGCAATGAGGGTAATCTAATCTCATGCTTCAGGGAGTAAGATGATTGCCACAGGGATCAAGAGGAATGCTTTCTTCAATATATGGCATTGCTTACTGTAGATGTACTGAAGGAGGTTTGCCTCTGAACTATTGTACAGTGGTCACAGCCAAAGGTTGAGCACAGGCTTGGTGGATCAGCAGCTTAATTTAGTCTGTCAAATTTCTGCTTCTGGCAATTCTGTCTCTCATGGTAACCTCCCTGTTGTTTTGGCCAATGTTTGTTTTGTTGCATAAATACAACTACACTTTTCTGGATGTTTCTTTATTCTCAGCTTTGTTGTTCTTAGACATTTGGAATTGTCTGTAATCCTAAATGTTGAATGATATCTCACTGTGTATTGTATAGTCTTCCAGTACCCCTCTTGTCTTCTGTTCTCTTATTTCCCTGGTAACTGTCCCTGCACAAGCAAAAGGATCATGTTTGACATTTCTGATTTTCTATCCATTACTATTTAATTTTACTCATTCATTACATCAAAGTATGAAAAGTAGCTACCAAAGATTTAAAATGTCTCAAATTTTATGAAATTAGCAAAAACGTATTTCCAAAACAAAACCCTACTACTTCTTTCCATCATTGGCTAATGAACAATAAAAATAATGAAGACAATTGTAGATGGATTTTATGGTAAGTTTAAATCTCTTTCATAATAAATTTGGTTCTTATGATGTAAAGAAGACTTCTCATTGCATCTTCGAGATTTCTAGGTAAGAAATAAAAATCTACTCTGTGTGGAGTAGAACAACACTTAGACACGTGGTGCTGTCTTTTACTACTGTGACTGCATAGTTAATGCACCTTCTGTTATTCAGGCCTATTTCCAAAAGATATATAGCTAGATACCAAGATAGATGAACAGATATAAACTATAAGCTTTTGAATATAAAGTCTATTTAAAAAAAAATAAAATCTGGTGGGCTGAAGAATGGCTTTAGTCAGGCAAAATGTGCTTTCATTGTGCAAGAAAAGTTCAGTATTATCTTGCAGAAATGAAAAGTCAAATGCATATTTCTCTAAAATTTAACTGGATCAGAATATTCAATTTATATCCCCATAACATAAAAGAGGAAAATGCTGTATTTACCAATGTAATTAAAGAGAACTATGCAGGCATCCTATAACCTCAGGGAGCTTGATAAGGCCACCTACGTATCATATAATAAGACGATGTGGACTCAAGTATGTGAGTATTAATTTATCATTGTACCTTTGTAACACAAGTCTGTATAATGTGTGGTCCTAAGACGGAGCTGCAAAAGAAGGTCAGTATATTTAATACATTATTGTAGTGTGCAACCCTACACAACAGGGCTTTGTATAAAAAATGGATTTCTATAAATACCAAATGTTGAAAAAAGCCACAGCAGTCTTCACAACTGTTGTAAAATGAATGCTTTATTTGCAATGCAATAGCCATAAATGTCTTCTGTATTAGTGATATGAATGGTTTATATATAATATCCATTACATTTTTGGAACAAAACCAGTTTCATATTATTTTTTGTATTTTTTTGGACTCGATTTACCTTCCTGTTATACACATTTATTTTCTAGTTGCAACATGTTCATTTTCCCACTTGAATAGGCAACTGTGTAGCTAAGAATGATGGTCAGTGATAAATTTATATCCCCTGTAATCTTCCCATATGCCAACTGCCCCTGTGGAAAAATTTGGGATGTTTCCATTTCTTCCTCCTTGGTGAGGCAGCTGTAGCCGTGGGCTGGATCCTGCCTGGAAACTCGACCATCTGGGCTGGCTCATAGAAACGCTGATCCTACATATCCTGACTATTGACCCCTTACCCTGGCCTCTTGCTTGTCAGCAGAGTCCGTTGATCTGGGAGCTGCCCTAGGGTGTTCATGGCCCCCTGTCTTATGTGTGTGTGCTGGGGGGTCGGGAACTTCTTCCACCAGCTTTCCCCTGTTGGATTTTCTGTGTCCAGAGACTAGATACGTCATGTGTCTTTGCAGAGCTGTGACAAACTGTGGGTGAATACATCCACATAAATAACTGGGATCATCTCTGAAGCCTTGTGGGACAAAACCACTCTGAAAGGTTAACTCAAGACCAGTTTTTTTTCCCCTGAAGCTGAATTTGTAGTTAACTATTTGCTGATTTGAGTTCACTTACAACATAAATTAATATGTTAGAGCTGGCTTTTAGGTGTCTCTACAAAACTGGCTAGGAAAACAAGCATCCAGTAACTTCTTATATGCAGTTGTAGCAAACATCAAATCTTCATTTCCTTCTTGGTTTTTCATGTCAGATTCCTCAATCCTCCACTTTCTCTGCTGGTAACTCCCTAAATGTGATTCCTGGGGATTTCCATGGATAGTCTGTGATCATATGTGCTCATTTAGACAAGTATCATAGGACCTCACAACCTACTTCTGGCATTTTTCTCTGTAGAGTGTGAATCTTCCCTGCCTTCTCATATTTCCCTCATTTGGGATGCTATTCAGTCACCAGAGAGGCAGTTTTAGGTGCAGACAAGCAGATACAGACCTCCAGGAGGAATGTATGAGGTTCATCTGTCTTGTTACTTGACCAAGCCCTAGCTGTGACATGGCATCA
Source organism: Aegotheles bennettii (assembly GCA_013398125.1). Classification (NCBI taxonomy): domain Eukaryota; kingdom Metazoa; phylum Chordata; class Aves; order Caprimulgiformes; family Aegothelidae; genus Aegotheles; species Aegotheles bennettii. Next base: position 190,693 of record VZRW01011682.1, on the reverse strand, counting down.
GAACAACACCTAGCAATGGTCGAGCCTTTCCTGCCCACAGCGTAGTGTAATCGCATACATCTTTAGTCAAATAAAAGTTCCACTTTCAAATTTGTGAAATACTGTCTGGATATCTGAGGGCTCTGAAATTGTCAGAAGTACCAAGTGTTGGCCTAATTCTGATGCTAACTAGAATTGCTAATCTCATAGGTTGGCATAACTGTGCACTTTCAGAAATCCCTCTTGCAAGGGTTAAAACTGACGAGGTTTATTGTACAATGTTTATTCAACATATTCTATTCAGTGTCAGATGAGAAGCTCTCTTGACTGATTCCTGTTGACTTGACAAGGATTCTTTTTAGCAGACTACAAATACAGCCTTGGGGACATACTGTCTCTCCCTGAGGGTGTCTCAAAAAAGTCATAAATCTGTAGAAAATCAGCAGTCAAACCTGAATCCCGCACTAGAAGTGTTGGAGTAAGGGTGAGCAGACAACTCACCCCATCGTGTTTGAATTCAGCTGTGACTCTTCTCTACCTTTTTTTCTCCTGATATATGTGTCACAAAATATTTTTTAATAAAAAGTGACACAACCTGGCAAAACATGAACTCCTGAACTTAATATGCAGGATCTGCAGGAAAACTCTGTACTTTGAGTAAGTGAAACAAAAAGCTGAAGACTTAATTCCTCTGTGTACCTGTGGATTTCTTTTTCCAATAGCACACCAAGTTATGGATAACTTTGGCTTATTACCAGGATGATAATTTTTTTTAGCATTGCCAGACATTCACATTGTATTATATAATCTTTAGTGTGATTGTGGCTGCAAAGCTGAAAACAAAGTGCTTCAACACGAATATGAAATCCCAGTACTTTGCAGCTCTGCAGATGTATGCAGCTAGAGACCTAGAGTTTTCCCACAAAAGAAATGGGAATACCCAAATCACCATGGAATTGTTTACTTATTGCAGAATTGCCTAACCACTGGTGAATTTTAAAAAGGGTTTTACACCACAGGCACAAAAAAAATATAGCCAAGATTTCAAAAGCATAATATGTTCTCTTTTTCATGTCCCTCTTGGCCAGCATTTGACTTCCGTGTTGTGACTGATATCTCCTAATCCCCTAAGCAGTTATACCCTGTCACATTGCCATTCAGGCTACAGGCCAAAACTGAGCACAGTGCAGATCATCAGGAAAAAGAATAATATTATGAAAAGATCTATCCTTAAAAGTAGCTCAGCAGATGTTAAGAAGAGATAGAAGTATAAGATTTTTTTAATCTATTTGCCAAGTATTGCTACTATTTCTCCCACCAGTGTTTTACATTATTGGCTGAGTATGGCTTTATTTAAAAAAAAACTAAGAGTTTAATTTTTATAAAAAATTAATTAAAAAGTAAACCAACTTGTGGTTAGCCACATTCTGCAAGTCTTGTTGTTTGGGGTTTTTTTTATCCTAGAATGTGTTTGCATGTTCCCTGACAGGGGAAGAGCAAGGGGCATGTTAGTGTGATAATGTGAGAATAGACTGGTCAGACAAAAAAGTAAAGTATAATTCATCAAGAATAATCTGGAACCACTATCTTTGTAAATTATTGATATTCTCAAGGAGATATGAACTGAAAAATGTGTCCTCTCAAAACTCAGTAGCAGTTGTAATTTCGTACTTGCACAAGAATTACTTTTCTTTTTAAAATGGCATAGAATAATTTTTAGATTTGGTAGGAATTTTTTCATTCATTCCAGTGGGATCTGGAGCTATTGGGCTATACCTCAGTAGGGACCAAAAGGATTTGAATAAGTGTAAGCATCATTCTCATTCAGCTTTTTCTTGAACAAAGTATATCAGGGAGGATCCCTCTGTTTAATTCAACATCTGAATGCTTGTTAGTAAAAAGTATGTTTCGTTTCAACCTGCGTACCTTGTGGTTTTTTTCCCACTTTGTTTTCTGGAGATTTTCTTTTAAGGCTTAGGGTGAGATAGCATGAGGCAGCAGTTAATATTTTTTTCAATGCTTAGGTTGTTTGTGAGGGGGACTGAGTTGACTGATTTCTTCTTGACATTTGAAGATCAGTAGTTTGCCCTTGTCTCTTCATTTTTGCATATGTATTGGCACCAACAGCAAAGGAAATTAAGGAATTGGCCTTTCAGGCATTGAAAGTGACAACTTCAGAAGCATCAGCTGAGGCAATACTATCACCCATTTGGCTTTCATTTGAGCATTGAAGGTGGCTGAAGAATAGCCTTTGAAAATATAATAAGAGATAAAATCAATATTTTCTCTTAATACTTAAAGAAATTTCACTGCATCGCTAACAGCTGACAGCATCCTGCCCTGTGCTATCCTACTCAGAACTGTGAAAGCCACTTTTCTTTAACTGACATGATTAGAGTAGAAGATAGATCAGTTGTTTTCTTTTTTATTTTTCAAATATTATTGTATGGAGGTGACTGTTCTATAGATGTCATATGAGGATTAGTGAAATACTGTCTAAACTGCTGTGTCCAACTCACAGGTTTGGATGTGTAAGTTTGGCTTTGAGAAAGAAGGAGGCAAAAGAAAGGATTAGGATTAGATGATTGACACATGGTTTGTAGTAGGTTCACTTCAAAATCTGCCAGTCATATGAAAACAGTCTCACTAGTAAATTTTGCCTGAAACTACTTAAGGTAAAAATAGCCTCACCTGAAATTGTTGGAATTACTCTGATAGGAAATGTAGGGGCACTGGCCATGTCAGAAATAGACAAGATGCAAAGTTCATGAAAGTGTCCCTTTGTTCTGGCAGATCACAGATTTTATTAGCTGTGAAGAGGCATGTTCAGTATAATTTGTCTGTAGATACACAAACTCAGAAATGTAGCATTTCTGCATGTTCTGCAGTCCTGATCTTAAAAATTCCCATGACCTCAATAGACAGATTTTCGTGTGAGCCTGCAGCAGTAGAAGTTTCTTGGACAGATTTGTGGAATGAAACATTAGTCATGGAAATGTGAAGAAAACGTTGATGGGATATTTAACTGAAAAATCACAAAAGTAGTCCATGAGTGTAACTGTTAACTTATGATATTATTGAATAAAGGAGTGATGAATAACAGTGATTCTATAGCTGTTCATGACATCAATCCCGGAGTGTTAATGGGAGCAGAGGAAAGCTGATTGTGCTCAAACTTCACCTGAGTCAGCAAAATAGGTGTGTTTTAAAAACATCTCATTGTACGTAATACAAGGTAAAATGAAATACATTCCTTATCCTAATAAATAATTTCTGTTGCCTACATTAATAGAATTTAATGAGAGTATTGCAAAGTGAGTGGTAAATACCTGAAAATCTTGTTGCTTGGTTAACAGTTTTGCAGGGCAAAAAGTAAAAATGGAAGCTTGTGAAAATTATTTTTTTTAAAAATTGTTATTAGCTAAAAAATAAAAATCTTTTGAAAGAGATACTTTCAGATTATTTAGGTAAAAATTTACTTTATTCCCAGAAATAATTACTCAACAAAATCTTCAAGATCTTGAATTGTGTTCTTTTTTAGGCTTGAGGAGAATGCTGAAATCTTCCTGTAATTTTTAGTCAAAATTCTAGAAAATCACAATAAAATAACAATAAAAATGCGAACTCATTTAATTATTCTCCTATTGCTTGTATGTGGGAAGGGGTGTGTTAGTGTATGTCCTCACACACATGAGTAAAAGTAGTGTAAATTATACGTAAAGATGTAATTTAATCACAGACATTAAAGTTAAAAAAAGACAAACCACAAAATATTTTGAGAATTAACCTATTCACTGTTAACACAGCCTGAATAATCCAGATTATTATACAGTTTTACAAAAATGTAACCTGTGTATTTTGCAAATTCACAGCATTTTTTTTCCTACTTCTATCAATAAAAGGAAAGTGTTGGTAATCAAATCAGGAAGTGTTGCATCCAAAGGTATGTAACGGTAATTTTATAAAAAATCAGAGAAAATTAGACAATTGTTTCACCTTCTTAGTTATTACCCTTTCTTGGTAATTTCTAAGTGACAAGGTAGTATTTTTGTAAAAGAAAAGAGCTTTAGAAGTCCAGTAAATACATTTGTGAATATGTGATGTTTTTTTCTCCAAAAAGTTGAAACAACCTTTTTTCTTCACATTGTTCCACTCGGCAAAGCAATGAATGTTGAAAACTGCCCACATCTATTTTCTCTCTTTTTTGTCAAGACCTATTTGTTAAAGTAGTGCTGTATTCATTTCCTTTATCTCTGGATGGAAAAAGGAATTTTATTTGGCATTTCATGGCCTGCTGCTTTTTCTAAAGGTTTCCAACTCAATTCCTCTCACTGGTAGACAGCAGGGGGTTTTCCAGCTCATGCTTAAGATTATTAGTAGTATCTTTCTGTTAATGTCAAATTGATATCGCTCTGTGATTGGAGTGACCTGTAAAGCAAGCTCTGCCAGATAAGCCCTTATTAAGGTGACATATTGTTCCTTTTGACTGAAGTAAATATCTACTTCCAACTGTAAAAAAGAATTCAAATATATCAATCAAAATATTAATTTGTTTATTCTATATTATGAACAGGTAAAATAAGTAAGCATAAAATAAGCAAATATGTTATTAATGTGTTTTTCTTTGCCATACACATTCTAAACATCAGCATTGAAACATTGACAGGAAAGCAGGTTTTTCTAGGACAGGTTGTTAAAATTATAATCTCATATTGTGCTAATAAAAGAATATGCCAAGGATTTCTAACACACATCAGCAGTTTCATACTTTCAGGTAGCCTCAATGAGGGGAAAACTCTGCTGCTTCCATGAAAAAAGCTTTGTGAAACCAGAGCCTAAGTACCAACAAATACCCATAATATGGTGACAGAAACTTCTTATTTTATTAACAGTTACCACCTGGGGACCCCAAAGCACTTGATATGCAGAAATTCATGTAGCTTTGTAAATCCCATGTGTGCTGTGCAAGAACGCCAGTAAGCATTCTTGTCTTCTATAAATAAACAAACAAATAAATAAATGTTTAAGTTGTTAATTTAGAAGAATTAAATTGATCATAGTAGCAAAGATTTGAGATATATGAACATGTAACAGTAGAAGGTAGTCTGCACAGAGCCCTTAGTTCATTCTCTGAACTGTTTTTAAAACCAGGTTCCGAAAGGGTTAGAAAGCAGGTACCTGAATTTCTCATTGTCTTCTCAAATTTAAAAGTCATAATGAATTCATCGTAGTGCTATAGTGTGTGGTTTGAATGCAGTCACAAAGCCGTCTGTCACCTGGAAAACCTCTACTAAAATGATTGACCTAGATTCAAATTATTTGAAATAACATTATGGTAGAATGAACTTAACAAAACTTTGAAATTCTTTTTGCAGCAAGCCTGTATGTAGATTGTAGTGTGGACTATCCTAATTTATGCCATTAAACCATGGCAAAATTGCATTGTTCATCCACATGCTGTCTCCAGAAATGTCTCTTAAGTAGATTCTGTAAAAGTCCTGTCTCTCTATCATTTTAACAAAATGATGACACAGTGGCAGAACAGTGAGAAAACAAGTATGGGGTTTTTTTTTCATACGGTTTGTTTGCCATGGGCTAAAACCTTATGTTCAAAGTAGGTGTCAAAAATGAGCTTTTTTGCTTCTCTCTTTTTTTTTTCTGGTGACTGCTTCTTACCTCAATCCTGTTTTGTTAGCTAACTGGATTACCTGAATACTGGTATTAAGATGCAATTTCTCCCAGGGGAATTTTATATAAAGGCACCTTATCACTGCACAGATAAAACTTTACTTTTACAACCTTATCTGCCTAGTGTGGTCCCGACAGTGGAAATCTCATAGCTGTGCTACAGTAAGACAAAGCAGAACAGATATTGACAATATTGAGCAGATTAAACACAAGTAATAATTTCAGATGTCAGACTGAGCATATAAATTGAACAATCCATAATTATTGCAAAACCCCATAGTTTAAAAATAGAAAATCCATGTTTATTAGGTAACAATTAAGTGAAATGCCATTAAATTATAAGCATTGCAGGCCACAATCCTGTTAATGCTGCTATTAGATTGGGCCCCTATTTTTAATAACGTCATAGGTGATTTGAAATATAAATATCACTTAGAAAAATAGCTATACTTTTATACAGCCCTCTCTACTTAATTAAATTATATCACTTGTAAAGTTTTTATGCTTGAAAGGCATTATGTCAATAAAATTTAACAAGGTTCTTTCTTTTTGATGAAACATACTTAGTAGTTTCTCTTCAATCTTAAAAGTTGAATCAGAACCATAAACTTGTTGAAAGTACCATAGTAATGAAAGATCTTAGGTTAAAACTGGAGGTACTCCTTTGTTTTCATTTCTTCATATTAAAATGGCTTTATATCCATTTTATATAATATAGAGTAAAGTTAATATGACACCAAAACATTGCCTAAGCATTAAACTACTTTTTTTTTAATAATGCTGACAAGTAAAATTAAGTTATATTTAAAGCTGGTTCTTAGTGTGACATCTCAAGAGGCCTGTCTTCTCACTTGTCAGAACTTCTGGACCTGGAGAGCTTAATACAGCTCCTTGAATGCTTTTCTTAAGTGTAGCTCACCATGTATAGAGTGTATTTCATGATTGCATTTACTTTGGGCTTCAAGAATGCTTCTCAACATTATTTACTTGAAGCTCTGTATAATCTGTTCAGGTCATTTTCCCCCCTTTCTATATTTTCAAATGCTGCATGCCAGGGAAAAAGTACATGAAAATATATTTTGCATCTGTCACACTTCAAAGACTGGCTTCAGATGTTTTGTGAATTATATGTTGAAAATTAGTGATCTAGAAGACAGGATGACTGTTTGTCCTAAAAATGGCCTGCTAGTCATGCTAGTATTAAGAAATTCAAAGACAATTTATGCTGTTTGCCAAAAAAACATAACAGTATAGAGGAGCAAAGAGGATTATAGGACCTGGTTTGTATGTCTGTTTTCTTTTTCTGTCCCTGCCTTGCTTAACAAATTGCTAGAAAGGTAATGAAAACAGAAACATCACCTACATTTTTCAGAAAAAAAAAAAAGTCACCATTAGAGCCTAGTTAACAGCATGGATTGTTGTGAAGAAAACATGGGGATAAATTCATCCTGCAGTATTACTTCAGGTAAAATTACAGGTGCTTAGTGCAATGGAGTATTAAGCTGCAAATAGTCTGCCTGAGGGGGTCAAAATTGGTGAGTATTATGCAAATAGCTTATGTAAAACCCAGCTACAAGTGATTTTCCAAGAAAAGTGCATGTGTAACATATTCTAGTATCCAATTTTCTGTTTTTGTTCATTAAGACTGTTGCTTCCTTCCCTGAACAACGTGCAAGGTACACAAAGGGCAGCTATAATTTTCACTCTGTATAACCCTGAGTAAGAATGGCAGAGCCAAAGATAAATCCATCTTTCTGTAGTAGAATTAGCTAAATGTGTATATATATATATATGTATATATGGAGTTAACAAACTCTTAAGCAAAAGTATTTTGATAAATTTTTCCCATTTCCATTCTGTATAATTATTTGCATTGATATTCAGAAGGCTTCTGTATCAGTTATAAGGGAAAAGAAAAAACTTTTCAAAGGGAATGCATCAGGTTACATTGTACCACCTAACTAGTAGTGAACAGTATGATGCTAGCTACCTTTGTCGTGTGAAAAGGAGGGGAACACGAGGTAAAAGTGTCCATGAGGTGTCTGGGGAAGACCCTCCTGTTGAGTCACAAAGTTCAGACTGGACCCCCTTGCTTTCTAAACTCCTTCTTAGAGAGGAGTCTAGGTGCGACTGGATTCAATCCTAGTCCCAGGCTTGGTCAACAGTTTATATATAAATGATTATGTGTGTGGGCAGCCACCTATCAGAGTCAACATTTGCTTGTTTCAGGGTCTCACAAAGGACTCGCACCAAAACAGAATCACAAATGCTGTAAAGATAGTCAACATTGTCTGATTCAGAGTCTCACAGAGGACTTGCACTGAAAAAGATTCACAAAGTTGAAAAGAGAAGGGAATTTATTAAGGTGACAGATACAACACATTCGGAATTGTTGATGATAAATATGCTTACTGCAAAAACACTAGCAACAACAGTGATAATACAACCCAAGGATACTTCCATCCAGAGGGCGAAAAGTGTGGTGCTTACCCAGCGAGGGGTCCCTGCCTGGGGCATGGAGGGAAGAGAACCAGCCAGTTGGCTGGTCCATCTGTCTTTTGGTTCTTCTCTCTTGAGGTTCTTCTCTCTCTCCCAAGTTTCTTCTCTCCCTGTCTTTTATCCCCAAAACTACAAGGTTCCTGTCCTCATGTGACATGTAGTACGATTTGGGTGTTATGGTCATACATGTATAGCGCGTTCTCTATAATCTTCATTAGCATATGCAGGGTGTCAACTTTCATATGCATTTCGCAGGTAATGAGGAAAATGTCACCTTCGGACCACATGGCCCCTTGGAGGAACAAAAGAACTCTTATCAATTAACGATGCTTTCTTGTTATCTTGCTGCCCAGAGCAAGGATCCCTTCCTCAGCAAAGCCCCTTGTCTGGGGGGTGTTTTGTGCTAAGTGAGGGGCTAATGACTTCCTTTCCCCACCCCACCCCGCCCCGGGCTGCACAAGATTTAGCGAGGGTTCTTTGTGTACAGGGTGGTCCTGTTTTTTCCTCAAATTCCACAACCTTAATAAAAAATTACTGTAATAAAAATTTCCAGTTAACATTGAAATGTAAGATGGTAATGTGAATGCAGGTTTCCAATGCCCATCTCTGAGTGGCTCAACAGGACAATTACCACGAGTTAGGAAGCAGACGAGTGCACCTGAAACCCCATATATATGAAATAGAAATTACTGTAGAAATTGCTTTGAAAGGAGAGAGACCCACATGAGTGAAAGAGTACCGAATCAAATCTGCTGCTGGAGGTAAATGATAGGAAAACTTGTGGAAAACATGTGAATAAATATATCATATTCTCTACTGTTAAGATCTGAAAGGTAATTTGTAATTTTAGTCTACAAAGTAGAGGTTTATTATGTAAGCTTGAATGCTATCTATAGCATAAATAGAAGCTTTATTATTAATTAATGAAGCTTTTCCTTAGTTTCTCCTTTCCTCTTTCCATACTGTTACTATAATTCACTACATTCAAGAGGCTGTGTTACTCCTCCATTAGCAAAAAGAGAAGGTTTCTGGAGGACCTTTTGTTGATGGCAGGTTTTGGAATTTATTTTTTTGTGATTTTGTTCTACTGGGGTTTTTTACATGGGAATATGTGGTATTTGGTCTCCCATTGGTCCTTAACTAAGAATTAAGCGATACACTGCTACAATATTTGTCATTGACAGGATTCACATTTGTTTCCCACCTGCTGTCGATTGTTCTAACTTGGTTAGAACGTTTTTTGTCTTGAAAACGTGTGTATATCTTACTTTATATCCTTAATCAATAATTCTCTTTTCTTAATTAAAAAGTTATTAACTATAAGATAAATAATTCTTAAAGATTAATATAAATATAAATACATTAGTTTTGAAGTCTTGAAACCTCTTTTCCACTGTATTTATTTCTTAAGTGTGCTTCCAGCTTAAATTTCTTTTATGTAGAAATGAAATCAGTCAAACAAAATACTTTCTTAAAGTAAATCCTTAGAAAAAAGTTTCCTTGTATATTCATGGTGTTTGAAGGTCTGCCTCAGAGCATTAAAAAAAACTTAGTTGAATATTTTATGAATTTCTGGTAGCATAAAGTTTGGGTCCACTTCTTTTAGTACTTCCATTTTAATGTAACATGCTAAAAAGGTAAGTAAGGAGCTCTAGTATTTTTGGATTATGCCACAGGGTGAGACAGGAAAATTCCAAAGAACAGAATTTTTTCTTTAAATTTTTTCATCTCAAGCACCTCTTAACAAAGATGTAAGTATTAACTAGAATGTATGTTTGTGTGCTTCTCATTTTGTCGTGTGGTTATTTACAAGTTAGAAATTTTATGTTAAATAGAAAGAAACAAGTGTTCTCAAAGAATACTGAAGATTTTTTTTAAGAGGGAGTAACATTTAAGATTTAAGTTAATCTTCCACGTTTTGTTAATTCAATGACTGTTTATTGATCACATGACACACTTTGTAGAGTGTATTATCCTCCCCCAGAGTAAAAAGCTGCAAGTGCTAATAGTAATACTGTGGGACTGGTGTTGGTACTGTAGTCCTTCTGCTTTCCTTCTTTCCTTCCTCCTCTCCTTTGTCTGAACCAGTCGTTGCCTTTTGTTAATTTTTTAGACAGACCTGTAAATGGATCTGTATAATTGTCTCTCCACACACAGAGCCACATTAATTTCAGTGGAGCTCTGTCTGGAAACGTGCATCAACGCAAATCTGCAAGGGGGTAAAAATGTGCCCGAACAAATCAGTATCCCGGATACCCTAAAATCTTTTGGGCCTGTTTTTTCACTGCATAAACTGGAATTATAGATTGATGGAGTTAGGGAAAACTTGAGTTTGGGGGCTGCTTTCAAGGAAAGATGGTCATGAAAGATGGAGTGAAAACAAACAGGCTGTTGCAATCAGGAAAGCTGACAGTATTAAAAGAGCCAAGATTAAGGAAAAACCAGCCAAACTATTGTAAGACTAAAGAAAATAAGGAAGTGCTTTGACTTAGTCATACGAATTGTAGAACAAGTGGAAACAAGGATATTGGACTAAGGATAGATATGGAAGGATAACTGAAGCACATAATGTGGAAAAGATAAAGCTCTAAACATTACAGTGAGAAACCTAAAAGGTGTCAAGAGCCTGAATAAGCACAAGAAAAGTAAGAGAAGGAAAAATGATCCCATGGGTCCATCTTTAACAGGATGAGGAGCAGTGTATGGCATTGAGAAGGCCAAAGTGGTCCAGAACTAATCTGAACCTAATCGGATCACTGGAGAGTGAGTCAAAACACAACTCACTCAAAGCTAGAGGATTTTTAGAATAGTTAGATGTGCTTGATCAGAAGTGCCTGCTATGACTGGCCTCTTACATGCCAAAGGAACTTGAAGATTTAAGGGGTAAGGTAGGACCCCAAAAAAAGCAAACTTTGTATCTAGCTTTGAGGGATGGGATGGAGTGGGAGGAGGAGGTAGAATCTAGCAAACAGTATCTTTCTAGATACCATAGATAAAGTCTTTAAAAAATTCATTTTGTAAACATACAAATATTAATTTAGTAAGAAACATCCCATGTGAATTTACCAGGAAGTTGCTGTGTGAAACCAGTCTCATTGCTCTCTTTAATAGTGTAGCTTAGCTAGTAGTAAGAAAAAAGCTTTGCATATACTGTATCTTGAATTTAGTAGGGTTTTGATGTTGAGGGAACTGGATTACATTAATCCATACTGTAGAGGAGCAAGGAAAGCAATCAATTATTTTTATACTCATCTAGCATAGGACAAGAGGTAATTAGTTTAATTGTCAGTGAAGGCAATGTCAGGAAAAAATCTCCAACTACAGGAAGTACTGAAGAAAAGCTGAAAAACTATGAATCATCTCACTGGAGGTTTCTAACTATGAGTTAGACAAACTCTTGTCAGCATACTCTAGACAGATTTGCTTTTGATTCAGAGCAGGCAACTTTAGCAGGCTCTATAACCTTTCTAACTCTTTTCTAGTCCAACACTTGTGTGATTACTCTGATTTACATAGTCTATGACTCTTGGCCATTGAGAGATAATGCAATCAAATAATTACTAACTGCAATCTTCTTCACCTGGGATGTATTGTCATTTGAAATGCAACACTTAATCAAGCTGTCAGAATTGAAAAAGAAACAGTTACAGGACTGCCCATTTCAGTAGGTCTGGTAATAATTAAAGGATTTGAAGTTGAGTTTTTTCTTCTAGTAAACTTAGTTAATTCTCAATGTAAGAAGTGTATTGTCATTTAGGAAAGGCAACAACCTGATTTTTAAAAAGTAGTAAGCGTCTGCCTTTATTTCTGCTAATAGCTGTGTAGTTTTGAATGTTAGGTCTAATTTCACAAGCTTTATGAATTTCAGTCAGTATTTGGTGTATTTTCCAGAGAAAATTTCTTCAGGTGGCATGCACGTTCAGACTTGTTCAATATGATTGATATACAGGGTGTTTCAAAAAGATGGACCTATTTGAAGTGGACCTTCAATTGAAATTAGGTCCAACTTTTGAAACACCTCGTAGATTGCAAGTCATTATTTTGGAGTCCCTTGGATAATTCCCACTTAGAAATATAAAGCAATAGCAATCTAAAAGTATGCTTTGATAGCTTACTTTACAGTAAATTCAGCCCAATTAGCTGAAGACTGTAAGAGCCCCACGGGATTCAGGCTGAGAAGACTGAAATGGACAATTCCCTGTCTTTTTAGTGAGGAGTACTTTTCCAGGGTCAGTAACGTCTTGCAGTGCCATGGGCATTTGTTTTTGTTTGAGAATTTCCCACAGATGTCACATTTGTTCTAGGAGGCTGAAAGGAAACCAGTGAATTTAGTAACTGTGGAAGCTGAGATCATTTCTGAGTCTGCTCGGTTCCATGTGTGTGACTCACTAGGCTGAGTTTTCTGAGAAAAAAATGGTTTTGTCTGCTTGTAAAGAAGTAACACTGTAATTACATAGCACTGGCTTGTATGGGGTGATAGTAGATTGTTGTCAATTTTGTGTATAATACAATTTTCTCTCTTAGATTTACTTGTGGGCTGGTGGTGAGCTGACCTATTGGAAAGGAAAGTTAACTCAAGTTCCAAAAAGTAGTGCAACCTCCTGTTGTACTCCTTTTAGTCTCCTAGTCTGCAAGGTTCATCTCCTTCCCTCCTTTCCTCCCTCCCTCCCTCTTTGTCCTCAAATTTTAGTGTCCTAAAATATTGTCATCACAATCCAAGATACTGTTCTAGTTTCATTTCATCTTACATTCCTAGCTTTTCATAACTCTGTCTTACATACAAGCAGCTTGCTTTATTCCATTTGGAAATATCTATTCTGTACTGCGGGAATCACAGCTAATTGTTGGAGCAAGGACTGCACTGTGTCTAGTCTCCCTTGAGAGGATATTTGTCATGTCCCCACAGCAATTAGCAAAAGAAGAAGGTACATGGTGATGCTGTTACTGTTTATTGTGGAGTTAAGGCTGTCTTCCTGTAAGTAATTGGATATACCCTCTTCTGCATGTGTTTTTCTTGTTTAACATGTAACAAAGTTTTATATTAATCAGTGAAATATGAGGAATGTTTTTCCTGAATTCTGAAAGCTGTGAATTAAAATATGCTTTACTTAGGCTTTAGACCAACTTTAAGGAATACAGTGCATAGATGAATATATAGGGGGATAAACTTAACTCTAAGATAGTAAGGTGAAATTGCTTGATTCATGTGATATTATTTCAGGAAAAAAAATCAATCACTATAATTGGTAGCTGTCATCATATCATACAATATGGATTTAATGTATATAATTAAAATGTAATATGTATACACTCCTTAAAAGGAGCTGTTTGTTACATGATAGGGAAGCTGTTCAATTCAGTGACAGTCAATAAACAAAACCTAGCGCTCTGGAGATATGCAGCGAGATAGTTACAGCATTAATATCAGTCCCTATATATTTTATCCTGAGTCCCTATATATTTTATCCTGATCCTTCCTTACAAAATACAGCTAGAGATTTATTTTGAATGGTAACACAGAAGAATAAGATGATAGGAAGGGAACTAGAGATGATTCAAAATAGAAATGAAATCCAGTTAGCAGCACAGAGCATAGAATATAATTCCGTCAATATTTTGTCCACTTCCTTTCTTTTTTGATTTGTTTTTTTTTTCAGTCATTCCTACTTGTTGTTTTGCTAGTTGCTTGCCCAATGCTGATGTTGTAGTGAAGGTTCATTTTTATTTGAGTGTACAGAGCTAAAAATGAGCACCGAAAAAACTTTGCTCTCAAATGTTTTAAATTTGGCATTGGACACACTGGTCTTCAGTGCAGTCCTTTTTTACATTGTAGTCTATACCTTTATTTTTATCTCTGAGGGAACAAAAAGATATAGTCTAAATTATTTGTCGGAAAACAATGCATGCAGCAGTCTCTGTTTGATCTCAACAGAGCTCAAAGAAGAAATAACATGTGGCCTCTGTCCCTACCTGAAATCTTATGCAACAGCTGCACAGTTTTGTAGCTATAATGTCAGTAGCACCTAACCTTCTTCAGCAGCTCCAATAGCCCAAGCATAAAAATGTGCATTTTAGCATAAAACTTACACTAAATTCAGCTGGAGCAAAATGCAGGTAAGAGAGAATACTTTTGAAAACTCCACTCCCTTTTTCATTAAACAGAATGTTGAAACAATTGCCTGTTTTCTGGTCTAGTGAGGTTATCACAGAAAATTAGATGCCATGTAAAAGGACTCACAAGTAGCTGAACTGCTAACACTTTCTAAAAAATGCATTTGTTACTGTCATTTACATTTCAGGTTTTCTGGCATTCGTTTCATTGTGGGGTCTGAGCAGCTTTGATATATTCTTGAGGGGTGATATTTTTACGAAGTTAAAGAAAATAATAACAGCTCTTAATTATTTTATCAAGTTGTCTAAGCATAAAGTTATATTTTAATTTACCCTTCTGTGTTTAGGGCTAGTTCATATTTTCTTCAAGATTTTCAGTAGCTTTGCTCTTTGTTGTGCTGTGTGCATTTTAGTTTGAGTTCTTTTCACTGTAAGGAGCAAATAATGTTTAGGAAGGGAATGGCGTGGTAACCAGATGACAGTTCAGAAATGGCATAATAATCTTATTATTAATACAATACCTCATGCTATTGAGAAGGGAGAAAAGTTAGGGAACCACAGGAAAACAATTTTGATAGGCTGTGTTAAGAGTAGATAAATATTTCACTTAGATCATGGGTGAAATTTAAATGCTGCACACCCTTTCATTTGCCCACTTCTTCAAAAAACAGAAGTAACCTTTAATAGCCATGAAATGAAATTGTATCCCAAGTAAAAAGTAAGCTGAGTTCCAGAAGGTTCTATTAGCATACTATACAACATTAATAATCAAAGTTTATATTCTTTGAGGAACTTCTGTAAACTTTAGAATGCAATAAAAAGTCACATTAAAGTGTACCTTCATAAGAAGCTTCAGCTTAAGCTTGTATTGTGCACCACTTCTTCATTCCCCTCTTACTTTCCAACAAAAACTAGGCATAGTTTTAATGCCTATAAATTCTTGAAGGCAGTTTAATATGACATGGATGTGCAGTAGGGCATAACCTTTGAGCTTGCTGTGAAGGTAAAGTATGCTTTAGAAATATTAGAGAGATAAGAAGCAACCTGGTAGATGGTTATGACTTCAAGATTTAAAAAGCCTCCACAACACAACAAATAAAAAAAGGTCAAACACTCAAGTTTTTAAGTTAGCCAAAACGTTTCAGAACAAAATAGTATTGTGTCAAAAAGCTACTTGAAATTTGGATGTACACAGTAAGAGGTAAATAGCAAAAGTTCGTGTTCAGTCAAAGGTTTTGGAGCAACATAAACTTACTGCACCAATCTGTTAATTTTCTTTGGTTACTAGTAGTGGATCAGGAAATATTTGAGGTAATCCATTACACTGCTATGATTTCTTTTGATTTTTAGGTTGCTTTAATAGTACATAGGTATAAAAGATTCAAAAAGTAAAATTATGTTGGCGTTAGCATAGAATGTAACTACTACCATTGCAAAGGGGAGTCTGCAACCTCAATTGGCTCAATAAGCTAATAGATATTGGTGATGAAGATGTTCATCCAACCTTACTTTCTTCAAAATACAAGAATATTGTTCAGTAGTTTTAATGGACCAGGTCCAAGAATTTATGACTGAAAGAGTATATAAATGAGCACAGTGGCTTCCCTGCAACTTAATTATAGAGCGTAAGGTTACCTTGATTTGGTTAATTTAAGGAAAAGTTCTAAACCCCTGCATTTTTGGGATGCAAGGTTACTACTACCCTGGTTGTTCTCTGATATAGACATAGGTTAGGAGATATGTTACTGAAAATAAGCAAGATTAATTACTGCTGATTTATTCAGAGGCTATCATCTAGATAATCAAGCTCTCTTTGAAGTATGCTAAATTTGAATGAGGTCTCCTAGGGCAGGTAGTTCTTACTACACTATAATTGAATCTTTCATCGAGAGATGCACCTGCTGTCAGTTTTGTTTTTATTTAGAATGCACATTCTCCTTATGATAGATTTTGTTTCTTGGCACGCAAAATTACTTAGTGTCATGGTGGCATTCCCTTTTAGATTGGCTTGTAAAGTCAGTTCATGAGGACTACATGTTCGGTGTATTAAGTGATAAGTGTAAGGTTTTAATTAAGCTGTTATAGTACAGAAATAGCTCAATGTTTTGAAGATATTCTTTTGGTAGAACACTATGCTGTAATTGGAGTCATCATGAAACAAGCAATTTATATAGAGATTGTAGCTGTTTATGTGTAGTTAGTTCAGCATGCTAAATTCCCAAACCTCCTTCTTCATTGGTGTACAGCAAATTGATTTAAAAGTTTAATTGAAAACGTGAAAAATCAACAATTAAATGTCCAAAACCGAATTATAATAGCACTGTGTGCTTTATCCAGAACTAATCTTCTAGTTGATGCAGGTCACAAATAAACATGGTGCCTGGTATCTTCTAAGACGTCTGTAAAGAAACACGTTCATGTTGGAACATCATTCATCTTAACGGAAAGAGGCCTGCCTCCATCCTGCCCTATATCCCTTGTAATGTATGCAGATGTTGTTGCTATACCTGTTATGAGATAGGAGGGAATGCAGACTGCATAAGCCGCTTTCATCTTATATAGGCCATCAGCATACTAGGAATATACCTGAATATGACTTAGAGGTTTTGGGCTTTTTTTTTTCCCCTTTTTTGCAGAAAGTGGTCATTCAGATTCTCCATGTACCATATACTTTCTGTGTGGTTGGGGGTTTTTTTCTCTTTCCATGTGAATCTATTTTTGACCACTGCCCTGTGTCACAGGGCTAGATGGACTTTGTTCTGGTGTGGCTCTTCTCTGTGAAGCCTTATATTCAATGGGAATGCAGTTGCATTTATAGTGCTGCAATTCTGCTGTGTGCTGCACTGTTTTATGTGTAGTTAGTTAAAGCAGGTAGAGTAAAGGCAGTATTTTTTAAAGATTGTTGGAGTACGCATCTAAATCTGCTGTACTTCTCTGAATTCCCTTTGACTTGTGTCAAAGAACATATTTTTTTCCTATTTTTATGTTTCCTCAAATCATATACTTGTTATTCTCAACAACAGCAGTATGCCACCAGATTCATTGTAATAAATCTTTGGAAACAGCCAGCAGCTGTCATCATGCTACATATTACTCCTTGATGGTGCATTGATATTTATCATATTTTATAGGTACAGAATTCAATACGAAAACTTAAATTGTAGCTTCAAGAAGTGGGTTTTTAAAAATTCAGTTCCTCAACTGAGGAACAGCCGCCTGTATATTTTGCTCTCGGAAGGAAGGATCACCGCTGTTATTTATTTATTTTACAGTAATTAGCTGGGAGCCGTATTGGTGTATAATTTAAGAGTGCTTATGTCAAGGTGATGCCGTCTCGGCTGTTTCCTGAGCTTTCCAAACCTGGCATCGTTCCTGGTTGGAGCAGTCCCAGGAGACAGGGCTGGGCACCTGGGAGATTTCTGCCTCTTATTAAGATCTGCCAATACTCATTAGTCTTGCAAAATGGAGTTGGTTTGGGGGGGACCTAGGTGTGGGCACAGGGGGTAATGTGATCAGCCTGCAAAGATGCTGTGCTCAGATCTGCAGAGAATTTGTTTTACTGAGACCATAAGCCATGAAGCTAATGCAAGAAAGGGGACACAAGGTGATGTGTGAGCAGTTTACTGCTGCCTCTGCCCTGTCCTGTGGGGTACCTGTGGTGCGTTCCCAGGCAAGGATTGCCAAGCTGGACCTTGAGGTCACAGGTGCAAAACCTGTTTCTGAGAGGACAGGTACCAAGTCACTGCTGTCTATAGCCAGCCACAGATGGCTGCAACCAGCTCATTTTGCTTTTCATTCCACCTTCAGAGGAGTCATTATGCTGCTGTCAGGCCTGACGGTGCTACATTAAGACAGAGGAAGTATGTCAGACAGTTATAGTTCTCTGCACTAGCTCAAGGAAATTCTACTAGCAGTATCAAAATCTGTATGTTTTAATTGGCAGGATTTTAAGAGTTACATACCTGGCTTTGTACCTGCAGTCATGCAGTGGAAACCCAATAATTTAGTTCTAAATGTGTTGTGGTTTTAGCTCAAAATGTGACTGAAGAGTGCTGCTGATATAGCACTGACAGGGGCTGTGATTTTATTTTTATTTCTTTTTAGCTAGAGCTACTTGTCAAAACTCAAACCATAAAGGAGACTAGGCACATGTGAAATATGTATTGTTAAGCTTTGTGCAGTTCTTAATCACCGATTCGTATAATTCTTTCTGACACAGATTTTTGGCTAAAGAAATAAAACAGGGATAAAAGAACTGGGGTGGAACTTTGGTTATAATTTTTTCCCCCACATACAGAAATAGAAACAAATGCTATGCAGTAAAATATATAATCCTACAATATATTCTCTTTCATTAGTATGAAATATTCTATCTTAAACTGGCAAATACAATTGGAATAACAGTAGATATATATAACATATGTAACAATACGTGAGGATGTGGTGCAAGCAATAAAAAAAGGAAGTCATTAGCTCACAGAACAAGAAACAACACAGTTGTTTGTGGAACTAATAAAAATCAATGTTTGCCTTTTGTATATGTAAAAAATCAATTTTTGCTTTTTGTGCATAGAGAAATCAATATACTATAGTGAGTCCTTTGGATAAAGAAAAGTACTTCTGACTCAGTCTGGGGTTTTCAGATGCAGCTAACTTTGTTGGGTCTGAGGAATACTCTGTTTCTGGTAAAAGGACAGATTTATTTTATAGAATCTGGAATGTTTTTCCAATTTGCTTGTGCTTTGATGGGGGTACTGTGTTGGTGAAGGAAACTATTAATAGTGGTAGTGATCACATTCATTTCAAAGGGCTGAAGCAGTGCAATTCAGTGAGCAAAATTTGCAAATCAATGCTATAAAAATGATTTGTTGTGCTTGAGTTGAACAGCTGATGTGTCTGTTGGCTATAAAACTGAGATATAGTTCATAGTGCAATGATGTGTAAGTGGATATATAGTAAGTACAGATAGTTGTTATTACTCTTTTCTTGTCTGTATTTCTTTTCAGCACCTATCAAGGATGCATCTGTGTTTTATATAATAAAAACAGTGCTCTCAAGGGTATGTTATTAATGATTTAATATTTCAGACCAAATAGATTTAACTCAAGCTAAAGCAACAGATTAACATGACATTTCAATAACAGTTACTAGATGGTAGTGACAACTAATTTTACATGTTTTAGAAGTGAATGTTGGTGTAAGATTGATACTCTGAATTATTTTGTGTCTGAACTCAGCTGTTTCACATTATGTTCATACCTTGCCTAGGCTTTTGATTTAAATCTCCTGATTTCACATATGGTAAGATTAGGTACCCTCTTTCTTTTCTTTTTTTCTCTCGAGTTTTCACTCAAGAATAACCAATGGCCTTTTCAGAAGGAAGACTAGCTATTCTGATAAAATTTTGGCTTTTGAATTTGCAGGCTATGTGATGGTCCAGATTTGGCTTTACTAAGCTGCCAGATAGGATCTTTTTCACATCTGTCTATATAGGAGAAAAATTCAGTGTTTGCTTTTGTTCTTGAAAAGCGTCTGTCCATCTCATGACTGACATTTAAATCAAATTCCATTTGTATTGGTTCATTTGTTTATTTTATGAACTACTAAGTTTGGAGATTTGAAGGGGAGAGAAGAAAAACTTCTTTTAAATGAAAAAAACCCCACAACTACTCAAAGCAGTTCTTTTCTTTCCATTTGGCTTATTCTTCAGACCTCTATAAATCTACAGATTTGTGCGTTTTCAAAGAATCTGATTTTGTCATCAACTGTGGCTTTTAGTGAACTGGATATCCTTCAGAATTCAAAACTAAACTAATACTTCCCTTCTGAAGTTTGCTTTGCAAACATGAACCTAGTCAGTTCTAGTAGTGGTATTACCACCTTCATCATTTAGCAAGTACTGTAAATATTATCCTTGCAGTTTGAGACTCCAGACTTGGTGAGACTGCAGATTAGAGAGCCGTCAGACTGGAGCTGCTGGAGAAGGGGGAGGTCCCCACGCAGCCCCTGGTACTGTGCTGTAGGATACACTCTGTTCTTCTGTATAACACAGCTGTACAACTTCTTCCAAAAATTCAGTTTGGCCAAAATGTTGCATTGCTCCTTGTGAGCAGACTGCAAAAGAAATTCATATGGGAGATGATTTTAGACTGGAGGAGAAAGGAGGTTGGTTCTCATTCATGTAGTTAAAGTTGATCCAAATGTAAGTAATTTGTAATACTGCTGACATCATGGCATTTGACCTCCATATGTCTCAGCCTGTATGGTTTTACAGTTTTCACCTCTGACTTCCTATTTGATCTTAATCCACTCCTTGGCAAACTAGAACAGTTACGATTTCTGTTACGGTTTCTGCTCCTTCTGTACTCCATTTAAAATATAATTTTAGCCCAACCTTACTTTCCAGGTTTAATATACCACTAAAAATGGTTGTATTTTTTAATTAAGAACTAGTAATAGATGAAACAAAGAATGGTTGCAACAACACATTTCTGTGACCAAAGTGACCATAGCTACAGTGAAGTTTCCTATGTCTCCTTCTGTGTAGGGCTCTTCAGTGCAAGAAGAGTAATATGTTTGTAAGAGTTCTGATTCCTCATGCAACACCTTCAATGAGTAACCAAGGCAGAACTTTATTGACTTAGTGGTGCGCAAATGTCAGTAGTGTTCTTAAGTTTATAACTTATAAGTAATTTTTAGGAATTCTGTGCACAAATGTTGAAATTAACTAAAAAAAAAATCACATTTAGGGTCTTTCATGTAAAATTTCACATAAGCACTATGTAAAAAAATAAATCTTTTTATCAAGAAAAGCATTATAGAGAACTCCTGTGTTTGATAGGGGATCTGATATGCTGAGACTTTGTATCATGGTTGTATTCTGGAGGTGTCTGCAGAAGCATAGACTGAATTTCACAATTGCTCTTTTGTGCATGGTAAGTATTTAAAATCTAATTTAAATGTTCTTATTCGCAGCTCCTAGGAAGAGATGCCTCCTCAGGTGGCTGGATTCAGCACCAGGATATTTTTAGTCACCAAATCTGTAGTGTAGTGATCATCCTTAGGACTTCAGCTGAGTCTAGTATTCAGGGCTGAACATAAATGTGGGTATGGATAAGTTTGAGTTTGTCTCCATGCTCATGGAATTAATCTCATTGCATAGTTTATGAAAGGATTGAATGTGAATGGAAGAATGTAAATAGAAAAGATATGTTTTCCCACTGATCAGTTAAACTACAGTGCACTTAACATTTCAGCTACAGTGACCAGATTTAACTTCCAAAGCCTAAACCAGTTGGCCTCTCCTAGCCATTACTCAGTCAGAGCAAATGGTACCAAACATCAACTTCTAGCTGGGCCATGCCTGACTGGGAAACTTCCTTCCCCAGGTCATACTTATTATTCCCTCAGTGTCCTTTGCTCATGTTTCATGCTCAGTTCACATTGTGTTTTCTGTACTCTCTTCGTATGTGTTCAAACCTGGTCCTTTAGCCACATCTTATGACTTCCCTGTAAACCAAAAGGTTCAGAACTGTAACAATTTCAAGCAATGGAAATGAGGAGAGACCAAATCATCTTCTGTCAAGAACTTGATGCAATTATATATTTTTGCCATGTGTTTAGTTAAAATCTCCTGTGCCATACAGTATTGTACGTGTCAAAACACAGCTTGCTTCAGTAGATGTAGTCAACTGCTAAAAATCAATAAATATTTTTGCAGTTTGCCACTAGGGAACATTATCCTGTGTTTATTAGTTGGCATTTTTACACTTCAGATGTAAGAAATAACAGATCTGTTGAGTCTTAGTGTATTGGACTACTTCTCTGCTGGCTGACTGCTACACTGCTGTGAAATGTCGGCACGGTTAACGTGAGCAGCAGCACTCGAGCCATGGAGGCGAGTCGGCTGCAGTAGGCTAGGTGTGGTGTGGGACCTCTTTTCACAAAATGTATTTTGTAGCCCTTTTTTTGATTTTCATGCATTCTCAGCTGGATTCTCAGTGATTCAGTGCTGGGTAGTATAAAATGAACCATTGTAGAAGAATAGGCATGCTGGGATTTAGGGCTTGAGGGATATCAGCAGGCATGTTTACCACACGTGGCAGTGAAAGCTGCTTGCCTCTTCCTCTTCCTTGTGGCTGAGACTGTGAGGAGCCCCCAGACCTTTTTTAATCTTGGCATTTCTCAGCTGTTCCCTTCTTACTGAGGTGCCCTAACCCCCTTCATCCAGATCTGGTGATCAATGCACACAGTTCAAGCCTGTTTGTCTGATTATATCATTTTCATACCATCAGGCAGGTTAACAAAAGACATCACCATAGGAGATTCCGAGATATGAAAGCATGAAGTGCTTTTCACATAAATTTTTCTTCCTTTTTTAATACTTTCCCCGTTTCTAGTTTGGTTTCGATATTTTTTTAAAAAACTCCAGTTTTACAGACCATCGGTAAGTGAGGTGGATTAAAGAAATCGTATTTGGATCTTTTATGAACAACAAAAACTGACAATTTCTTAGTTTAAATTAGCAGTTACTAGTAAGGGTTTGCTTAGCAATTAATGCAAACGTGACAGAGATATTAATGTGACAGAGATAACGTTTTATTCATGCTGGCAAAAAGTGAGGTGATCTTATAGTTTTCCTGTTCTTTAGGCCCTGAGCCTAGAGGAGTCCAACACGTTTTATCCTAACAACATGTACCACAAAGGAAAACTGGTTACAAATCTGTTTGCTCGAATGGCAGTTTACATTTTCATTTACATTTGTAATAATTTCAAGTACTACTTTTTTTTATAGGTTTGGGAAGTGGTGGGCTGGAAGCTGTTATCAAAATCCAGTAATGAAGACTAGAGGCAAAAATTTAATGCAAAGTAGGCAAGTGAGCAAAATTAAAACAGAAGTTAAAAATGGTCCTTGTTTCAGCTATTTCCTGTGCACTGAAGAAGCTTGAAGTAGATTTATCTGTTGAGATCTAGGCCAAATTATACAATCTGAAATTGAGATTGTCACCACTAACCTACACTTTTCCTGATTAGCACAGGTGATGTTTCTAGTCTTAAAGTTGTTGAAACAAGTCCACCTTCTGTACAGATTTTTAAATGCGCAGGAGAAATTGGTACAGAAGACAAAGGTACAACAGTGTCTCATTATCCACAAACAAAACTGTGCTTTCACGTAAACCACTTTTTAAAGCAAGGTGATTTTGCCTTTGCTTTGTGATTGTATTAAAGCTTAATATCTTTCACTCCTGTAATGTGTTGTGTCAAGCTTTGGAAACATTAGGTTGCCTGACATTTTGTTGCTACTTTCTTTTTGACATATTATCCCATGAGGCAAATGAGCAATCTGCACTGGCAATATTCCCTGATGGATTCGTATCGACATAATTAATTCACAACTTAATCCCTTCACATGCTGTTCTGTATAGAAGTAGTTAGATGGAGCAGGTGTGCCAAAAGACTGAGTGAAATCTTGAAAGCAAAATGATAAGTGAAAAGGTTAAGGTACAAGAAGTAGCTTTGTTTCTAATTGTAGTCAGTTGTAAGCATCGCTATCAGGAACAGGACGTGCCCTGCAGTAACAGGCAGTCAGGCAGACCCAGCATGTCCTCAAAACCTGCAGTAACCAACCTTTACACCAAACTGGAAAAATCCTGCGAGCTCTTCCTTAATGGTTGCCTGCACAGGTGATGAGTATCTGTGTGACAGAGTCCCAGGGGTTAGAAAAGACATTCCCTAGGATGTGCTGTAGCATCCTAGTCCAGATTAGAGACCCCTTTTAACATCTCCTATGCACCAAAGCCCACTCTTTTTGCTGCTATTTTATAGATGTAATATAGGACAAAATCTAGTCTGTGTGTCTGGCAATAAAAAAAGGTGGGGAAAAAAAGGTTAATGGTTCAACATATTAATTGAATTATTTCACACTGCCTTCTGCTTTTTACCTTTATTCCCCAACCTGCCTGCATGTGTTTTTTGCTCTCATGCACCCGCAGCGTTATTGCAGCACTGCCTGTTGGAGGTGTACGAGGCCAGGTGGTGAATTTCCTTTTCTCCTGGTTCTACTCGCCGTAAGCAGACCTGCATCTGTTTGGTGGCAGCTTATACACAGATGCTGGCTACGGCAATGCTTTCTGCAAACACACCAGAATTCTCAGCAGTTTCATACAAATGACTCTTTGGCAGTTCCCTGATGCCCATCTTTTTGTAATTAAGCCATCACATTCTGTTATGTATTGTCTCCAACTCAGCAGTACAGAAATACTTCTTTTAGGAAGCCAGTTTGGGCTGATAAAATAGTCAACAATTTTAAGGTCATTTTTGGGAAGAATTATTTTAACAGACATAAATATATCCAGATTTGGGTGTGGTTGCCTCATCTTGATGAATTTTGGTTACATAACTTTTCTCACACACGAATCTCAGGCATGGAAGCCCTTTGAAATGAGCTCTCTAAGAAGATACCACAGGTACTAAAGCTATATAGAGAATGATGATTAATAGGGTTTCCTCCTCTCTTTCCTCCCTCCATCCATCTGTAACAAAACTGTGGCAGACTAGAGAGATACACATTACTTATTTTCTGTCATTGTGATCTGGGTGGTTTTATTCAGAATCCCTTGAGAGGCTGCAGAACAAGCACATTTTGATTTTGCTTTTAATTCTGTCAGAGAAGCATTTTCTGCTCATATTCCAAAATATGGATTTAGGCTTGCCTGCACCCTAGGGCAAGCAGCAAACATTTTAGGGTCAATAGCAGCTTTTCTGTGTGTTAAAATGTCATCATGTCTAAGGATTGTATCTTACTATCTTGAAGGAGTAGGATCTGAGGATTTCCAGATTCTCACTGGATCACAACACTGAATTTAGCCCTTAAAGGCATTCAGTGTCATGAGGTTTTTAAAAGCAAAACAGTGTTTGAGTTCCTGCTTAGAGACCTTTTACTGCTGATGATTTAGACATCTTTCAGAAAGATGAGAAGCACACTCTACTACTTTCATTTTGGAATCCCTAGTACATTCTTGACACATTTTTCCTCACAACAAAATTTATGCATACCAACTCACACAACTGCAAGGTATAAATATTTTGATTAATACTTGAGGAAATTGACATATGTAACTGGCATTTGCCCTGCAGTTCTGAGTTTGGTACAGGTATGTGGCTAAATTGTAGTGATCCCTGAATTTCATTTTTTTACTTCAGTTTTCTATCCCTTCATTTTTAGAGTAGCGTTGACTTATGCCCAAGACAATGAGAAGATTAATGAAACACAAAAGGAGCATGTTTTCCATCATTAAACTGTCCGTGAACCATGAAGCAATGAGCCAAATATTTGTACTACAGCTTAATATTGTGCTTTTTATTCTGTACATGTTTATAACAGGAAAATTGTAGCCCTGGTGAGTTGCCTGTACAAGAAGTAACTGGTAAAGGCTGTGATCCAGAACTATTTCTCAATGACTTTAAATCTGGGGATTGTACAGTCTCTCGAGTAACAATTAAAACAATGCATTTAGAAACTGCCATTGCAAATCTAGAATTTACCTTCATATGTTACCAACACTCTGATATCAGTACACTCAGTAGAATATATCATAGTATTCCCTAGAATTACACTATATTAAAGTCTCAATTCATATTCCTAAACAGTCAATAAGTCAATGGACTTTGAAAGCATTAGAAGTTAAACATGCTAATATACTTTTTAAAAGTATTTTATTTTGTGACAAGCATTTTTATGCTTCTTTAGGTTATATATTGCATCATGTTACATAATAACTGGACACCTCACATTTATTCTTCAAGGATTTCAAAAGATACAGCCAACATTACTTATTTTTAATCCAGTGTAGCTACAAAGTCCAAGCACTGCCACCTGCAAATGCTCATCAGTGCACTAAAATATTGCACTGGTAAAATTTCTAGTAGTGCACAACTTCTGACTGTTATTATGCTGGTTTTTCTTTCATATTTTAATCTTTTTTAAGGCAACCCTTTCTCAGAACAACATTTTGCTGTGGCAGAAACTAATTGTAGCAGTATGCTGGCACCGTACTGTCCTAATATTACCTTCAGGCATACAGTATTGTTCCATGCTGTAACAGAGCTGCTTTCAGGGTATGGTTGGTGATGAGGATCAACCTCCCTAAATTTCCATTTTTTGATCTTCTCCTTTATGTGTTTTGTTTAAGCATCTAGCCACTATCACGAACTTGTTTCCTAACCGCTCTTTCTCAAACTGACTTTCAGCCTTTTCATCACTTCCTTGTCAGAAGCTTCTATTTTGGAAAAGGGAGCTGAGATACATCGTTTTAGAGTATGTGACCAATTCTTTTATATTCTTTCATTGAAAGCAACTACCAGGGCAGCCAAGGGTGTTATGTGGAAAGTGAGGTCATTTGAGGGATGCATGATGAAGACAGTAAATGAAAGTCACCATATGATACAGGCATTTACACACCAGTTGCTGTCAGTGGAATAGTAGTTGTGAAATATTCAGGGGCAGGTGTGGGAAAGTGCAGCTACTTGTTAGCTGTTGCAGAGCTCTCATATGGGGGAATGTCATTCCTGCAGCAGCACATCGTGCTCTTCCTATCCCTGCAATGCAGTTAACTGTGAGATCTGCAAGAGCTGGTTTGATGGTAGAAATACAGCTTTCTGTCCTGCCTGGGATTGGACCATGGTAATTAGTTTGACATCAGAAGATCAGAGTACACATAATTGTCCTCCGCTGACCACAAGTTGCGAGGCTGAACAGGAGGATTCAGTGCCATTACTATCCCAAGGGAAACTCTTGTGGACCCAGACTGAACTTTGTTTCATGAAACTGAAAAAGAGATATGACAAAGAATTAGTCAGTATTTGAGCAGGAACAAGTTGTTTTGCAGACATGGAGTAAAATTATACAGACAGCAGAAATGTCACAAAACTAAACCAGGTCCTCACTCACAATTGCTGCTGTTGTTGCAAGCCACCTCAGAACTACCAATGCTTACATGTGCCACTCTCTCCTCCAGAGTTGATCTGCCCGAGCACAGTAGCAAGGAAAGGCAGATGCATACTGACTGTGGCATGTGTCTGTTCTCACTAGAGCATGAGCATTTTGCATGGCACAAAAGTTTGAGCCAGCACCTACTCTACTGCCATCTGAACAAGAGGGAAGTCTTTGCTTTGCTTCCTTCCCACATTAAGACAAAACTTATTTTCTTTTTTTTTTTAAAAAAAAGAGAATGAAACATTCATTATTCCATGAAAATTTAAATGTGCACTGGTATACAAAAGCTAAAATGAATCTCAGTCTCAACAGAGAGGAACTGTTTCTGCTGTTTTGTTCTTACAGCATTCAGTAATATCTACCTGATTACCGAACTGAGGTACAGCATAAAAGTGGTTTCCTTTGTACTTGGCCTTTTGATCTTGAATACAAAAAAATGTATTATTGAGTAGAACCACTACTTTTGATGAGTCCTTATTAGTATGTTTGCAATGTGGCATAGTCCAAGTATGCAGTTGCTGAATTCTTTCCAGATATGCTTTGATATTTTCACCACACTTAAATTAACTTGAATTAGTACTGTTTCATATACATTTTTATTTGTTTCCTTTGTTTGTGTTTTTACTTTTGACCACATTAGAAGCCTCTGATAAAGTGTTTTCTTTGGGAATCCAGACTTTTTGGTTGACTTTATTGCTTTTTTAAAAAGCCAACGACCTACAACAAACACCATCACACTAGATTTCAGGGACAGACTTGCTAAGGACACAATGTTTTTGCCATGCTCCTCTTTGTAGGTTGTGATTGATTAACAATTTGTCACCGTGTGTACCTTGTTTTGCCACGTACATGGCCCAGAAACAAACTGGCTACCTTGAAATAGAGTTGTCTTTGTTCCCTGGCATTTACACAGGAAAAAGAAGTGTTTGAAGATTATGATGGGACTTTGGGAATGATATGCTGAGGCAACAAAGAAAGGTGTTTTTTTTCCTTCTTTTCCTTGTTAATGCTTGTTGTATGCACAGTTGTAAATCACTGGTTTCCTTTTCTGTTTTTCTCCGTGGTTTTGTTGAGTCTGAAAGAACTCCTGGGTCTGTGTACATCTTTTATGTTGTCTTTCCCTGTGAACTCTTCCATGCCTTGCGGTATTGGGGAGCCTTCCTTGGAGCATTGCAAGAGTCTTTTGCATTTCTGGAGTGGTACTGAGTCCCTCTATCCACACGTGGCAGCACTATCTTTTGTTTATATCCTTTGTCTTCTTGCTTCAGGGCTGTGCTTTCCCCATGTGAATTCCATTAGATTTTGTGTCTTTTTTTAAATGCCCAAAGGGATATATGTATTCCCTCTGATTTCTGGCAGCTGGACTTCTATGCTGGTTTTTTTACCCTCAGGCTGAAAAAATTCAGGATCCCTTTCCTTATCTAGGGCACAAGCATCCACTTGTGCTGATAACTTAGGCAAAGAAGGGACATTTCCAAGATGCAGTGACATCTTAAAGCTTATGAATGTGCAGTCATGTAATGCTTGAGCAGCAGAGATAGAAAATCTGACCAGCAGAACCCATGTTGCAGACAATGGTACTGTCACATTGACATTACAGCTGTTTGTGCTAACAGACCCCTACACAGACTGCCACAGTGGAGATGTGTCAATCAAAGGCTCACATAACTCTAAGGATTGCTATTGCTTTACTTGCAGAAGGTCAGGGTTCAGCTGTCTGGACTGAAACTAGACTAGAATACATATATGCCCTGGACCGTGCTGGTAGCAGATGCTTTAAAGTGTAAACCATGTCTGATGCATTTTCAGCAAGAAATCTCTCTCAAGATAATTCCTCAAATAGTTCTCAGCCTAGATTTCTGTCTTTAGATGTCCTTGGTTGCTTCATAATCTTTCTTTTGGGGGACTGTTTGATACCAGCCCCTAGGCTGCTTGTGTTCCTATCCCACTGATAGCAGCTCTTGTTCAAAGGACATTTGTAGCAGCTATTTAATTCTGTGTGGAGAGCAGAAGCCTTTGAAATGGATGCAGCTGTGGTGAGCTGTCAGAAAGGAGCATTAAAGAAACAGTTTTCCTGTATTTAGAATATTGTTAGCATTTTACAACATTTAAACAGTTGGGAAGTTATGTTTTACTTATTTGAATGCTTCTTACTGTGACAAGTCTTGAAGTAGAGCTGTGAAGGGAGTGGAAATATTTCAAAGTAATCTTGCTTACTTGGGCAGTACGGAATTCTGCAAAAAGGGGGTGATCTGAGGGGGTTAGGCTGTGCTCATACATCCCTAAACACATTAGAGAATAGTAGCAAGCAAAAGTATTAATTTAAGAAAGGTGTCCTTGTTTGTCCCTCCCTTCTTTCTTTGCTATTTCTGCTAGACAGGTCTGCTCTCGCACCACTGTGGGCGAAGCAAAGGTTGTCATGGTTTGGAGGGTATTCAGTGGTTTTGAAAACTGTAGGTGAAATTAGGAAGAAAGATGTCCTAGGAATTTCAACGGTGCATGATTTTGCTAGAATTAAGAGTAAACACAACTGATCATAAAAGGACTGGACAGTTTCATAAATGTAGCTGCATATTCTGCAGAGACTGTTCAGAAGTATTCAGTCTGACATCCTAGGGCTCTCAGCAATTAGTTGTGACTCAGTATGCTGGAGATATTTATATATGGCCTAGTAGGTAAACTCTTGCCATTTTGCTGTTGAAAATAATTTTCTAATAATTTTTTAAAAAAAGAAAGTTGCCAATCCCACACACACCCCAAGTTGTTGATTCATTACCAATCCTGCAGATTAAATTAGAGAATCCTTTCCTTGGTTTCTGGTTCTCTGTTTTTGTGCTTCTTGGAGAACTTGGGCTCCCAGAGGAAAACAGCAACTGCTTTTGTTGTTCTTTTGGGGAGAGCTTTTGAACGAGCTTCCTGATCATAGATTTTTGAAAGTATAGTTCAGTAATAGATGGACAAGGGGTTTGAAGAGAGAACCTGAAGCATTTTTACAAGCTTGTGAATTGAGGAAGAATAAGCAGCTGTATTTACCAACACGGGAGGATAAAAGCAGTAGAGGGCCAATGCCAATCAATCCATGTCTCTTCATCTGTTTATTTGTTAAGATGTTAAAGCTGGGCACTTACGGTGCAAGAGCAAAACAGGAAAACCTTGTGTGTGGGAACTGGAGAGAAGGACAGAGAGGGGTTAGTTATGTGATAATACCCTGTAGAGCATCATCTGAACTCCAGTCTGTCATCCCAAATGGCTTGGTTACCATCATGTCTGATTTCACATAAAAGCCAATAGTGAGCAAAGTGTGTTGTTTGTTTTGGTTTTGTTTCTTTTGTTTGTGTTTTTTTTTCTGTGATTATGCAAAATATGATTGTCATGTCTTGCACACCATGAAACAGCTGGGAAAACGGCAGGTCCACCCCAGACTTCAGGTATCTAATTGGCACGTTTAACACGTGAGTTCAGTTCTCCTATCATGCTCTGTAAACAATGGGATAGAGGAATCGTCAGAAAGTCACTTAATTAGTCTGAATATGGTTTCTGGAGGCCCAGACTAGCATTCAAACTATAGCTTCAACTTGGACATTGTTGGTAGGATGAATTCTGGCATAATCAAACTTTTTACTGGGATAGGACATCAGTGCTGAGATGTTAAGGTACACACATTCGGCCAGCTTGTCTTTTTACTACCTGTTTTGATAATAATGCTCTTAAAATGGTTATTGAGTTTTTTGTCAGTTTTAGACTAGAACTGTGGTTTATTTAACCAAAATTTAAAAATTTATTTTTGACAGGAAAAATCCATTGCTTGTCCCAAATTTAGGATTAATTATATTTAGTTTCTAAAAATAACTAAAAAAATCATGTTAAGTAAGTTTCAAGTATTTTTTTTTTCTTTTCTTCAGTTTCAGTAAGTTGCACAGACAAAACAGGTACACTCTTGGCTTCTAGTGCTTCATCTTCAACACTCTTATTCCTCCGTATATGGGGAAAAAATTGCAGTTAATCCATTGTGTGCCAGGGTCAAAAGCTTCTGAATATCTGAAGCCATGGGTTGCTTGTTTCTCCTTTACCTCCCTTTGTAGAGTCACCCACCAGGTGACTGTGCAGCCTCTCAGGAGTGCTGCTCAGTTACTCGTACCTCGATGCTCATTCTTTCTCCACTTGTTCAGACAATCTCAGTATGAGGATTTACAAATTAATAAAAATGTAGTTGTGAAGTGAATTGTCTTATCAAAATACCACATCCATTGCTGCAGAGAGCTGAGTTACCTGGCGAGGACATGTGCTTATTCACTGCATTTGCTGGTTTTATCATGGGGCAGGCTGCATCATGGCACACAGTTTAGCGTAGGACGGGAATGAAGTCAAGACCCTGATCTCCTTAGCAGTGATCTAGGTCTAGCCATGTTTGTACGTGACCAATGCTGAGTATAAATAACCCTGCTTTCTTGCCCACTTCCCTCAAGGAATTGTAGCAACAAATGCTACACCCGTTTAGCTGATTCCTCTGGAGCTGACTCATTGGCTCTAGAGGTGCTGTATATTGTTTTCCTGTGGTCAAGAGTTGTTCTATAGTGAAGTGATGAATCAGACTATTACACTGATTATTTTTTTTTTAATTATTTTGAATACTGTTCAGTATTGTCACTGGAGATTCAACATAAGCACGAGACTGAAGTTATGACAAGATACCAAGTCAGTGGCAAAACTATCTTTCTGCAATTCATCAGGCAGAATACATGAAGTAATTTTTAAAAATAGAACCAAAATGAATTAATAGCATAACAATTCTTACTTCTGAGAAACTAATAAAAACTTTACAAGGAAATTTAAGTTAAAATAGCAAGATCTGCATTGTCTTCCACCTTGTTGTCATAGTTCCATTTCAAAATAATTCCTTACAGTAACTCAGTCTTGCCATCAGTGCGACAATACTTTCTTGATATAAACATTTAAGAGTCTAGTGAAATATGGGGCATGTTTTAAATTTTATCCTTCAAAGCCCTTTCAAGAACAAATACTTTAAAAATGGATTTATATTAATCTCAATTTGATGGATATTTATGATATAAAAGATATATCCCACCTGCTCTTCCCATTTGTCAAAGTAGGATTATTCTTTGTTATTGGATAATACTTTATCAAATGGATTGTGTTCATTTAGATATTTAAACTCAGTTTTCCTTCCCAGAGTTCCTTCCTTTTGTTAGTGTTTAGCAGCAGTGAACAGAATAAATATATTTAGTATACAAAATTTAAATAAAATAGGAATGGCAGCCGTCCAATAAAGCAGTGTAGCTTAGCATAATGAGCACTAATAAAGAAGATAACAAGTCTATTAGCTAATGTTTATTCTTAGATAATGGGAGCAATTAAATGTAGCACAATACAGAGGAATTTAATGGTTGGAAAGACATTAGTCTGGCTACTTTAGCAATATCTGTTTTTACTTTTAGAAATGTGAATCCTGTTATTTTAATTGTGTCTGCTTCTGTTTCCTTGAGCACCTCCTTTCCTACATGCACATTTGGATATGGAATTTTGGATTTTGTCCTCTCCTCATGAACCTTTCTAATAATTTTTTTTATGAATGACTGAATGAACCTTTTCAACCACTTCTGTGCATTGCCTCCAAAATTGCTCCCATTCAGCAGCATGGAGAAGCTTCAAACTGCATATGATATTCCAAGTGTAGTATCAGCTAGTCATATGGATTAAGAAATCAGTTGTGTGAATAAAACAGCATATAACCAAAATCTCAGATTCTTAGTGAAGAGTTGTACTACACATGCCTTTCTAAGACATAACTTTCACAGTGCTTTTCTCTTCGAGACTTACTTACATTGGGAAAAGTGATGTCAAAATCTCCTATTCTCTGTGTGTGTTTCAAGATGCTTTCTCCAAATATTTTTATTTCACATTGTAAGACAGACTTTATTTCTGTGTTTCTGTATTATCATTATTATTACTTTATAAATATAATGTGTGATGTTGAGAACTTAAAATCTTTACTTTTGAGTAGCTGTTAATAGAACATACCAATACAGGATGATCTTCAGGTCTGGGGAGGATTTCCCCTTAGTAAATCATCATTCCTTTTTATTATATCCCAAATCCCATTAGAGCTTGCAGCAACTTTCAATTTAGTGTTATCTATGAATTTAGTTAATGTTGTTACCCCATCAGATTACTTATGAAATTGCTAATGAAAATTGGAATTACCACTGTTGTCTATACTTCCCTACAGAAAAACTAATGCTAAATAGGAATGTGTGAAATCACTGAGCACTAAAGCCAAATATATTCTTTATATTTTTTACTATCTTGAATGACCCATATGAATGACCTAGACTACCATTTTTGCTTTTAAAACTTTTTAAGAAATTACATGAAACTATTTTTTTACATTTTCTCATTGAATATTTTTTTCTGACTTTCTCTGTGGTGATACAATAGAAAACTTGAAGGACATTTTCAGTGAAAAACTAGAATTAAGATGATACAAATTCTGAAATGCTGTAAAATGAATGAACAAAGTTATAGAAAAATGTAGAAGAGAGGAATCCAAATGATAAAGACATTGTAAGATTTGATGAAGTTGAGGATTGCTTTAGGATAAAAACAGACTGGGGAGCCTGACTTTTTGACTTTGTGAAGTTTGAGTTGTTTTTTCCCTGAATTCAGTATGTTTTAGAAATAATCTGTGATAGTGTTTCTCTTTTTCACCCCTCAGACTTATGTGCTCTCTGGAGCATAAAATCTTCAATCTTGAAAAGCTTCTCTGTTAGACAGGATGCAGTGGCTGTATCCCAGTTGTGGTTTGCTCTTTCCTTTCATAAGATAACCAGAAGTAATAGCCCATTTCTGGTGGTTTCCCACCTTTTCAGGTTTTAAGTAAAATTAAAGCAGAGGTATTTTTTTATAGCATACTCTGTCATATCAGGTTATTTTTTTCAGATCTATGATGTGCACTGTTTTCCTGCTTGAGTAAATACTGTATGCCTGCTTGAACAGTTTTATACAGAGGGATTTCTCAGTGGGCATGCAATCAATTGTAGAAACATTTCCTGATTTCATGGTGTAACATATGATGATAAGTCATGGTACTGTAAGTCGTAAAAAATATTTTTTCACATCCAAATTCTTTACAGTCTTATGCTAGAAGCCAAGTGTTGACATTCATGGCTTCATAACTATATATTAGTGATTTAGCAGCAAAGGACTATAATATAATTTTTAATATTAATATTTTGATATTGTGTAAAATAATAAGTAAGGATTTTTTTTAAAGTTCAGGTTGTTCAGTGGTTTTGCTAAGAATACTTCTTTCCCTATCCACATACAGCAAGTTGCTTTTTATATAGCTTTCCTTGAAAAATGTATATATATTCTAAAATACGCTCACCAAGAGATGCAATAAATGAATTCTAAGGTCTTCTATACAATGAGTGTTAGTTTTATCTTGGTATGGAATATCAAATAATGAATGTCTGTGTTACCACTGATATACTGTATATTTTCCTGTATGCTAGATGGTGAGTGGTCAAACTTGACCTGCATCTCGACAAATTAGATTATGAGCTGTATCTGTTTCAAAATTCATATATCTGCATTAGTACTCTGATGACTGCAGTCAATATACTTCATTTTGCGACAAATATTTGAGCCTGAGCTCAGAGTGGTGTTATCACAGACCTGTCTTGTGCCCCAGAGCAAGGCAAAACTTGCTCAAAACAATTCAGTCTGTCTTGTAGGCATCCTCTTAATGTTCACCAGTTATCTCATTTCATTTTGTATTAGTTCCTCCTTTTTGTAATAGGGTGAAAACACTCCTGTAATCACCATGGATATTGGGGGAGGGTGAAGGGAAAATCAGTAACATTTCCCCTGATATCAGCCTGTAACACACAATATAAACCCATTCAGATAGCCAAGCTCAATGCAAAGGAGCTGGCCCTGGTGCAGCTAGCAGCATTGTAGCTGCATCATTTTAGCACTGTGCCTGTTCTAGTTAATTTCTCATGAGAGCAATTAGTATGGGTATAAAAGCATGCTCATGTGGCTTTTCTCCTTTCCAAAGCCAACTACCCCTGCATGACTATTCTGCACTGAAGAGGTACACTGGATGCTAGAAGTTACCTCAGTTACGTCTCTTTACACGGCATTGCATTATATGATGTTCCCAAAGCAAGGAGTTTTTGTATGATTAACTTCAATAGATATTGTGGTGGTATGTTATTCATGCAAACTAAAGTATGATGCACCTAAATTTTCACTCCAGTTTTCCTTGGAAACCTTCCTGTAGTTTGAATAATGGTCAGTATACACTGGGAGATATATCAGAAGGAGTTTTTACCAAGTTGAAATAGTGTATACAAACACAGTTTCCTTTGTCAGCTACCAAATTTAAAGTCATCTAGAATAATGAAACCTGATTTTTTTTTGACAAAATATATTTTTCATAATATCATGTTGAATTGCCTAATTAAATCCCTAACTTTTAATTCTCTACTAATTAAAACCAATATAATATTTTAATTTGTTTTTGTTTTGTTTTGTTTTTTGTTTTTTTCTGGTTTGTTGTTTTGTTGCCTTGGATTGATGCTGTATTAGCTGACATGCAGTCAGTCCGTTTGCCCTCTTCAAACATGGGCTCTCAAACCAGAATTACCCCACTAATTTCCATTTGTATACAAAATGGAACACGATGCCTCTTAGGCAACTCTTTCATTTTCAAGGAAAAGAACACATGTTCAGTTCTTTTCTGCAAATACCAAAAAATTGTCAGCTGTTTGTAGGTATTTTCTTGATGTTTATTGTTGCCTGCAGAACCCTGATACTGTAAAATAGTGTAAAACATAGATGTGTTTCTTGCATCAAAGATTTTGCAATGATCCCTGTGTCTTAGTGGCCTGAGAAATGTTTCTGGTTTTTAGTATTTTGTAGTTTACTGGGTAGCTGAGTTTCCAGAGTTGTTAGCTGGTTTCTGTGCCACTGGAGTGGGGCCTTAACTGGGCCCACACTTTCTGCTTAACTGCAAGTCAACAGAGACTAGGCAGCCCATTGGGAGCATGAATGATGTATTTTATGCCTAGATGAAAACAGGCTTCTTATGCATTTATTATGTGCTTAATTTGGTGTGACAAGTTGCATTTATTTTGCAGTTGTGATTTTTGAAAAAATGAGTTCTTTCAGTAATTGCTAGTAAGCTTTATGTTTACATTGTACCATGTGGAGTTTGGTACAGGTACTCCATACAAGGATTGGTTTGGCATATATTACAGAATCCAGTGGAAAATTGGGATCCAAAGTGAATCCAGTATCAGCTTTAAGATGTACCAATATAATGTGTCTGGTATAAAAGCAGAATTAAATATCCAGCAATCAATAGACATGGTAATTACCTTTCCCAGTGGTGGACTATTACCAGATCCAATATTGCATGCAATCTTCAAAATTGTTCTTCTTTCATTTATAAAATAAAAATTTCTTAAAATAAATGGATATAAAACCATTAAACAAATGCAGCATCCGTAATAATTTCTGTTGCAATTAACCAGAACAATATAATTTTTACTTGCATTTCTTCTAGGAATTCTGAAAACAGTAAGATCAGATCTGACACCTTACCATCTCTCTGAGCTTTTGTGTATTTAGTTACTTTGAAACTTCTGCAAGCTTTGCATAAACCCTGGAAGAAGAAGGTAGAAGGTGAACAGGGGCCTGTGTAAGAAACAGTGTCACATTGAGATGCCAGTGTGAGTTTTGTGGTCTTTATTCCTTGGATCTTTGGTTTCTGTGTAAAGTGGAAGTTAAGGGTCAAATATTTGGTGAGAGTGACCATCAATGAGTCTAAAAGACTGGGCAGCTTCCAAAAGGAAAGCAGAAAAACCTTTACAAAATTAAATAGTATTTGGAAATTGTAGTTGAGGACTTTATGACAATATAAAATTCAAGTTTCCTTATGCTCACAAAAAAATTTCTGGAAAGTGGCTGTATTCACATTTCTGTCAGACTTAATCAATTATATTTTGGCACTTACATTGTATCTTTATGTCAGTTTCTCCTTATCTGAATGAACAAGAATCAAATAATTTCTTGTTGAAGTTCAGAGAAATTATCTGGTATCTTATTCTACAAACTGCATCTTTAAAAAAAGAACAGTGTGGGCAGATGACTTCACCTAAATAGAGCCTTTTTTTTTTTTTGGGAAGTCAGGGGACTCCATGTGGGTGTAATGATCCACATTTATGCACCTGTGGACCTCAAGACTCAGGCAATTTAGGGCATTAAAAGATTTATTTGCTTGACTACTTCCATTAATTTTAGTAAAGGTATTCACACTAATAAGCACCAAGCTCAGAAGTGTTTGCAAGATCAGCCCCTACAGTATTGAAATGACTGTGTAGTTCTGGCACCTTTGCCGCTGAACTTTCCTCTTTTTTTCTTGCATAAACAAATGATGCAGCTGCAAATGTGTGTCTGAAAACAGTGGTCATCTCTGCAGTATCAACGTTTGTTGAATGTACTAGGCCACAGATATTGCAAGAGATTCTGTTGTTCTTCAGTTTTCTCCTCTGCTTCAGGAAAAGCCCAACAACAGCGACAGCGATACCTGTTGGTAAACAGATGATCACCGAATGCTGACAGCTGTACTGTAAAATCCCTATTACGGATAACCTTGCTGTGCTATTTGCCTTTGCAAGGAACGTCTGTCCTTTTCTAAATTGAATGATTGGATGGAAATTGTCATTCTTAATATGTTTACCTTCCATTTAATGAGCAATCCCATTATGGATGCTGAAGACAATGCAGCCTCGCGCTCGAGTTTCATTACAGTTCATCAAAGAAAATACCCTTGCAATGTCAGAGCTCTCTGCGGCAGGCGGCACCGGGAGCTGCTTAACAACCCACCATGGAAGAGGGAATCGTTTAAAGTCAGTACGAAAAGATTAAAGGGAAAAAATTTCAAACTAGGACTTATCTAAGGCCAGGAAATGCCTCAAGGCACCATCTGCAGAATTTCAGTATTTTGCATTGTCTGGTAATATAGTGTATGAGATCTTCCAGTAATCAGAGCTTCTCCTCCCCCAGTGCCCTCGTCCTCCTGTTCCTATCACCCAGGCTTCATTGTCCTAGCAGTCTAAAGACAATAGAAAGACATTTTCAGAGATTTTCTTTTTGCTTTCATGAAACTTACTCCCCCAGTAATTGACCAATTTCTGCGTTTCTATTGAAGTTAAAAGCACTGGCAGTGGCAGAATATGTGCTGCTGACTGCAGCTTTGAATGACCCACATTTTATTTGGCTAGTTGATAAGTGCAAAGAGAAGTCAAACAAGTGTAAACTATAGACAAAAATCAAACATAAAACAACCAGGGTATGTGTGATGTGCCATATGATTGCCTGCTTTTTACGATCTATTATTTCAGTGGATGATT
The DNA here is from genome assembly GCA_013398125.1 of Aegotheles bennettii. Lineage (NCBI taxonomy): Eukaryota > Metazoa > Chordata > Aves > Caprimulgiformes > Aegothelidae > Aegotheles > Aegotheles bennettii. The sequence continues at coordinate 151,981 of VZRW01011682.1, read as the reverse complement.
TGAATTTATATGAATGCTTCCACAAAATTCACTTTCATTAGTAAACTGTGGGTAATATCATGACCACAAAAATGGGCTGGCAGTTTGTGGCCATGGTGTGTTGGTCTTCATGTGTGCCTTGTGAACTGGTGGGTCTGTGTGTGTTGACAGTTTCAAGGGCAAGCCAGGTTTGATGAGCTGTTCAGCAAAGGTCAGCTCTCTGTTTATTTTTCATCTCCTCTCATCTGGAGCTAGCAAGATGGTTAAAAAGATTTGTTTGGTTGAAATATTTTCACTGTGGCTGTTTATTTCCTCTATGTCTGACTTTCAAATAATTTCCATGATTGTTCAATCTCATTTAATTCCTCACTCACACCTTTTTTTTTTACTGTCATGTAAAAATATGAAATGTGTGCTGCATTCTATAGTGAAAAAACTGTATGGGCTCAGCTATTTTAGTTTTCTGGAAAACCCTTGACTTGTGTAATTAAAATGGCATTTTCCAGTGCATTTTAATAAATGAGCAGATCGTGTTTAAGGCATTCCATTTGGTTTTTCTATCTTTGAGTCCCAGGCATTCTCATCTTCCTGAGTATACAGATTATATGTTTCTAAGCTTTTCTACAGTTTTAAGTTTAATTAAGCAGCATAACAAATTATAGCACATGAGCAGCAAGACTATAAAATCATATAACATCTAAGTATAGTAACAAATTCATATATTGACTGGAAATACAGGTGCTGTGCTAAATTTGAATCTGTATCTCAGTAAAACTAGAGTTTCCCCATAGTTAAGGTTGATAGTATAGAGATCCTATTTTAACAAGGGTAAACAAATTCAGTAATATTGTATACATTTAGCTGCAAAGGAAAACTGAAAAATGTGTAGATTACTTTTAACAATTCTTTTTCTGCTGTGTTATCACATACACAAGGTGAAGTTAGGCACTATAATTAAGGATACTCAGGGTCAGAATTTTGTTATTTATGCTTGTATATTTTAGATACGATTCAAACTTTCACTATGAACTTCTGATTTTATTTTATTTCCTAATACTTTTAATTTAAAAGTAAGAGTCTCAGAAATCATCAGATGAAGTTTGAAATGGAAGTTGGAATGATTCTACAGAAGTAGGATTAATCTATTGAGAATAAATCATAACCATTTACATATCAGGACTATCTTTGCTTTTAAAGTACAAGCTAGGTGTGCACTTTTTGTTTAAGCACAACTAGTTATACCTTAAATTGAAATAATATTTTTTTCAGATTATACTGAAATCCTTATGTTGCTTCTTGGAGGCCATGTTGGAAATAGCAGGATGAGTTATTTCTGAAATTCTCAGGGTTATGGGAAGTAGTAGAGACAGCCAGGTGAGGGGGTTAAGATAAGGATAAAATAATTGCTTGGTGAAGCATGATACACAAAACAAAAAAGAAATAAGTTTTTGCCTTGTCATAGAATCACAGAATGGTTTGAGTTGGAGGAGACCTTAGAGATTATATAGATCCAACCCCCCTGCCATGGGCAGGGACACCTACCACTAGACCAGGTTGCTCAAAGCCCCATCCAACCTGGCCTTCAACACTGCCAGGGAAAGGGCAGCCACAACTTCTCTGGGCAACCTGTGCCAGTGTCTCACCACCCTCACAGGAAAGAATTTCTTCCTAATATCCAATCTAAATCTGCCCTCTTTCAGTTTGAAACTGTTCCCTCTCATCCTATCATCACCCGTCCTTGTAAAAAATCCCTCTCCAGCTTTCCTGTAGCCCCTTCAGGTACTGGAAGGCTGCTATAAGGTCTCCCTGGAGCCTTCTCTTCTCCATGCTGAACAACCCCAACTCTCTCAGCCTGTCCTCATAGGAGAGGATGCTCTGATCATCTTTGTGGCCCTCCTCTGGACTCGCTCCAACAGCTCCATGTCCTTCTTATGTTCGGGGACCCAGAACTGGACACAGGACTCCAGGTGGGGTCTCACAAGAGCAGAACTATCCTGTTTCATGTTCAAGGCTGGTGCAGAGAAATTCACTTGGGGTCTGGAAGGGACTTTTGCATTCTAGGCAGAAGATCAACATCCTTTATTTTTATATCTTTTTTTTAGGACTATTGTAATTTCCATTGACAATTCAATGTGAAGCAGTTTAAAGCAGCTTACAGCCCTTTACACCAGAAAACCCATTTACTGAGGACAAAAGTAATGGAACCGAAAGCCATTCACTATTAGGTTATCCAGGTGACAACTGATGGGAACTTTTAGAGTGGGTGCATGTGTGTCTTTGTTGTGCTACCTAAATGAGTCATGTCAGTCAGTCATCTTCCAAATGGAAAAGTACCTGCAGAACAGTGGCTATATTTGTTGGACATCAATTGGAAACAGTGTGCAGCCCCAGAGATCAGAAATGTAAAGGGCTTGAAGAAGGACCTGTTGTCCCATTCTCCTGCTCTGAAGGAAAATCCAGCTTTTCTTTTAGTTTCTTTCAAAGTCAAAATTTGGCACAGTAACATAGGCCACCATTGTCCACCCTCTGCACCGCGGAATCCCTAAGACTTTGTTTTCCAAGCATGATTTTCCCTTGCTCTTCTCCTGAGTTTTAAGTTCACCGTACTTTTCAAAGTTTCCTTTTTTTATCTGAAGGAGTTAGCAGTACACAGGCACTCTGCAATGGTGGTGGTCTCATGGTTGTACGTGCTTACTTCGTGTGGAGTAACAGTGACATCCAGTGGTTGGATATTTCGGCCAGATGTATGAATCACTGGACCTAGCAGTATTTCAGTGAATGTGCTCTGGCCAGTGCTTCAGTTAAAGTCCATTGCAAGGTTCCCTGGGGTGGGATGTGAGGGGGAACACAAATACAAATAAACTTTATAGAAAAAGAGATTGGCTTGGAGTCTTTGAGCAAGTGTTATGCTGAACTGGTAGAAAATTCTTTGATTTTTAAATCCAAAATGCATTTTTTTGTGTGTGTTCAATTCTGTGGCTTAAAATCTGTTTGTGCAGCAATGGTAGGTTGTTACATATTGCATCATGACTTTTTGAGTTTTACTTTGTATCTGAAGTTCACCACAAAACTATGCAGCTGTGCACATAAAAGACATTTTCCTTTGCCATCTGTGATTAATATTCTTGTAGTTGAATAGGGGAGAGAGAGAAGATAATGGGAAGAATTTTTCATTTCTTTTCTTTGTGGTATGACATGTTCATTCTAGTGACTTGTTAAACTAAAGGGTCTGTTATTATACATTAAAAAAAACAACCGAGTTACTGCATTTATTCCGTGCAACCTGTTGGGTAATTTTTTGATTGTCAAAGCTTGAATGAAGCTCTTAAACATGAAAAGAAACTTTTATTATTTTTCATCTGAACCAGTCATGTTGGAAGCCATCTCAGGCACAAATTCTTCCCAGTGTGTTGCTGCGCAATTTTTCTTGTAGGCTTATTGGCTTCCATTCATAACAGATGATTTGTCAGCTAACAATGTAAACCTAAATATCTTCTATTATATAAAAAAAATCACTTATTTTCAGTCTCATATTTGTCTCTTAAGTTCTTTAATAGTTTTTCCATAAGCTTTCAATACTAGTGATTTCCCTGGTCAGTAAGGAGAAAGAACAGTGGAGGTGTCTTTCTGCACCCTTTTTTACTGAATATAAATATTTTTTGGTACACCCAGTAAGGAGTCTTTGTTTTGAAATGCAAAAGCATTTGAGATAGAGTCTAAGCTTTGTGATGGTTGAGGTGTGATGTGTTGCTTCTGAGTTATGGCAGTGGTCATTTCTGAAATAGTGCTCAAACTGATTAAGGTAAGATAAGATAAGATAGATGACAATGCCTACCAAGTAATAAAGAAATGTTGCTTTATGGTCCTCCTGGTGATGTAACTGAAGAAGTCAACATGTGGCAAATCAAAACAGGCAATGTCCCTGTAATTTCAAGCCAAATACTGGGAAGCCTTATGCACTTTATGGCCAGTTAAGTAAGCAAGAAACATTGATTTCATTTTGGGAAAGCAGCAGTATGTTTCTGTTCTCTCATTTTTCTGTGTTTTCCTACTTCTCTATGTATCCTGGTGCTAGTAGTTTTTGAGGAAATTTCTCATTATAGGTTAGGGCGAAAAGCTTTGAACACAGAAGGCTTTTGTTGACCTTTCAAAATTTGATGATTTGTCACCAATCTGTTCCAGGGTTAATATGAATGATACCTTTCAGTTGAAGGCTGAGAACTGTAAGATTTATTTTGAAATCCCCCTAGGCTGGAAATAGTGATTTCAGCTGTACGTGCAGTGAAGCATTTACTGTGGAAGTGCCTGAGAAGACATGTCAGCAGTTGTTTTGGGGCAAATCTCATGTCTGTCCAAGCCTTTGTACATGTGCAAGATGATTTAAAAAGAGAAAAGAAAAGAAAAAAAAGTTTATTCTAGTCCACAGATTTGTGCAGTTTGATGCTTAGTTTAATTTTATAACTAACTTTCAATTCAAAATTTAAGCAAAAAACCTGCCGTTTGCTGTTCTTGGCTTCAGTTGTCATTAGAATGTAAATCATTCAGTGCAGTCAGGTGCTTCTGGGGAGACATACTTCAGGGGCTGATTTCCGATGTGTGAAAATTAGAAGAAGTGGTTGGCTTGCTCCAGTACTTCAGCTGGAGATGGAGACATCTGGCCAATGAAATTCTTTTAACATGAAGTATATAAATTTCTTTATCATAGAATCATAGAACATGCCAAGTTGGAAGGAATCCTCCAGGATCATCTAGTCCTGCACAGGAACTCCTGTCCCTGTGCAGGACACCCCAAGAGTCACACCATGTGCCTGAATCCTTCACAGTGTATGAGGCAAAGGAGGTATATTCTTGAGAAAGCACATTTCTCAGGTTTTTGTATTTTGAATCACAGGAGTCTTACATAAAGTTTTTATGTGAACAACTTGTTATCAAAAGGCTGGAATGATTCTAGCCTTGCAAAGGCTAGAACCATGATCTACACATGGGGAACAGCACCACGAATTACTGTGCAGGTAAATAATTTCATCCATCGTTCTGGCACGATGAGATCACTTTAGATGTGTGCTATGAAATGGCTTATTGTATTGCTTGCTGTTGAAACAGCACCAAAACACACTAAGCAGCACAATGTCTGTTGTGACATTTCTGAAATGTGTGATCTTAGCACCCCTCAAGGCTGTTCTTCTCCTCTGCTCCACAGAATCCTGTCCATAATCCCTCCTCCAGGGACTTGGGAGGCATCAGCTTCCCTGGTGGTGTCAAGATTGCACCTGACTGCTGGGGATGTCCTGGGTTACCATGGGCAGAGTGGAAACTTCAGGGGTTTCGGGTGACCGAACCTAGGGATTTTATCTGGGTTTTTTATGCAGCCAGACATTTCAACCAATTCTTTGCTCTATTTGCTTAGTGAAAAGTGAAGACAGTGAAAGGCAAAAGGCTGTTGATGCAGTAAGAAATTTTCTTGTCCTTAGTTAACAATGGCTGTGGAAACAGTCACTAGATTTCAGTCTATCTATGCAATTCTGAGCTCTTGCTAACCTGTTTCATACCAAAACTCTCTTGTCCAAATCAACAGCAGATTCAACCAGCATTCCAAGCACAAGCCATAATTTAATAAACACATAAGGACATTATTAATGTGTGGGTTTTTTGAGGTTGTCTTGGTCTATTTAACTGGGTTTTCCTGACTTCTCTGCCTCTCTGTAGCATACAGCCTGTTATTGATTCAATCTATTTCAATTCAAATTTCAATTGATGTAACTAAAACACAGTTCTGTATGACCCTTTTTTTTGTCATGAGAAAAACTTCAGATATTTGTTTCTTTCTTATTTTTAACCTTGAGGTTTGATCTTTAGTGACAGTTTAGATTTAAAATCGCTTCCTACTCTATCACATCAGTAGAGTGATTGAAGGGAACTGGGAACCAAGCTGTTTACTCACTTAGCTGTCAGGAAGTTTCCCTTCAAGGGAAGCATTTCAATTAATGTTATACAAACCACAATGGCAGTGGAGACCAGCCTGAAGCCATATATATGGGTGTCAGTTAAATTCAGATGTCAAACATGGCTTTTAATTACAGATCTACAACTGCAAATCAGTGGTGTTTGAAGCGTGCTGGAGACTTTGACTTGACTTCAGTAACCAATGATATCTGAAAGTGAAGCAAGACCCTACAGGTGAAGGTACACGCACGGGCTCCGTGTACTTCGAACTGTGACTGTAAAAAGTCAAATAAACATACGGGAAATAAGGTGTTCATCAACCAGGAAGTCTAACAAGTAAACAGACTTCTGTTCCCTTCACCATATCTTAAAATGATGGAAATGGCATTCTAGAGAGGGTAAATGTGGGGTAAAGGTACTTAAGAAGTCTTCCAGCTCCTCCAGCCTCTGTATATCCTGCTTGAGACTGAAACTCGCCCTTTGGGCAATCGTTTTTTGGAACATGTCAATGTTTGCGTGTATCTTTTTGTTTTTAATTATTTTTGTAATTTACCTCCCAGATATTCATAGATTTTGGTTTCATCTGTAAATCTCCTCACTTCATCAAGACATATATTTCTCAGATTTAATATATTTCTGAGGCAGTTTTGAGTCAGTGTTGAAAGAAAGGAGGACCATCATGATTTCCAGACAATGGTGAAAAAATTGTCAAGTTAGCATTAGTGTGGTGTTGTGTAATCCTCCAAAATTAATTATTTGAATAGTTTGAATAAAATAAAAAAATGGCAGTTCACCATCCAATTCAGTTGGCAATAACATTTTTCCAAGTGTAAGAAGTATCTTTCCTTTCTTGCCTATTGAGTGTTGTGCTCTCTCTTCCTGATAGCAAGCATTATAGTAGCACACTACTTGGTTAGCTTAGTGATATATGCTTTCTTTAACACTATTTTCATATGTGAGTTTTCCTTTTACTTTGGAAAACAGAAGAAAGTTATTGTTCAACAGCAGAAATTTACAGATGGAAATCTGTCATTTCCAATTACAAGCAATTTTCAGTTTTTGTATTCACAGCCAGGAGGCAATCAGACGTTTAACATTTTCCAGATTTGTCCCCTTCACTGAACCAAGATAAAAATAATTTCTGCTTTGAATTTTTGCGGCAGTTCTAGAATCACAACAGCAATGCACCTTAAATATTTAAAACCCACCACTGCTGAAGCAAAACTATGGCTGAAAGCGCAGAGTAAAATCAGCCTGACATGCTACCCTGTAAATGAACCTTTGGAAAGGAGGGTACCTGTGAAACGTTATTGAAAAAGTGAGTTAGCAAAGACTTTAGCTACATAACAGCTAGAGCTCTGCTTCAAGAAATATCTTAAGATTTTTTTTTTTCCTAACTTATGCAAAGATACTGAAATCTTCTCAAGCCCTCCACACCAGACCACCTTTGCTAGCAGCCCCCTGTAAGCGGTTATGGGGTTGGCAGCAGCCTGCATGCCCCAGGTGTCTCAGAGCACTCCTTACTCAGAAGGCAAGTCAGACCCTGCTTCTGCTGCTTCTTCTGGACAGTGAAATAAGTTCAAGTAATTAGAAGTTCTTAAAAAATAGTGTGGTTGTAACCAAATGATGAAACCTGGGCAATGAAACACAGTAGTCAAGCTCCCTGAAAACTGCCCAGAAGTTTTCATTAAAGTGGAAAACTAAAAAGGGTCTCCCTTGAAAAAAAATTCGAAGGATTAGAGTAAAGTAATTTTTGTGAAATGGAGCAGAACTTCAAACTGGTTGTTATTAAGAGGTTTTGATTCACAGGGTGAGATACACAGTGCCTGTCAGAAGTGTGGATGTGCTTAAATTCTTGATAGTGACTCCTGGGATGACAAGGGGCAAATCCAAATCTAAAGTGGTTTCTTTTAGTTCAGCAAAAAATGAAAGACAAGACCTCTGGAGTAGCAATCCAGTGCACATGAGCAAAGCAGTTATCTCTCTCCACTGACACTATATGAAATTAATAATTAAAACCCCTAGTATCTGCATCTTGAGATCTTGAGATCTGGACTGTTTCCTGTGTGAGGACATGTATTGGTGGGGTCACCAGCACCCCAAATCATTTGCATGTAGGCTGGAAAAGTTGCCCACAAGCACGAATATGGCTTTTTTATCCTTTGGGTTTGAATCCACCTCTTTCCTTGTAGCACGAAGTGTTCAGAAGAGATGAGTACCTCTGCATCTGCAGGGCAGGTGCTTCCCAATATTTGTGGATGTCTACAGAAGCTTTTTAAAGAGGCAGTTCAGCTCCTGATTAACTTCAGTATGCACAAAGAAAACAGTACTGGGAAGTAGCTGAAATAGACTTCATTTCTGGTGATAAAAAGATTTCTAAGCACAAAATTTACGGTTTTGGTAGTCTTGTTCCCCTGCAGTGCATATTTCATTAATTTCTAAGGCTTAGCACAGCAGAAATTTGGACAGTAGTGGTCAAACTTCCTCCCAAAGGCCCCATTTCACACAGCATACATGCAATAATTCTAATATAGAGCAAATTTGGGTTTTTTTTTCTGGGCACGTTCTTTGGAGCACCTATGTATTAAGGGAAGTGAATTATGCTTATGTTAAAAAATACAGTATGTTCTTTAATGCAGAGTGGCCCAGGAGAACCATTTTTCTATTTGTGTAGAGATAGACATGTATACGTTTACACAAATGTTTCTCATCAGTTAATATACCTGCATGTATCTGGAGAGAAATAATCTTTTTAAACTATCAATTATCTCCCACTAATTATAGAAAAATACTCTGTACTGTTTAACTTTCGCATTATACACAGCTGATCATGTTTTCTCATTTCCTTTTTGGAATTTATTTGAAGAAGGTGCTGATAAGGGTTAGGTACATTGTTAATTGGGTTACATTGTATTTGAGAGAGAAATGGAAAAAAAGGAAGGAAGCCCTTGCCCTGATGAAAAGAGTGGAAGTGACTGCATGTCCCGACTCCTCACTGCTATGATAATATCATTTATTCCAAATAGTTACAGGATGTTTCACTTGTAACAAAAGTATTATTGCCTCCTGCTCAAGCTCTTTCATCCTGCTCTAATGACAAACAGTGTCTGCAAATTAAGTTTATCCATATTTACCTGGGTGTTTCTCCCCTTAGGAGCAATCCTTACTGGCTTCATGCTGGGACTCATTTTTGTCACTGGCCATAGTGGCTTTGGGAGAAGCTACCATGATGTACAGTGGGCTGGAGAGCTGCTGGGCAAGAGTTAGGTTAGTTCAAGCCAAAATGTTGTTTAGAAAGTCTCCAAATTCAGGTACTTGAAGTCCTTGTTCTGGTCTTTTATTGAGAGCGGGGTTTATAGTGGCATAGGAACTGTAAGGCTTTCCTGCCTGTCTTCTGAATTGCCACTGAGCTATGGGGATTTTCAATTTTTTAGTTGTTTTTAAGTAGAGATGTTAAATTATTGAACTATTTTAAATATGTAGCTTACTTTGACATGTTGTACTGAAATGAAAATTACTGCAAGGATAACATAGCTGCTTTTTTGGTATATCTACCAGGGAAACATTTCTGAAAAACTTACATGCTATACAATACTTAAGAGATATGCAAAGTGGAAACGCTCATAATTCATAAACAAAAATTACTTTCTTCCTAATGTTTCCATTTACTGACACTGTGTTCCATTTGCTGATTATACTGTGAAGCACCTTCCTGCTTTCCACAGGCAGCTCTCAGGTGATCTAGGTAAAAAATCCGACACCTTTCACTCTGATGGCTATTAAATGCAGAGACCTGCAGCTGGAAATCTGAACTAAGGAGGGGGAAGAAAGCTCTGTTTATGCATCTTTTTAAATGTGTGCCTGTGTTTATGCCCCACATTCTGTCATGGTGTGCTGGATGTTTGTATTTCTAGTCACTGGTGAGAAACTTGACCATATAGTTTTATCATCACTCTGGTTTCCAGTATTGTCAATAACTATATATTTTTACACTATAACAATTTCCTAAAATTATATTAATTATTTTTTCTGTTTGCTTTATTTTTGAAAATATGGACTATTTTTGCATTATTACCTATTAGATAAATTATAATGTCTGATATAGGAACAACATTATTGGAAAATAATGATGAAATATTTGAAATCCTGTGTGGCTTGGCTACTCTTAAAATATTTCACTATAATGACACTAAATAAATAATTTTGTTACTCACCAGCACTCATAATAATCTTTACTATAACTCATGCCTTTAAGAAGTAGCACCTCATCAGATTTAAATGAGGTTCTTTAGCTTCATCACAGGAACATCCTTGGCTGATTGGCAAGATAAAGGAGCTTTTTGGCAATGTAGTTTGGGAATCTGACGGTTTACTTCTTCATCAAGGGAAGGCTGAGTCGGTTTTGTTTGGTATGGATTAATCTTTCTTAAGCAGTTAAACTGTATGCTGTCAGAGAGTCAGTTAAAGGAGAGAATTACGTAGCCTATTGACTGGAAATGAATGGCATTAACACAGCCTGTCTTCTCTTGTGACCACGAGCATCCAATCTATTTCACAGATCAAGACATTCCTTCAACAAAAAAGGTATTGGTTCACTTTTGGACTTGCTAGAAATTGCATGATCAAACTATTACAGACAATACAATCAAGGGATTTTTGAGAGCCTCATGCAGAAAAATAAGTAACAGCCTCACATAGGTGACTGATCTAACTCATGTACTTCCAATCACAAGTCCAGAAAAAAAAAGCATGGACACACATATGCAAAGCTTTATATGTAGCTAGGGACAATTTCTTTATTCCTGTGTTTCAAAAAATGTTTAGTCTGGCGGTGCAAGAAAGCAGAGGGTCAGTGTGTTTTTATGTGTGTAACTATTTGTGCAAATGTTGCCAGTCTTCTTCCTATGTGTAACCCCTTCTCTACAGTTCCCTGGGTTTTGCCTTAAGGTATGTGAACAAGCTGAAAGCACGTGGGATCTCAAGTTCCTCTTTGTCTCCATTCCTCAGCCAGCCGGAGGTCACCTGGTTTATGTGGCATGGTGGTGTTTCCCCAGCCATGCCCACTCTGAAGTTGTAAAACTTTTGGCTGTAGAAAATCCAGTATGCCAGATCTGTAAATTATTTAAATTGAGATAAATGTCTTTGTTATTTGGTGTTGCACCACTGTATGAACGCACCACTATTCTCCCTGATTGCCAGTATGCACGGACAGTATATGTGGGAGCACCCAAATCAGATGTGATTTGTCTATTATCAATGTAAAGTGCACCCTATGCATTTATCCTGGGCCACTGGGGCATTCTCAGCTCCTGTGCAAATTGCTTATAATGGATTAGTCAAAGATGCACTCCTTAAATTTTCAGCTGCATTTTCCAGCTAAACCCATGATGAGATTAGAGTGGAATTTGTCAGGTGAGGTTGTGACAGTTTTACACATTGGCCAGGAGGATTTTTGCATATGGGCTACCATGACCTGTGGTCTGAGAATCTGGCTCAGGAATCAGATGTTCTTCTATAGGTTCAGGTTCAAAAACTTTATTCCTCTCCTTAATGAAAGACTGATGTGAACAGAAATATTTTTATAGTATAAGTAATCAATTGTAATGGGCTTCTTGATTGCTGCTTCAGTGTAGTCCCATCAGTCTGCTTCTTCCGTTTGCCTTTCCAATATGCTCACATTTCTAAATAACATTTAAGAAAAGATTGGTGACAGTGATAAAGTAGTAAGTAGGTGGTGGTAACTGCCTGCCTACAGAGATTAAAAGAATAGAAGGATACCAGCTGAGGGACTAGCACTAGCAAAACATCACAATAAATTTAGGACCAGACTACCTGGGTCTGTGAAGAGGAAATGCTGATAGTCAGAAGTACCTCAAATGGTTGGCTCTGAAAACTACAAGCCAGGAAGCGAGAAGGAATCACTAGTAATGAAAGCAATGAAATAAGGTTGCTAATGATCAAGAGATGTCAGATAAAATACTACTTGCAGGAAGACCTCAGTTGGATTGAGGATGATGGGAGGCACTTTGAGGAAAAAGCAGCAGTTGTTTCTGTTGATGCCAGCTCAGATGTTACCAGGCCTGGTCAGTCCCGTGGTCTGCAGGAACTGACCTCCTTCCAGAACATGCAAGAGTTGTCTTTGTGTGCATTGCTGTTTCTTTTGGTATTGTACTGCAGGAAATGCATGCTTAATAAGTGCCATGTTCTGCCTAAAGTGTCACTGCTAGCACTGGTTTCCAAGTTAGGCGGCTGTGAGCCAGGAACAGGGTGGAGATGAAGATCATGTGGTTTTTGCTAAAATGCATAAGCAGCCAGGTGTGATATGGAGAGCACCAGTAGTGAAGGGGGACTGAGTAGGAAGAGGAAGTTTTCTCCACACTAGGATTTTCATGAGATATTTGGATTGGTCACTAAATTTCAGTCTCAAGAAAATCACAAGTGCTTTAGAATGTACTTACTAAAATCAGTTTATGCCATTGTGTTATTCACCTTTCTATCTAGAAGATAAAATCTCTGTCCAGAAAGAAACTGTCTTCTGATGAAATCACAGCATCTTATGGCTCTCTCAAAGCATTTGCGCACATGTTGGTTTTGGAAATACCATGCAGTGTGGGGTGATGATTAATAGGATGTTTTGTTCCATTAATATGATTTATTGCAGGGAAAGTCCTAGCTGTTGTTAAAGCAAGTGACATGTTAGAGTGGTCTTCAGCTAACAGAGCAGAAATATTGGTGTCAATTCCTGTTTGGTTGCTGCACATAAATTAAAACATTAGTGATGCCATATGATTGTGGAGCAAGCTTTTGGTTATGTTGATTAGTGTTTTCTTTAGGCTGTGGTTGGGAGGGCAAGGAGAAACCTGTAAGCTCAGGTCATTCTGGTCCATGTACCGCCGCATGTCCTCCTGGAAACAGACACTGTCTTGTTTCCCCATCACCCACAAGCAGTGACCAGGCTGCTGCTCAGCCCTTCTTATTTGCCTTGGACCAGCTCACAGGTTTCCAGTTGCTGCAGACTGAGCACATTCTTCTCAGCCTTCCTAAAATTTACTGTTGCATACATGCAAAGTGTTACTGAATAACGATCTTAACTGTGAGTAAATGGTGCTAGAAAATAAATTGTTAACTATCATATTTGGGCTCTTGTGGTCCTTGGTGCACTTCATCTAATGCTTTTACAAAATAATAAGGATACTGTTTTATATCTCCTGGAAAATTAATTGCTCTTAGCATCTTTTTGTGGACAACAAACTGTCTATGAGCCAGCAGTGCGCCCATGTGGCCAAGAAGGCAAATGGAATCCTGGGATGTATTAGGAATAGAATTGCCAGAAGGGCGAGGGATGTGGTCCTGCAACTCTGCTCAGCCCTGGTGAGGCCACATTTGGAGTACTGTGTGCAGTTCTGAGCTCCACAGTACAAGAGAGACATGGAGCTCCTGGAGCAGGTCCAGTGGAGAGGCACTAGGTTGGTCAGGAGTCTGGAGAATCTCTTTTATGAAGAAAGGCTGAGGAAGCTGGGTCTGTTCAGCCTCAGGAAGGGGACCTTATTAATGTATATAAATACCAAAAGGGTGGGTGTCAAGAGGATGAATCCAGGCCCTTTTCAGTGGTGTCAACCAATAGACCAAGAGGCAATGGGCAGAAATTGATGCACAGGAAGTTCCACCTGAATATAAGGAAGAACTTCTTTACTGTGTGAGTTCCTGTACACTGGAGCAGGTTGACCAGAGAGGTTGGTTGTGGAGTCTCCCTCACTGGAGATATTCAAGAACCGTCTGCATGCAACCCTGTGCCATGTGCTCTAGGATGACCCTGCTTGGGCACGGAAGTTGGACCAGGTGATTCACTGTGGTCCCTTCCAACCTTACTGTTTCTGTGATTCTGTAATCTTGGAAATACTTCCCAGGCTGCAGTTGCTATGGTGATAGATGTAGCATGGAGATGTAGATAGATTGCCTGAGCAGTACTAGCCAATCATGTTTTAAACTTTACAAACCAAACAACTGTCATTTGTTGGCTTTTTGTTCATTCCTCTTTTACAGACTGTATCAGCCCTGATTCTATACCTGAAGCCATGTGGTCTGTATCCATGAGGTTTAAGGGCAAACCCTATGGTCATGTACCTTACAATCCTCCTGTACAGATGCTATTTGGAGCACATGCCAGTGATTGTTAGTTAAATATACTTCTTTTGACAATGAATTTATTCCAGTGTATAGCAATTGTTCTCAAACTTACATGCCATTTTGGTAAGTCATACTAGCTTAAAAAAACGTCCTTGACAGTTATGATAAAACAATCAGATTTCAGTATTATTTATGTACACATCTTCCTGAACAGCAAGTAATTCTCTTGTAAAAATACATTTTTCCTGAGATACATTCCTCAGCCTGTTCAGGCAAGTAGGAACAAGTGTGGGATTTAACACTTGCTGGGTTTTTAGTTACTTTTCATTTTGTAAGTAAAGAGCACTCACCCTTCCTGTTCCCCTAGTCCATGTAATTAAACTGGAAAGTGAGTTGAGTCCTGTCACAGCTTCTGAAAGGTCACAGCAGAACAAGCTTTTAATCACCTGCGTGGGTTTTTTTCTGTAAGATGAGAAACAAATGGACCCAAGCATGAAACACTGTTCTGTTTTTTCCTCTGTTGCAGTGAGTGCTTCATGAAGCTGGGTAGTAAACACCAGCACCACTTCAAACCCTGAGGTTCCCCGATGCTCATTGTGTTGGGGTGTCCACCGAGCATTTTAGTGAGGTGTCTCTCCTAGGTACTGATGGGCACTGGCAGCACAGATCCCTGTGATACCAAACACAAAATAAGAGAAGTTAAGCATTGATTTATGTAAGTTAATAAAGGATGTGCTTCTTACAGTCGTAGCACTTGGCCATACATTTACTATTCAGTATTTTTTCTGCATCCAATGGCTTTGGGGATTTTTTTCTGGACTTCAGCAATTAGGATGGGATCAGTCTCCTAGATGTTCTTTATGACCAGCATAAGAGAAGAAACACCCTAAGAGAGCAATTAATCCTACTTATTTTTTTATTACAGGTTGCAAAGTGCTACTCTCTGAAGTGTACATCTTTCTCTCAATTGGCTACATAGGAAGACTCGATAACTAGTTATGCAAAAAAGATCCTATATTTCCATTGCTACTGGATATATATACTGTAGTGTGAAGTATATGTCTTAGTTTAGGAAAGTGTACTTGTAGTAGTTACACCTTAAACAGACATGTACATATATTAGTGTATGTACCCTTTCTTGGTTTTTTTTGTCTCTATAGCATGAGTGGAGCATTTTTCAGTGGCAACCAGTATAAAGTAATTAAATCCTTCCTGAATAATTCCCGAGGTTTTTGGGGTTTTTTTAAGAGGCTTGGTTTATTTCCTGGGAGACTGAAGGGGTGCAAGAGACTGCATGAGAGACAGCAGTCGGTCAGAGTTGGAGCTCAGCAGGAGGGAGGCACATGCAGCACTAAAAGGTGCTCCCTGCAGCTGCAGCAGCCAGCCTGCCCTAATGTAGGTCACTGCCTGGGATGAAAGTCTCCCTCTGGGCATCTGGGATAAAAATGACAAGCAGGAAAATTTGGCTGATGTAGATGTAGTCTGAGGAAATGTGACATATACAACCACTGCTGTTGAATAGCACTATCCAAGGCCACCCAGCAGCTGTCTCATATTGTGGTATAAGCAGAATACGAAGTGAATAAATATCCTGCGATGATTGTAGTTAGCCATACATGAATAAATATCCTGCAAAGAATGTAGTTAGTAGTATATAGAAGCAAAAAAATCATTTGGAGCAAGGACCCAGAGCGAAAGCTCTGCAGTCTTAATGTGTTTTTGATGTCTTTGCTGCCAAAAGCTTCAGACAGCTGGATAATGACTCATCAGAAAGCCTCTTGGAGCAATTCCACAGTCCTGCGAACCCCCAGATTTGGGCTTTTTTTTCACATTAAAAATGCCATCAGCTATTCAGTTTCACACTGGTTGGCCAAGCAGCGTGGATTAGCACAGGAAAAAGTCAAACCACGAGGCGTTTTTATTTTGTCTCCGCCCTTGAGAATATAGGGCAGCTCGCAAAATGTGTCAGTGTGCGATGCTTTGCTCCAGGAGTTCCACGAAAGTGCCGCTCGGCGTGCAGCTGCGCAGGCGCTCGGTGCACCATCTCGTCTGAGGGCTGGACCCATCTGCACCATGATGGAGGTTGCAGGGACAGGATGCTGATCCTCTCCAAAGTCCGCATTTTAAATTTGTGAAATTGTTTGACTAAAACCAGAAGGAAGCCTGCTGGGTAGTGCAGCAGTTTGTTTGCACCTCTTCGAGTCTGAGCAATAATTTTCACTTCAATTATTTACCCTAGTCTGCTGAGAGTGAGATCTGAATCATCTTCAGCGCATTGAACCAGACACAGGATTGTCGTTATTCTTGCAGAACACACAGAAACTGTCCAACAGCCCCTGAAAGAGACCAATTTTATGTCTTCGTGGAGTTAGCAGCATATTATCCACTTACATTCATTATAGGTTAGGGTGGGAGAACTCAGATATTTGCAGGACAAAAACCCCACTGTGCTGCTTATGTACTTTGCCTAAGAGTGGCTCCGTTTTTACAATAGCCTGCTGTTTTTTTATTTCCTTAACTGTAAATTGTGTACATCTGCACTCTGGTTTGCTTCTGACCTAAGAATTTTCTCCTTATGTGCTCCACAAAAAGATGCTCATTTGCTCCCTCCCACACTTTCAGAAAAACAACTTTACCACTTTGAATCTTTTTTGGGGTTTGGTTTTTTCTGTTTGTTTGTTTGTTTTTTTGGTACTGAATCTGTTCTCAAGGGTTGTGGGGTGATTGTCTCCGAAACAGTCATTATTCTGCATTGAAAAATTATAATAAAGACTGGCAACAGTCCTAGTCTCTGACTGTAAGTCATTACAAAGTTTATTTCTCTATGTACTGGAAATGCTGCACATATACTGCAAAATCCTTGACAGGCTTCATGTCCCAGGCTCAAAAATTATCACAGTAAACATTTAATTTTTTGACTGTGGAAGAGATGTCAGGAAGGGTCCTGCACCTTTCTGTTCTGTTGTTTCCATTTATTTGTTACTGTCTGGACAAAGTGATGGATATGCAAGAAATCTGTTTTCCCATCCATTTTATTGTTCAATATAGCTACAGATAAAAAATTGTTACTTAATAGTAAGGAAATTTTTCTGAGAACCATGGAAATCTGCAGTGTAGCTAGGGCTACATTTATACTGCTGACTAGAAGTGGGCAAAGGCTAATCCTCCCACCCAAGGAGAAGCAGATTTGCAGATGGCTGATGACACTGGGACCCATGAAGCACAGGCTCTTTCGAAGGCTGCATGTCTTTCCTCAGCCCCAGGCCCAGCTGATGCCCTCACCCAGACCTGGAGAAATGCAGAACTCTGCAAGTGACATTAAAGAATTTAATGAGCACGGGTGGGGAGCAGGTGCTTAAAAGAAGCAAGAGTGGTGTAGAAAAAAGAGTAAATGAGAGAAAGTAAGTACAGAGTGTTAGGCAGCCTTAGAGAGCTTTTTCTGAGCAGGTATTTTAGAAGATGCAAATATGCCTTAGCTTTTACTTGTCACAGGGCTGTTAATCTCAGGATCTGCCTTCGCTTGTGTTCCAGCAGGAAGATGGAAACAGCAGCGTTTGCTCAGTTCTGCAAAGCAGCTAATAACATATAACACAAAAACCTGTCTTGGTGCTATGCATTTCTGATTGAGATACACTAGAATACTACTAATATATTTAAGTGTAATCTTGATAAACTTTAAAGGAAAGATTAATTCAAGCTGCTATTAAATTTTGCTGAACAAACAGAATTCTCAAAAATGTATTCGACCTCGACCATATGTTGTTTTAAAAGTGGTAAGTGATTAGAAGTGGAACAGTAGGTTAATTCTGTCTCTATTTCTTATGGTACTATAAAGGGTATTAACAATATGGTGTGTAGGAGTCCTAAGGCTGATATACTGCAAAAGTTTATCACAAATCAAAACTAAGTGCAAGATACAGAAAATTAATTATATACTATTCTTTCCACTAATTAAATATTCTTAAAATAATAATTACTTTCTGAAACTATAAAATTAATCTAGAAAACAATGTGAATAAAAAGTGGTGGTATGTCTTTCTTTGACTGAGAATTTGGCTTCTGATTTTCTTCAGAAATAGTCTGAAGTCATGTCTACAGTCATGTAGAGTGTATGGATTGCCACTAAAATAAGTAATTTTCAGTTTCTTGATTAACTTTAGGATTGTTTGGGATTGGTTTCACTGAGCATTGTTACCAGTTTTTATAATATCAGATTTCTGTGATTGTTTTTCTATTTTTTCTTGGTAAGTCAATTAAGAAGGGATACTTAAGTAGGAAAATACTTAAGGAAATTTCATGTTTTAAAGTGAATGCTTTGAATTTAAAGAGCTTGGATTTGCAGTACAGTAATTATCATCTGATAAAAGCTGATTTAAATATGGTCCGAGTTGGAAATACCTTCGAAAGTGATTAATTCAGAAGCACTTTGTTGCTGGTACAATATTGCACTGTTCCTCCCAAGTCACTGGAAATCATTAATCTAAAAATTATGAAATGTGAAAACAGATAACAAATAAGAAGTTTAATTTAATTTTCTCTTGCCTTCCAAGCACTATGTATCAGCTTGTTGAAAGTCTTTTTAGCAGTGGTGGAAACTAAAACTTTTAATTACAGGAGAGTTGAAATTCTCTGGTAATTGCTTGCCAGCAATGTATAAAGTAAACTAATACCAGAAAAAAGCCCTGAACAGCCTCCTCTCATAGCTGACTCTGCTTTGAGCAGGAGGTTGGACCTTCTGAGGTCTCTTTCAAACTGAGTTGTTCTGGCACTCTGTGATAGATGCTGCCACAGCTAAAAAAGCTTTAGCAAACTTCCAGGCAGGCCAGGACAAGCCTAAGCAGACCCTGACAAGTCCTGTGCACTGGCCTGGTGCACAGCCAGTGGCCTGATGCAAGCAACAAGGCCACCCTTACCTGCTTCCACTTCTGGAAATCACAGCTGGATCTCCTTCCACTCCAGAGAAGAATGGAGAAACCCATTATTTCACTCTTGTGGCTGTAATAAGCATGAAGGGTTAATTGGGAGAGGACATACCTTCATCTTTCTCCTTCACGTTCCACACAGCCCCTTCTGTTGGGCTTTTCTGAACAGGTAGCTCTTAGCAATACTTTGCAATGAAATAATTCAGCTCACCTCTCCAAAGGCTTTTCTCATCACCTCTCTGTGTACTCTGGTCTCATTTGCTTATCAGTAAAATTCCCAGGGGGTGTTACAGCTTTTCTTTGCACCTATACAGAAATTTACCCCTGTGGATATGAAATAATGTCTTAATCTCACACCTATTTCTGCTATAGGATTAAATAGAGTATTAGGGCTCATGGTCCTGAGTTTTATTCATCCTTGGTGCTAATGGCATTCATCTTCTTCTGTTAAGAAAGATGATCTGTCATGGCAGAAATGCAGTTCTTGTTGGATCCTCAATATGTATTTGTACTGTGTAGCTGTGAGTGCTTCAGGCTGGTTCATGTAACTGCTCTACCACGATACGTCTGCCAGTTCTTCCCTTGTAGGGGATTCCATCAGATCTTTCAACTGTCTGCTCAGCCTGGCACAAGAGTGACACTGTAGCTGAGGGGTCTGGGTAAATAAAAGGTCAATGAGCCTGTGAGTGAAAGCAAGGTTACAATGCTGGTCTTTAACCTTATGATTTCAGAAAAACATTCGTTTTGTAATTTTCTCCCTTTACTTGTAGAGAGACGCCTGAAACCTGTTATAAATTAATAAGGAGATCAAAAACCAAAGGGAAAACGTAAAGGATATCCAGTGTTTTTAATGATTATGAACATTTTAATGGTAATGAACAACTACCTGAAAGGGGGTTGTAGTGAGGTGGGTGTTGGTCTCTTCTCCCAAGTAACAGGTGATAGAACAAGAGGAAATGGCCTCAAGTTGTGCCGGGGGAGGTTTAGATTGGATATTAGGAAAAAATTCTTTAGTGAAAGGATTGTCAAACAGTGGAGCAGGTTGCAGAGAAGCGGTTGAATAGTCATCCCTGGATGTGTTTAAAAGTTGTGTAGATGTGGTACTTAGGGACATGGTTTAGCAGCGGGCTTGGTAGAGCTAGGTTAGTAGAGTTACGTTAATGGTTGGACTCAATGATCTTAGATGTCTTTTCCAACCTAAATGATTCTAGGATTCTGTTGTAATTTAAAATGTTATTCTATGCTTATCTAGAGGCAGAGATCATTGTGGGTTTGGATGTTCACATTTGGAAGAAGGGGCACCAAATGACCGAATAACAATGTGGTACTTATAGTTTGTTCAGTGAAACCTGGATTTACCTTTTACAGTTGAGTGTCATGTTCAGAGCTAGAAGTAGTAGCATCTCTATCTCCCATTGATATGTTACCTCTGACCACCTTTTTATATCACTGATGTGTTTAAGTGCTGAGGCATTCAAGTTCCAAAGAAAGCGTCACTGAGGGGATCTGAAACATTTAATGCTACAACAGCAAAGATGTTCCTTTGTTGGGTGGGTTAGTTACTGCCTGTTCCACTTCAGAGGTTTTGTGAATCTTTCAACAAGCACTTGTAAATCAGTTTAATGAATTGGAACAAAATCAATGATTTTTTTAATGTTAATGCCTGATATCCTGTAGTTTTGGTCTTTTACAGTATCCCGTATATATAGATTCGTATCCTAATAAATTGCGTCTCGACCCAAAATGTCTCTCGGTGGGTTTCTAAGGAAGATACGCAAGAAGCAAAGCACATCCGCATCACTGGAGGAAAGACCTCATCTAATTAAGGTTTCAGATGATCTCAGAAAAACAGGGCGGTGATGCTGAACCTGGTATCAGCAATATTTAACGGAGGGGCAGTAGAAGGGAATGTTATAGCAGAGGATTGTATTTGAGGAGACACATAACTTCTAGTATGGAAAAGGGTCTCATTACTTTACCAGAACAGACGTTTAAATGTATTGACTTACTGAATCAGGTGATAACACTTGCTCAGTAGTAAAGCAAATGTGAGATTTTTTTGCCATTGAGGAAATGGAGATCTGGCTTTTCACAAGCAAAAAGTTGGATCAACTTGTAGTATGAGGAAAACGGAAACACAGAATAAAATACATATGTAATTGAACAATAGGAAGGGATTTTTAAAATCATAAAACAATCTAAGACCTTTTTTAAACTTGTATTATTTGTGTTCTGGTTTATTCTAGAATAGCTGCTGTAATCTATTTTTTGTTTGTTTGTTCATTTGTTTTAACAGCACAGCTGACCTAATTCCCTTCACTGTCACTCACCTCATGTGCAGCTAATTTACTTGAGCAGAGGAGTATTCTGTGAAAGCACTTATCACTTTGGAATAAATATCTCCGCTATAGAAGCATAGGAGATAAATGTATCCCAGTCCAGGCATTTTGTCTTAGATTAGGTTTCAAATCTCTGGATTATAAATTTATGTGTTTTGACAGTTTTCAACTGTGACTTCATCAGTGGCAGGTATAGATGAGGTCATCTCCATATCTGGTTACAGGAACCTGCATTGATAAATACCTGGAATACTTCACAGAATACCTATCTTCAGAGAATGATGTTATTAATTACAGTTATTTATATATTTTAGTTTAAATATATGACTGTCCTCCTAATATCAGGTATACTAATTAAGGATATTAACATTTATAAGTGTTTGCAGGTTGAGGCTTTATTATCCAATGCAGTGGAGTGTTTTTAAGACCACTGTTTTATTCCATGTAAAATAAATATAACAAGCACTCTCATGGGTGCTGTAGGGGCTCTCTATTCTTCATGATGAACAGTTGTTCTGTAAGTAATGTATCTGCAGCTTTTGAGCCTTAAAAAGAATTAAAGTACCCAGCAACAGGGATTCAATTCAGATGAGATTATCCATACCAGTAATTGAATGTTCCTGATTTTCATTTTAATAAAATAAATTATAGCTCATAACATTTTATGTTTCATTAAGTAATTTCATAAATGAGAGTCATAAATATTATATTTAGACAAATAAAACATTGATGATTATAAATTATTCAAGGGTACTTTTACTCAGCTTTGAAATATGTTCTGTCTATTTGCCATTCTGCTCATTGGCCCTGAGGATTGACTCCTTGTAGAGGCTTTGGCAAGTCAGAAAAATGTTCATGCTGTTAAAATAGAGAAGATTATTATATTGTAATTTTTGCACAGTGTTTAGCATTTCATTTAAAATCAGGTAAACCAGAATTTTATTAAAATTTATAATTTTTACTTATTTTTCATCCATGTACTATTTCTGTTTTCCTTTTGAAGCAGTGAATTATAAGAAAAGAAAAATCTGTTTCATGTTTTACAAGTGGTAATTTATTTATTTTAACTGTGGCGATACCTACAGAAAGCTTTTACCCTGACATTTAAACAAGGAGCAACATATGAACAAAAATACTCCCCATAACTTAAAAAGATGTAAAAATTCAATTGCTTGAGAACATGATTTTAGAAGTAGAATCTAATAAAAGTATAATAGAGAAATAGCTGAGATAATGAAGGCCCAGTATCTGCTGAGTTTCAGTGAAGGGAGAGAGAGAATCTATTTTAATATTAATGAATTAAGCCACGACCCAGCCAGGAGCAGCTTCCTTCACCCACCCACCCTGCCTGGGGGTCTTGCCTGGAAGAATACAAAAGCAGAATCATAGAATGGTCAGGGTTGGGAGGGACGTCTCGAGATCATCTAGTCTAATCTCCCTTGCTAAAGCAGGTTCAGCTAGAGTGGGTGGCACAGGATCACATCCAGGTGGGTTTTGAATGTCCACAGGGAAGGAGACTCCACAACCTCTCTGGGCAGCCTGTTCCAGTGCTCAGTCACCCTCAAGGTAAAGAAGTTTTGCCTCATGTTTAGATGGAACTTCCTGTGTTCCAGTTTGTGCCCATTGCCCTTGTCCTGTCACTGGGTACCACTGAGAAGAGTCTGGCCCCATCCTCTTGACACCCACACTTTAGATATTTATAAGCAGTGATAAGATCCCCTTTCAGTCTTCTCCGGGCTAAACGGACCCAGGTCTCTCAGCCTTTCCTCCTAAGAGAAGTGCTCCAATTCCTAATCATCTTTGTAAGGCTTCATGCAAACAATGTTGAATGACTGTCACAGCTCAATGGTTTCTCGGGGAGGCTCAGGTCATGGCTCTACTGCTTGCCACATGCTGTGGTTACTTCCAAGCATCCCCCAAAAGTTGGGATCTGGCTATGTAACCCCTGGGTGGGTACCAGGGAAAGAGGCTGCTCCCTGCCCCAGCATCAGCCCCTTGCTTCCCCCATGCCAGGCACTCACATTCCCAGCAGGAGCCAGGTTGGTCCTGGAGAAATGACCTTTAATGATATCCTTGTAATGTCCTCACGGTATGATCTGTTTGTGCTTAAATTCAGGGTTTAAATTGATTTAAGGGCCTTTAAAGCCCTTGCTCTGAGACCCCTTATAAAGTCCGGGGAAATGTGTGTGAGTGAATCAGGCACAGTTTTTATTTTCACCATATTATGCCGTACTGTTCTTCAGTAGTCTTCACTCTTTATTTTCTTCCTTTCTCTTACATGAAGAAACCTCCCTGCATCTGGACATGGTGCTTGCTTTTTCCTGCCTCTCTCCCTCTTACTGATTCCCTCTAAAGTGTGATGGATTCTGAGGAGGCAATGCTCATGCTGCATGTCTGCAATCACTTTTAGGTGATGGTGGGCATGAACTTGAGCTGATGTGAACACCCAGAGAAACATGGCGTGTATTTTTACTGGTTGGTACTTGGTTAAATCTCTGGCCAGGGGTAGCTGCGTAGTTCTTCCCTTAATCTCAGTGAAAAATTTAGAGTTTAACCAAAGAGAATGACTAACCCTCCATTTTAAAAGCAAATATGCTTTTATCAGGCATATGTTACCAAGTAATTAAAACGTTAGTTCTTATCCCCCAGTGAAGACCCTGAGTATTTTTATTTTTATATCAGTTTTCCAAGCAGTGCAGTATTTCAAAACTTTGCCTCTACTTTGTTACCCTATGTAAATTAGGTTTGAGTCAGTCTTACGTTTAATAGATACACAAGCTGAAGCACCAGATAACTCTTTGGTAAAAGGTATGCAGACTGTGGGTGTTGTACAAGTCGTGAGCCTGAGAAGTGTCAGGCAAGAGACAGACACTGTGTGGGTAGAGAACGGATAATTTTTTTCTCAAATATCGCACCTCTTTGTTATTATTGATAAGAGCAAATAATGAAATACCTACAATAGCATTCTGGAGGCAGCGATAGATAGGTTAGAAAAATAAAGCAGAGAGGGTTTTCCCCCTTTTCTTTGTAAGCATCACTCCATTTACTTAATTTCAGTTTCTAAAATAACTTTGCTAACAAAAATTGATCGGCTGAGGCTGGAGGCGGCTGCTACTCCGCTGGATATCATCATGAGCAAATACACAGCTCACTTCAAAGCTCTGAAAAAAGTGGCTTAGTGGTTATAGTTTCTGCCTACTTTTACAGCACAGACTGCAAAACATCGTCAGCAACTTGGTTGCCCCTTGAACAAACCCTTTCATGTCCCAGATCTAGACAAGTGTCCCACACTGGTCTGAAGGTCCACAGCTTAGGGAGAGGGCTGGCAAAGCAGGGAGATGTATATTACCTACTTGTGTTTCCATCCTGGGGTCAGTGTCCCTGCTGGCATCACCTAGAGCACCCACGAAGAGTGATTTTTAGAAAGGGAGGAGTGGCAGAAGTTTCAGCAGCTAAAGCATTCCCCTCCTGACGAAGAAATGAGGCAGAGCCTCAGTGTGTCCAGACTGGAGAAACATGATGCCCTCAGGCCCACCCATCCTATATGTTTAGCTGATCCCACATACTTTTTTTAATAAGGAAAAACACCATTCTGCAGTGATAAAATTTACAAGAAGCTCTGCAAACAAGCCCTAGTACTTCATTAGATATATGGGAGGAGAGGTTTCTATTTGCAATATTTTTGGACCTGTGCATTTACCCACAGTGTCTCAGCCCATATGAACTTTCCTCCCAATTCATACGACTGAGCCCTTTGGGTATCTGCTTTTTCTCTGAATTTCTGTAGTCTCAACACACAACTTTGTCCCATGTCCTCTCCTCCTATTTGTCCAGGTCTTCCCAAGCTGAGTTCTTTTTTTTTTCTATTTCTCCACATGTTCTCCTGCTTGCAAATTTGTCCTCTGAACTCATTTAGTGGATTCCCTTTTTCTTAAACACCTACACTGCTGAAACACCATCAATAAATCTTTTCACCTCCATACTAAATAGGTTTGAGGGTTGATTTGCAGCAACAACACTGCATTGCATTTGATCTGCATATGGGCTTAGACTTGGGCTGGTTTTAAGTTAGACAAGGAAATATCTAATTCTGCAGTGAGTGTTGTGCAGCAGGTATAGATGGGACAGCACACGGATAACAGGGACAACCTGTGATGAAATGGACCCTGCCCACTCCTGGGGCTTCCTGAGGAGGAACAACATTGGCAAGCTGGCTTGAAAAATGGGGCTGATTTTGTGAGTTTAGGGAAAATTTTTTATGAGTAGGTGTCCATCATTGTATATTTCCATAGTTATATATTTTGGGCACCAAAATTCCTGGCATGGTTTTCAGAAGAGCTGATACTTCTGGGAACGGAGCAGGGGCTGCCCAGCACTGCCCAGCTGAACATCTGGCCTCCAGGTATTGCTTCTAAAACAAATATCTCATAATCAGAAACTGCCTTTGAGAATGTTTGCTTTATTCTCAATTTCCCAGGTTTTTCCTAGCTATAACATGTACTCCAAAGGCTTTTTTCCAAGCTATTTGCTGGCAATGGTGGGTGTAATTACTAGTACTGACCTTTGGAGATATAAAGCTTGATGGAAATGCAAAAATAAAACAGAAAAATATTTAATTTTGTGTTTTTGTGAAATACCAGTTTTGTTATTGACATAAATCACACACAATGTTCTTGCGACTGCTGAGGACTGAGCACCTCATCAAAAACTGTGGACGCAGTTTACGGTGGCTCCCTGCTTTCTAATTATTGATCTTATGCAAGGAGATAAGAGAATTAAAGTTTATTCTCTGAAATCAGTGACAAGTGTAGGCAGGTATATCCAACAGCTCCAATTTTATATCTGTTGGCAGCACTGTTTTAGTCGCTGTGTTTTTCCATGTTCGATTCCCAGGCTGCTGATTTTCCAGAGGCAGCAGAAGTGACACACCTGCATGACACACACACATGCAGGGGCAGCTCCCAGCATCAGCACTCCTCTTTTAATCACTGACAGAGCATCCTATCCATGCACAATCTGAAGAAGAGGGTTTCTTCTTTCTCTGAGCAATCTCATCAGGGACTTTGCAGCCTGTTACTGGCAGCCAAACCACTTGCTCCGCACCCTGAGATTTCCCAAATATCTCAGTGCTTCCCGCTGTCACCTCTGAATCTGTGGTGAAATACTGAATCTGCAAGGTGATGTGCTGGTAGAGATGACCATGTCTTAAATGCCAAAGAGATATTACATTGTCAGGAATCCAAACAAACTGTACCACAAACCAATCTCCATTTAAATGTGGATTTTTAAGAGAAATGGTTTTTTTTTCACTTAAGACTATGTGTGATTGTTTGCAAAAAATGCAACATTATTGCTGCTGTCATATTATTTTAAGCATTAATAGGTCTGAGAGATGATCATTAATTAGTTAATATGGACATATAAGAATTGTCTTTTTTTCCAGCTGTTTGAGACCTTCAGTGTGTAATGAATCAATCCTGGATTAACCAAGTGATATATCTGTACTAAAAAATTGTAAATTGTGTAGTAGAAAATTATTCGCACTTCCAAAATATCTAGATTGGTTTTTTTCTTTTTCCTTGTTTCTTTGCTTTTAATTATGCAAAAAATACAAACAGTTAAAAGACCTGACAGGCAAACTGAAGAGACAGAAGAAGAGGGGGTATCACCTGCTGTAACTTTTATTCTCTCAATTGCATGTTCTGTTGGTTGGTTTCTCCTATCATGCCTCTGCAGTCTCAATTTTGATGGTTGAAATACAGCATCTTCAACCCTCTGTGAGCAAACTTGATCTCCTTACTGCGATTTTCCCACATCTCTGTATTCAACCCATTATAGAAATAGACATTTGAACAGAATTATAGGTAATGGTCCCTAAAGTCAGTGCTTTTTTTTAGTAGTTCTCTAAAGTCTTTGCAAAGGAATGAAAGTAGCATGAAGGAGGTCCTGAGGAAATGCCACTGATGATAGGTTAAAACTCACAGCTAAATTTCTCTTAAAAAAAAAAAAGAAAGAAAGAAAGAAAACAAGGCAGCATAGCACAGAAAATAGTTTGGAAAATCTTCTATTTATTTCAGTCAAAGCTCTCTTTCTTTGTCCACTCTTTCATTTGTTCTTTGACAAATCATAAATTTTATACATTTTAAAACTTGTCTTGTCTCTGTCCTTACCTTGGCCCTTGGCGATCATGGACACAGAAAGCATTTACACTTTATTCCACTGTGGGAACAGCCATTTCTGCAGCCTTGCCTCTTATTGTAAGGGGTGTCCCAGTGTGGCAGAGGGCATGGTTAGAGATGTGGGAGTTTGGCGGTCCCTCTGGGCCGTTGCAAGTTAGCACAGGTTAGATCAGCCCTGGCATTTGTTGAGTCTAACCAACTGCTTCAGTCCCAGTCAAAGGGTTGTATTTGTGTGCCTCTTCAGTGGAGCTTGTGTATCTAAACCTTCGAGTTAAAGGATACTGCAATATTTCATGTATTCTGATTCCATATGGAAGAAACATAATTTTTTGTTATACAGATATACACAATTGATTCCTTCATTCCCATTATCCTGTATGATATTTTATTTAGGTATTGAATGTATGCATTGAATGACATCTTGTCCTATTTTCTGCACATGAGAGGTGTGTTTCAACTCTATTGAAAAGAAATTAAAAAATACCACAAAACAGGAAAAATAAGTCCCCTTTTCTCTGGTCTATCTTTCCTTCCATATGGTGAAACATTTGTGAATCATATGTGCGGTGTTTAGCTTTCACCCTCTGTCCCCTAAACAGGTGCAAATGCTTTTGTGAAAAAAAAACCACAACAAAACAAACCCAAAATCCAGTGATTCTGATGTCTCCTTTTCTGGCTGCCTGTTTCGAGTCTGCTCTTTCAACTTTTGATGAAGATATAGTTGAAAATCACGTTCTGTAAGGAATCAGGAGCAGCAAGAAAAAAAAAATCACCTGTTGACTATACAAAAGCAGCAGCACTGGAAATTTTCAGGGAAAAAAGAAAACATCCATTTTTATTTCTGTATTTATACAAGCGCGAGGACCAGATTCAGTTGTGATGGGTAAAGTATTGAAAAATTAACTTTTATACACAGGCTTACATGGGACTGCATGTATCTAACTGGACCAATGTGAAAGGTGGAAACTAAAATAAATCTAAATAAATGGAGCAGAAATTTAAGTCTAAGCATAGGTGCTTTATCTGCATCTTTGCTGAATTTTAATAGCTTAGCAAACTCACTCAATAGGAATAAAAGCAAAATATATGCAGTTTTAATACATTTTAGAAATGTATGGCATGCAATGCCTTTGGGACACAGTAGGAGAGAACTGGAAATCCAGATAAAGCTGAGGATAAGAGAGTTCTGTGTTTGTAGTGTTTGTAGCTCAAAAGATGAAAGTATAGCAGAAAGTCAAATCTTTGCCCTATTTGATGTCAGTTTAAGGTCAAGATAAACAGATACATTCCTCAGTGTATGTGGGCATGGTAGCAGGCATGCTATCATTGTGACATTTGCAGGAAAAAGGAGTTCATAGGGCCTGTAGCAACATTTTGAATGTGCTGCTGGTTTGATCATTGTGAGAGAAAAAAGATAAAATAGAGTTCAAAAGATCCTTGAAAGACTTGAAGGAAATGGACAAGAATAATGGAGCGTAGATCAACAAATACAAAAACTCTAACAATCTGTAAGCAAGAAGGCACAATCATACAAAAACATAAAGCTTACAAAACAAGCACAAAACCAGTGCTTGACAATGTGACAGCAGTCAATGAATCAGTTTGCGGATCTAGGAAAAGTAATTACAAGGAACTTTGCTCTGGAGAAATTAAGGCATGGCCTAGTGGTGGGACACCTTTTTCTTTTCCTTGCTGACATTTTTTTCTTTTTTTTTTCTACTCCAAACCTCTCTCAAAATAACAAACTTGCTAGATCTTTTTTGATATTGTTATTTTGCTTTGTTTTATTTTGCTTTGGTGGGTTTTCTTAATGTCTGTAAATGTGGACACATACAGAAAAGAAGAGAGCCATGTAAATACATATTAACAATAGAGAATATAAAAGAACCAGTGGGGAGGAATGACAGAGAGGGATATCATCTGAAAATCTCAAAGTGCAGAAATTTTGGTGAACCTCTTCCATGGACAGGTGATGTAGGGGTATATCTTCATGGCCTTTGGCCTCAACACTGAAGTTTAGAATTAAGTTTGTAGGGTGAGAGGTTGTGAATGTGAGTGAGTGCATGTGTCCTCTTGTCTGAATTTCCCTGCTTGGGGAAAAGCACCTGGCTGGAGTTGGAGCCAGCATGTGGGCATGAAGGGTGAGGAGGAAGTTCTGGCCGCCTGAAGTAACACCTCAGCACAGGCATAGTCTGGAGCATAGGCTCACTGCCATGGCTAAGGAGAAAACAGGAGTTTTAATATAGGCAGCACTCCCAAAGCTCTTCAGGTAAGTTACAGGCAATGAAAAAAGGTGTAAGAGGAAAGTTATATTAGTTACCAGAGACCTATCAGGTCTACAGAGCCAGGGACTACGTGATAAATTAGTGCTCAAAACCCATGGGTAAAGTAATTACTCTCTGAGAAGGCAACTGAGATCAAGGTAACTTCAGCAGCATCACCAGGAAACAGCTGAGATTAACCAAGTCACTGGCTGAAGTTCAGAAGTGCAGCCTCTTTCCAGCCTTTCTGAATTGCCCCGTGCAGTTCAGTATGTGTGTGCAGTATGGCCTACTGCATACCTTTCTTGTGAAAGATAGATATGAAAAACTGTCCTCAGTTTTGGTGAACCGGTGAAGAACTGTGTTTCCAACAGGCTTGGAAATCAAAATACCTGGTGTTTTCACCTCCATGCTTTTTGCTTTAGAAATCAATAAGCTCCTTTATAAGACCTTAAAACAGTCTTTTCTTTGCATTCAGCAGTTTGCTTCTGCTTCTTACAGATGATGTAGTAGGGAACACCTTAATATGTGTATTGATTGTGTTTCCTTTGCCAGTCAAAGGTGGGTTACGGATCGATTTACTCTTTTGAGCGGGCTGTAGTTTTGACCCTGATCCTATGCATCCAATTGTTTTTATGCACAGTTCAATAGTAATATATGTTTTCTAGCTCAGTTTATCTTTGCAATTAGCCACTCAATTCAATAGATAATTCATTTTTAATGCAATGTTGGCAAAGAGGAAGATCCTCAATTTCTCAAGAACACAGGGGATGTAAATTCACTCCCAAGCAGCAGTAAAAGCAACCCTAATCTTGAGTAAAACCTCATCCTTTCTTGGAAACGTAGTCACCACAGCTGAGCCTCTTTGCAAAAATTGTGTGTGTGGTATTCTCTAATGAATTCTGCTGGAAAGCAATAGGATATAGAGGAGTAAGTACTGAGTCCTCCCATTAGAGTACTGTAGATGGTGAAAAAAATAAAAGGTTGGTTTTGTTTTGTTTTGTTTTCAGTCTGCATTCCTCAGGTACATATTAGAAGGGTTAAAAGTTGGCTATTTGTACATCTCATTGTTCATCAGGATTGCTCATGAATAGATTGAAGCTGCTCTTGGATCAATATGTTGTTATCCATGCAATATTAAGCTTTGACTTTACAAAGGACAGCTATATGAATATGCTATAATAGACAAGGAGTTAGGTAAAGGCTTGAGAACAAGAGCTAACTGATTTTATGGAGAATTGTCAGATTTCTAACACCCTGAGCAAGTAGTGATTATGACTAAGTTATCCATAGCTAGCATGGATAACTAAGTTATCCATAGCTAGCAGCTATGGATAAAAATCTTGCTTTGTTTATTGTTTTGACAAACGCTATTTGGTAAAACTATTTCCAAACATTTTTTTCAGTTCTGCAATGCATATTGTAACACTGAGGCAAATAGAAAGCCCTCATCCTTTGCTGCCACCCTGATTTTTATGCGTTTATGGGTTTTGCCAGACATCTCTATATTCACATTGTTCATAATCAACCTTTATAAGCTTGTTGCTAAAAGAGGAATTTTATCTGAGCATCAGGATATATCTATAATCATCCTGCTGTCACCCATCCATAACAAAAATAAGCATCACAGTTAGCAGTTGCATGTAATCATCTCCTATTTAATGCGATACACTAAGTTCCTGCTTTTTTTAACATGTAATAATATAAGCAAAAGTGTCTAACTTGTTTACTTTCACCACTTCTGACTGGTAACAGTGTGATGCCATTCCAAAAATAACGTTTAGTGGCTGACATTTTCTTTCCCATTAATTGTTTAGTTAATACAGAAGACAATGAGTTTTCTTTTTTCTTTGGTATTGATTCACTATTCAGCTTTTGAATGTTTGAGTATGAATCTCTGTACTTTAAGGTTTTTCTGATAATGGATACTTGATAATGGATACTTTAAGTGAAACAGTGCTGTAGACACCCATCCCTATGAAAGAATGAAAATGCATAACAGAAAACAGTACAGAATATTTAAGAGCCTGTCAGCCTGTCAGATTTTGGCCGTCTTTCAGATTTGACATCTATCATTGTTAACCTTCTCATTGGGAAAGGAGACAAGGAATGAGAACAGAGAATGGATTTAGGGATTTTTGTCTTCATATGTGAAAGCTGCTTTGGAAGGAAAAAGGGAAGACCTGTTGAATACTTATAGCAGTGCTTCTGTGGCTAAAGGACAAAGCTGGGCAAGAAGATGCAGTGAAAGAAGGAAAGAATTGCTGTTTTTCTCCTAAAATATGTGTCTGCTGTATAACAAGAGTTAAGTAACAAACATCTGGAAGTGGTCTCTCTTCTCTTTGCTTCCCAGCCTTCAGTGGTCAACTGCAGCTTATTTGGGTCATGAAACTAAGAGAAAACCTAGCTAATGCATTTTCTCAGAGAATTGACTGCATTCATTACAGAATGGTTTTGCCTTGCCTTAGTCTCCTCAGACTGAGGTTCCTCTGGGCTTGCCTCTCATATTCTTCTGATGAACACCCAGTGTAAAAAAAGCAAAAGGATGACAAAAAACATTAGCAAGAAGTTCATATAATTGACCTACCCTAACTGACTTTTATTCATACTGTCTTTTATAATTGTTGATTATTTAGGTGACATAATTCATGCACTGGGAGGTCATAAAAGAAGGCTGCAAGCAGAGAAAGAAGCTCACAAATGTAAAGAAAAAAGAAATTTAAAAAGAGTACACTAAAGTAGGCCAATTCTTATAACTTGAGTGTTCTTGCAACTTTTTCTAGCTTCTCAGCTTGTAAATGACACCCATTTAAAACTTCCATAAATTCACACATCTTTTGGAAGGAACAAGTAGAACTGAAAGATTCTAAAGCATACCTTACAAAATACCTCTGAATTTGCATCTATTTATGTTTACTTTTGCACTTGTAGATGGTTACTGACATGTCATACTATCATTTTCAAGGAGGTCTACAAATACTGTGTAACATCATCTGTATGAAAATGTACTGTCCCATCTGACATTGCACAACAGTAGCTAATTAATGTTAATATAAACTGTCATGCAGTGGCAAAAACTGTAATCAGTTTTCTTTATCCAGCATTTTAGTGTATTGCATGGGAGCAGAGATTTTGTTAGTGGTAAATGGTAAGAAAAAGTCATCCTCCTTGGTTCTTTTAGGGTACTTTATCACTTTTATAACTATTTTGCTTCTTTTCATGATAATTTATATTGCGTGAGGCATTTGGATTACATAAGGTTGTCTACAGTTGTCTACAATGACTGCAAGTGTCTGGATAAAATTGGATCAAAAAATTCCACTGTCATTTGGAAAGGTTTGGTCTATCTCTGAGAGTACTCTGTATTTCTCCCGTGTTATTCATCCAGGGACAGAACGGTGGATTGATGGGCAACAGGATGAGAATTTCTTCCCCAGCCCATTGTGGTTTGTTTCTATAGTTATGTTGTTAAATCTTCCCTTTTGGTCTCTTAATTTAATGATGCCCCATTTTTCCCTTCACACTGATCTTTCCTAGCTGAGAACTTGGTACAGTCTACAAACTTATGAATTATGGCTGTTCCGAGTGGAAGCGACCGGAAAAGATATGCTGGTTTCCTCACAATCCTCTCTGAAATGTCCCATAACAGTAGTGGAAGAAAATATTCCCTACAACGAATACGATTTCTTTTAGTGATGCCTTCGGGTGTGTGCCTTTCTTATTGATACTGGATTTCTTTAATCAGAGATGCTGTGCAGGAGATAAAAGTTGTTGTTCTGTGTTGATACAACAAGAGGTTATAGCTGATGTTTAGGCTGAAGCCTTAAAGCAGAATTTTACTGCAAATGTAAATCTTAAAGGAAGCTAGGTGCTGAGAATTAGGTGAGATAGAGATTGTGCTCTCAGAGAAAGAATATCTCATTTCACTGGTACAAGGATTCTCGCTGCATTTCCTTTAAAGCCAAGGATGTACTCAAGCCAAAAACTGCACATTTCTGTGAAAGTTCAGAGTGGGAGGTTGGTTTAAAAAATAAACTCACCCTCCTTTATATGTCTGTAGGGATGAAGGAGGATATTACACCTGACCACATGTGTCACTTGACCACATGTGATTGCTATCAGTGGGCTGCAGTCCGTTCTAAACTGATAGTTACAAAATTGGCTTATCACGAATGTTTCCAGCACTTTTTATAACACTTTTTTAGCAGTTCTCTTGAACTTTTGTTGAAGTATTCTAGCTTTGGCACATAAATGCCATAAAGGCAGTCTTTAAAATTAGTAACCTTTTCCAGGCTGCTCCCCCAAACCTTCTTCTGTATGGTTTTGAATTTAAACAACTTTGATTCACTCACTCCTAATGAGAGTCATGATTCAGATCTGCATGATGGGCTTCATTTCAAAAACATTAGTTCACTTTTGGAGTTAAATTGTACAGCCTTAAATAACATATATCAGAAACGCTTATATCAAGTAAATTTCGTTCTACTTCAGCGATGTCCCACTGAGTTGATGACTCTGAATTGTAGGTATCCGTCAAAAGAACATAAATACCTGAGCACTGCATGTGGTACAATACTAGCTTGTGAGGATGGGGAGAGATATATATGACTTCTCCTGTCTAGTGTATACAACTAGTAATTTGGGATCATTCTTGAAGTTATTATTTAAAATATGCTTTTTTTTCTAATATCATTGTTTAGGCTTGCAAATGGTAAGTTTATGGAAGTGATAAGCATGCATGCTGCCTTTCATGCAAAATATTATTGCCTTTAATCAATTATAGTTTAATATGACCATAGCTGCTAGTTGTAAGCAAAGCAACCTTTCTGTTGTGAAACAAGGAAGGTTTTGTAATCCAAGCTCTTTTATGTTCTGTTTCAATCTGGACAGAAAATGAAGCCAAATTCAGGCTGCAATCAATACTGTCTTCAACACACAGAAATCTGTCCAAGCTATTTTTTGTTAGTTTGTCCTTATGTATGCTATGGGGCTTTTATTCACATAATATTTTACCTTATTTTAGGTACTCATGGATTTACATGACTAAAAGAATTGCTACATTATTAATGTTACCAGTCACACCCCTGCCAATTAGAATCCCAGTTAAGTAAGTGCTAGTATTTGCAAGAGCATTGATTTACAGGTGCTTTTGCCTACAGTTAGTCTAAAGTTGTGTTTTGTTTCTTTAAAAGCAGTGATAGTCACATCTTTAGGTCTTTCAAAAAGTAAAAAATGCTTTTACATGCTGACATCCTTACTGCACTCATGCACTCATCAGAATCACCTCTGGGTTT
Organism: Aegotheles bennettii; assembly: GCA_013398125.1. NCBI lineage: Eukaryota > Metazoa > Chordata > Aves > Caprimulgiformes > Aegothelidae > Aegotheles > Aegotheles bennettii. Next base: position 116,937 of record VZRW01011682.1, on the reverse strand, counting down.
TTATCTGCATTATATCAAGACCTATGGGATTTTTTTTGGTTGGTTTTGGGTTGGTTTTGGGTTTTTTTAGGGTCCATGTGTTAGGAACTTAGCTAACAGAACAGAAACAGAAGAGAAATAACACTAGCTCTGAAGAGCCAACATTGGTGTTCTCTGGCTGTTGTAATTCATTAGTCTATTAAGGAAATTCTGTCTGATGATGCTGGAAAGTATATGAACGAACTTCTGAGCATTTGCTGCTTTTGTGGGGCATCTGTAGGATTGACAGGTTCAGCTATTACTGCTTTTTATTTTGAAGCTTTGTTAGTAAAGTCACTGCAAGCTTTGTAGCATGGCAACTAATGTCTCCTGTTCCTCAGTATCTTACTCTGTCAGTTTGCACATAGAAAATTCTGCCAACTTTGCTTCTTATTTTTATGTTTAAAAATTGTGTTTATATTAGTGGGCTTTTAGGCCCAGATCAGCTAAATGTCTTCTGAACATACAAGGAAAGTAATATCAATTTCTCTTTAATTCATAAAGTACCCAACCATGTGTTGCTGGGTTTTCTGCCATTTGAAGAGGAACTCTTGAACAAGAACATTTTGAACTGTAGCCTTTCGGCCAAGCTTAAGAGTTGGAAAAATTTGGTGCTATGGATGGGAAATCTTCAGTAGCTCTTTTTTTGTTCTCTTACACCAGCATTTGTCAAATAGGTATACTGTAAGAAGGTAGTCACCTAATTCAATGTGCAGCAAGTCAGAGAAATATCAATTTAGTTTTCATGTGCAGGTGAAGCCTCCAGCTCTTACAGGTCTAGCTGCATAAATGTGTCTGTGATATGGCCTTTTGCCCTTCTACAGCTCTGCAGCTGTATTCTGGGATCTCATAATTTCACACCTCAATTACTCCAACATCCTTCTCTCCTGCACTTAGAAATACAGTGCCACCCCCATGATCTCCATACAGGAGTCTGTCACAAAGTTAAGTTCCCAGGTTCATTATTTTAACTGTATTTCTTTTCTCTTTTGAGTGCTTTCTCATTAAACACAGACTGCTTCTCTTCAGTTTTAAGGCCCTTCTTCATGAGTCATTTCCAACCTTTCTATTCACTATTAAAATGTCAATTCCTTTTTTTTGATTCCCGTGTTCCTGGCCTCTAGCCCCAAAAATACCTTTGTGCTGATTCTGTGCCGCTTTTCTCACCGCGCAGAAGTCTCCCATAAGCCTCTACAGAGCTAGTGTTGTTCTTTCTTCAGCCTCTCCTTAAAAATCCTTTGTCATCATTCCTACAAAAAATGTTGAATAACCAGCTATTAGCATGCTGATATCGTTGCTCAGATGTTTTGGGGTTTTTTTGTACCCTGTGTTAAGCTCTATTTGAATTGAAAGGTGTTCAGATCAGACAGACTCCACTTGGTCTGTACTTTCAAAGCACTGAGGTCCTATTCAATGACCTGGACTTCTAAGTACAAATAGTAAATAGTATTAAACCAGGGTTATTTTCAGCTGGTCATAAGTTCTGAAAAGGATCAATAATCAGGGGGTTTTGCTGTGTATTCTTAGACTGACTGTTCCTTGCCTGGCAATCTCTTTAAGTTTGTCTTGCAGCTCTGTTTTCTGCTTGGCACCATGGAGAAGCTGTAGCTAGTTCAGCCTGCAGCTGCACTTTTGGTGCCTGGTGTGATGAAGGAGTCCCGATGCGCCCATTGCCAGGGGAAGCCACTGCCTCCTTACTTGCTGCTGGATACAATTCAAGAGGCTGACTGCTAGCTATATCACTTCTCTGAGCCGTAACTAGAACGATACCCTCCTTTCTTATATTTCAGAAGAAAACACAAATTTAAAGAGGCTTGAAGGTTCAGGAGTAGGAGATAGGAAACTTGTAGGAGTCCTGCTCCTCGGAACTGCCTGTTTTGGTGACAGTGTTAGATCTGTGGTCTTACACTCTACCTCGTGGTGTGCAGTGGAAGGTTATTTTTTTTGTTCAATCCTGACAGGTCATTATTGATTGACTTACTGAACAAAGGTATAGTTTAAAATTGCAATATCTAGAAGCTGTGTTGTCATGCTAGTTTTTACTTTGCAACTCTGTGGTTTGCAGCATAGGTGTCTTGTCCATAGATGGATAGTTATTTCTTCTTTCTGAGAGCGGTAATAGAAAAACTCCATGATTTGTGGGGATTATTTTATGTGAAAAAACATGGCTGCAAATGGATGTATGCAACTTCATTAAATCTAGTTAAATTGAGCAGACCGAATTACGAAAACCCAGCAACTGGAAGTTACACAGATAACTAATTCAAATATTTTAATTTACTCAGTGACTTACAGGACAATAAAGTTTTCTGTACTTTAATTTTGAACTATAGCCTTTTGTTAGTGTGCCATATTATTGATCAGCATGGGGGCCTAGCTTTGTCATAGAATCATTTCGAATCATAGAATCATTTAGGTTGGAAAAAACCTTTAAGATCATTAATTCCAACTGTAAATCATGTCAGACCTCAGTCTGATTTATAGAAAGACATGACTTGGTAGGGAATTAATTTCAGTTGGCATCTGAATTGCTTTCCAAACATCCTTATATCTCCATACCTCCATATCAGGAGGTAACCTGAGCTCCTTTAATCAGGCACCCCTAGGTTTCAGAGGTGGATAATGGCTGTTTTCCTTTATTTCATTTGTGTTTTATTCTTAAATGAAAGCAGATTCTAACGTCCCCACATGACTCATGAGCTCAGGCTCCACTATTATGATGTAATACTACAATGCTGAGTTTTGGCAACACTTGTGGGGACCCCAAAACTAAGAACTCCCTTTTTGATTCCATGAGGTTGCACCCATAACCTGTGTGTTGTGATGCTTACTAATGCTACAGCAACTGGGAGAATTAAAACATCTCCAAATAGGGCTCACATCAAGCCAAAGTCTGATGGGAAGCTGGTAAAAATATTCAAGTGAAAATTCTTCTCAGCAAGGTACAATTTCATACATCCTTCACTTCTCTAGGACCCAGGAAGCTGTATCATATTGCAGCCACTCCTGGGGTTTTGGAAATTGGCAGCTGATATATACTTATTTTTCAAACGTTGCTTTGACAGGAGAAAACTATCTTTCATATAAGACTAGAGGTTAAATCTGGGCACTGGCCTTGGAGGAGAAATCCTGAGCACAAGTTCTTGTTTTCAAGTTGTGTCTGGTTTTGCAATTTATTCCTTCCCTTCCTAATACAAAATGTTAAGACTGTCCTGGGATCAAAACCCAAGAAGTCATTCTTGCAGGGAAAATCTAAATGATTCATGTCAGCCAGATGTAGATTTGGATTCTTTCAGACTGGATACAGATAGGCAGGTAGCCTAGGGGAGTGCTTTCACCAATGAGTTTCTCTTATAAAATGCCATTGTATTGCCTTTCCCTCCAGCAATGTGTTTGAATAAGGTCAGCTGTGGATAGTTGGGTTTTTTTTTAAAGTTGGTGCTGTTTGCACATTAGTCGTTTTCTGAGAGTTCTTACTGGGTTGAGCCTTAGGTATACAAATCTAGATTTGGCAAAGGTACATGCAGAAACAGCATTTTAGGTGTCATGTCTGCTTTACTGGAGAAAATATAGGTGCTTACAGCTTTTCAGCCAGCTGAGATGGTGTCTAAGACAAGGCTTTAGACGTCACTCTTAGAAATATTCAGTTTCCACCTGACCCCCAGGAAAGGTGCCCATTTCAGAAGTCTCTTTCTGAGTAATTCATTCCTCAGAGGAATTGGTGGCTGCAGTTCAGCATAGTCATCATCAGGTGTCTGACTTTCATTCATGAATACTCTCTGCACTGGTGGAACTATTAGCCTGCTGTAATGTAACATATGTAAGCGACTTTTTGACAGTTTATCCTAATATACAAGGTGAATGCAAAGCTACCCAAAGCTGTTACACTAACCGGACACCTGGAGTATGATAGCTGCAGTACTTTCAGGCAGAATACAGTATTGAGGTTTGGCTCTTCCTCACATGCCAAAAAAAAAATAGCAGACTATTACTATGATTTTCATATCTAAAAAATAGTAATGATGCCAGTTTGTCCAGTTTATCAGTCTGCATCCAGGAGTAGCCAAATAATTGTGTTGACATCATCTATTGTTTTGACGTAGTAAATACCTACCGCATGTTCTGTGCGGTGTCAGATACACTACTGTACATGCCAAAGAAATGAAAAGGAGCCAGGTCTGGTTCAGAGGTGGGATATGATTTGAAGGAATCTTGTTGCAATACTCTACATTGTTTGGGAAAACACATAAACAGCATTTCCAGGCAGCCAGCCATCTCTAGTATGGAGGAGCATGGATGACAAAACAGCTTTTGTTTATAGCAAAAAATGGGTATTGGCTAAGAAGTAGCACTTATGGTAATTGAGCTTTACAAGGAAGTAAAACTTAGTGGGGAACACAGGGGGTAGCATTTGCAGTGAAGCAGGTAATAAGGAGAGCTGTGTAGGCATTTCCTGATTAGCATCTGCTGTTTCAACAGCCAAGGAACATGACTCGCATGTAAATGCTTGTGTGAGGCTTTAACAGGTATTCCCTCTAGCGTGCCACCCTGATTTCTGGTTTTATTTTGAGTCTCCTTGAGCCCTACTGTGATTTGAAATCAGTGGAGGAGAAAGGAGAGTAACACAAACAACAGATGTCTTAAAGGCTGGGAACAGAGAGAGGAAAAGCCCCATGGCAAAGGAGAAGGTGCAGTTAAGGTATTTCCTGTCATTAGTTCTCTAGTACAGACTGTATTTGCATTTCTGCATGTGTATATAAATACAGCCATGCACATAGGTGGTAAAGAAGTGGTGTTGCAAAAAGATTGCCATTGCACACATCAGAGAACATTTTTTGCATCCTGCGAATGAATGCGGCCTCTAGACACTAAGTGTGCTGCTCACAGAGACAAAGCAACCCGTTTTAAGGCAGGTTCACAAATTATTTCCCAGCTGCTGCAGCAACTGCTTTTACTCTGTTGCTAGATAAAATACACTAATCCTCTTTGTTTGAGGTTAGAATTCACTTCGTAATTGAGAAAGCTAATAGTATGCCTGGTATCCATCAAGACAGCTTTGCTTACAGGTGGTAACTTAAGACCTGGCAATACAAATACTATTGTACCCCATAACATTAGGAGAACTTCGTTGTGCACTAAGTGACATTTAGTGAAGATTCAGTAAAGTGTAAAGATTCAGTAAAGATTCATCTGTGCTTTCTGGTATGGGGAACTGTGTCTGTAAGGACTTTGATTTCCAAAAACTAAATCTGTGACAGAAACAGCTATGAAATTCTTACAGTATATAGGCAGCTGGAGATGGCATAGAGACCCTGAAAACACGTTACCTGCTGAGTGTTAACTCAGTACTGCATGGGGCCAGAAGCAAAAAAAATAAAAAGAAAGAAAAATACTCTGAATGGAGAGGTGAAAATATATGATGTTTCCAGGTTTTTACTTCTTGGGAAAGATAACTGAAAGAAATATAAAAAAGAGGATTAAGGGCTGAGAACTTCGTGCTCTGAAAGCTTCCACTTTCCCACATCTACCTCCTCCTTTTATGCCTTATGTCTTCCACAGGTTTCAGCAGATGGGACGAAAGACAGAAAATCACATTCACACAGAATTTTCTCATGATATTTTAAATGTAATTTTATTTGCTTATTAACTTGCTGGTTTTTTTCAAAGGATTTTTGGTAAACTATATCTCAATATATATTCACACTGTTTATATTTTTATTGTTACTTGTATTGTTAAAAAATATATATATATTTAAATTATTACTTGGCTACCAGGCTACGGAAGTTTGTGCTTAGGTTAACCTAAGTAAATAGTTTCGGACAACTGCTCTGTTACTGAATGTGACTTCTGAATAGCATTCCAGTTTTGGGAGGAATACTGAGGATGTCAGTAGGAATTATTTTTCTTTGGACATAAATTTGTACATCAAAATTGTGTTTTTCTGTGGTATTTCAGGGCATGCAGGCTCTAGGAAATTATATATATATTAATATGTTGGTAGCAGCATTTTTGAAGCATTGAGTATTAGTTGTTCTAAACCACACAGGGAGTTTGTTACATTTAGCATGTTAAAACGGAACTACGTTCTCATTAATGCTATTTTAGCACAGACTTTCTTAATCTTTACAAGGGTATCCTATCAGAAACCTAAGCACAATTATGCCTGTGTTTTAAATAGTGTTTTTATGCCTGTGTCATTTTCTCTCTACTTTGAAAATACAATATCCCTGTTGCACAGATAGGAAAACAGAGGCATCCATGGGAGGTGAAATAACTTCACCTGGAGCTCATCAAGAGGAAGACAGGTCTCCTGGTCTCAAATCAGAACCTTTTTATGAGTTGTATATTAAACTTATCAAGAGGTATTTTTAAGTTAACAAAACAGAAGCCGCACTTCAGAGATATCATTTAACATTTACTTTTCCTCCCACAGGAACTTTTTACACCGGAGTGCAAATTCAAGGAGTCTGTTTTTGAAAATTATTATGTAATCTACTCGTCGATGCTCTACAGACAACAGGAATCTGGGAGGGCCTGGTTCTTGGGGCTGAACAAAGAAGGGCAGGTCATGAAAGGAAACAGAGTGAAGAAAACAAAACCAGCAGCTCATTTTCTACCCAAGCCATTGGAAGGTGAGGTTCAGTCCATCACCAGCAGATCCTTCTCTAAATCTCACAAGAAGAGGGGATGGTTTCTAACATACCCTTTGTGAATGTGCATGCTGCACACAGGGGCCATTCCAAATTACAGTGCCCAGGATTCACAAAGCAGTTTTGTGCTTTGGCATTGTGATGCTAGAAAGGGCATATGTAAAAACACTTTTTCCAGAGATTAAGAAGTCATTTTTCAAGAAAACAAATCTTTTGTTGAAGTGCATTATGCTGTTTTTAAAATATAGGGACAAAGGCTGTTGGGAGTCTTGCAGTGAGAAAATAGCCCTTTCTCTAAGCAGAATGAAATAATAGCTATTGTAGGATAAATGGAAGTTATAAAGGGAATGGATGAAACGTCAGCATTTCAAAGTAAAAGCTTTCTAATACAAAACACAAACATTTCTCTATAAAATAAATCATAGTGTATTACTTAGCCAGCTGATGTAATGCACATAACTTGTGTAAATTGACCTTCCTTTAAACCAAAAGAGAAGCAAATAAAAGACAAACTAACCTTACACACTAAAATGATGTCACACATTCTCTGAGAAACACATTCATTTATATCTTGGAACTTTTGGGTTATCCTGTGTATTCTGCAGGCTTTTATATACCTTTGCTTATTGTCTTGATGGCAGTCCAGATTTCATTGATATTATTGCTACACATAGCCTCAGTCATTCTGAAAATTATCTCATTACTTAACATCTGAAAACACACACCTGTGGTAATGCTCTAGTTAGCTGTCCCATTTCTTTTAACAATTTAAATTAAAATTCTTGATTAAAGGATCAGTTTGTTAAATGTTTTAGAGTTTTATCATAAGGAAAGAATATGAATAATCCTTTTTTAACTTCATATTTGAAGTTAGGATGATGCCTTCATGCTTCCCTCATCTTGCAAAAGGTTAGAGTATTTTCATGATGTCTCAACAGTATTGACATTTTATATGTCAATCCTTTTATATTAAATTATAATAATTGTAGGGAGGGAAAGCCAGTGCATTTTTAAATGCAACACCAATTCATACGGATTAGGAATGAAGTGGCTTTTTTCATTAATGTTTGGATGGTCAGACTCTATCAAAATAGCTTAGACAAGGCTTAGAAATAACTTCCTTTACATTGCCCATGAAACTCGTCAAATATGACAGCTCCGCTATATAATTCCTTACTTTATAGTTCCACCTCATGTTATTTGACTTAATATTTTTGTAGGTCACAGTGTTATTTCATCAAGCTCTTTTAATTAATCAGCAAAGTGTCCTAAACACAGTGATGGGGGCACTCTGAAGACATAGATCATAACCAGCCTTATGTACTCTAGGGAAGGTATTCAGACTTTCAGAAGCCAAAAAAGCATTTAGATTATGTCATTTGAAATGTTAGAACAAGTATTTGATTAGTTAATGATGCTATGGGGCCCTTCATATTTATTATGAAACTTCACACCATTGAAGATCAAGGTCAGTACTTTGATGCTCCTGCCTCCTACTCTAATTAGACAAGGGATGAAGGGATTGTGCTCTCTATGGCAGCACACAGCGAGTCCTGAAATCATAGTGTGATGATTAATTCCTTTGACTGCTTTGATATATCTTTTAACATTGCTCTGATATAAATAAATGCTACTGAAGTAGGTATAAATGGAAATAATACCCGATTCAGTGACATGGAAAATGAAATTGAATTATCCAAGAGCATTAATCATTAAAGCAACTTAATGCTGTAACTGTGTAATTGAACACATGTATTTTCCTCCAAGGATTTGAAGTGGTTAAATAGGGACTGAAGCCCAGGGGCAAACTTTAAATTCCTCTTTATTTAATTTGGAGTTTTCTGCACTTATGCAGTTAGTGGAGATCAGTGGATACTGCATACATTTTTGGGAAGGAGAAAGAAAAAAACTCCAAACATCTTGTGTACTCTCCACAGCACTGTCCTGGACACCTCTTCAGTATGCACCTGAAGAGATGATGGCCAAGCTCCTCAGATTTGGGAGACAGATGTCTTTTGTAGAACTGGACTCGAGCCTAGTCTTGTAACATAGGACTAAAAAAGAACACTTAAGTCTAGACAACTGTATCATATTATCCCATTTGTTAAACACCATCTGTCTCATCTCATCATATTTTACTTCTAAAAACTTGCAGAATATTTATTTAAGGGATGGATGTACACACACACACACACATGTATAAATGCATATGTATTTTTGTATGTCTGCCTCATGCAAAGACAGAACAGTAGTTTCTCATTTCCAAGGCTTCTGTAGTTTCCATTAAACAAGCAAGCATACAGTTTCAGATACAGAAGAAGTGAGAAATTTGGAGGGTCATGCAAAACAAGTGTCTGTCAAAGTAAATAGTTTCCCTTGCATGCAAGAGGAACATGGATTATATTACAATATCAGTTATTGTAGAAAATGAATTCTATTTGAGATTAGCTCTTAAATGAGATACATCCTTAAAAAATGTCTCTCCTTTTCTCTTTTCTCCCTGCAGTTGCCATGTATCGAGAACCATCTTTGCATGATATTGGAGAAACAGTGCCAAAGGCTGGGGTAACTCCAAGTAAAAGCACAAGTGCATCTGCAATAATGAATGGTGGCAAACCAGTTAACAAGAGTAAGACGACATAGCCAGATCCTCACAGGTGTTGTGACTTACTGAGTCCCGAGTACAGTTGAGCGATTTATCCTTGCCAGACTTCCTCTCTGCGGTGTCTGTGGATCAGCTTGTGGCAAGTCACAGACTTGCCCGTTGCTGTTTCTGAACTGAGTTGTTGCAAGCGGATAAATCTCAACATGTAGCTCCACCCACAACAAGAAGACACCTGGATGAACCAGCTAAACTCAGACCATGGAATGCCCTACGAGATATTGGAATGCCTTTTTAATATCTTTTCTGTGACTGTGACACTTCATGTGAATGACATACTTCACAAGTACACTTGATACCTTGCCTGCTGACAATTGCCCATAATCCCTTTTTAAGTCCAGTTTCAGCAAAATCCATGTGTTTAAGTTCTATTTTCTAGCACACAAATAATCAAGTAATTTCTAGTTAGATGCTGTAAACCTGTGCTATTATGGATTTCTCTTCTTCCCTTTTTTATAAGGCTGCTCGCTCCACTGTCTGTGACCTTTTCCAGGGATTGTGTTTCTCTATAACTTAAGCGTTGCCGGTGGCTTAGTTTTGAAAGCAATCAGGGAATCAGGAAGCCTTCAAAAATCTAATATTACAAATTATATCTATCAAGAATAGAATTGTTGTCTCTGGCTTAAAATATTGATCAAATGTGAATACTCTTTAGCAACAGATACTGTGCTTCTGAGGTTGGCATTATAGTGGAGGGAAGAGTGTCAAACACAACCGACGGGAAGTTTTCTGAAATGAGTGTTTGGCATCCCCCTATAGTTTCTTTTTGTGTGTGTGTTTTATACATATCACAGGCTTACTGGTAATGGTAACATTTGCCTTGCCCAGCGAGCAAGACCCACTTATTTTTGGGAAAGTGGGTCCAAAGAATTTTGTAGGCCTTGTAGGCCTGAATTAAGGCTCATTTTTCATCTACTAAATCTTCATTGTTTGGAAAACAACCACCACTAATAAAAAAAAAATAATTAAGACTAACTGGAATTGTGCTACCTAAATCCATTTCAAATGTAATCCTTTCCTGTTTTTAAGGAACTGAACTTAATGCCATTGTTATTTTTGGCTGAATCCCATACCTACTTAGCAAAGCATGGGCAAGGATGTTGTTGTGTTCTTTTTTGCAGCACCAATGCAAAGGGTAGTTACAAATTATAGTTTAATATTTCTGGTGTTTTAAAAAAAAGTTTTAAAACTGGACATACTACAAAACTTTATTTTTATTTTTAGCTAAGCATGCAAAGTCTGGTCCTATGTATCTCACTGATACCCTCGTACGTACCTCCACCCAGCTTCCTAGGATAATATGCCCACCAAATTGCTAGATTGAAGGTGCCTTGCCTTGATCTCTGTATACTGTACTTTCTCCTACATGAACCTAGAAGAAATCAGAAACATTATAAAATTGAAGCCTTGGATCACATATACCAGAAACATTATCAACACTTTGAGTTTGTCACTTGTGAACAATGAAGCCAATGTTAGGCCGGGGGGAAAGATTTAGAGGGTGCCACAGAGATGCCACTCAAGTGTTACACTTAGGCACCAGCTTTCAGAAGACTAAAAGTATAGGTAGTCTCTGAATGCTTAAGAAGGTATTTCTTTTTCAGAAAGGGCAACTAGAACCAAACTGTACCTCAGTCTGGAAAACTGTGTGGCAATTCTCTTGGCCTCTTGCTGTTACCGTGATATTTAAAGACAAAAAGGAAATCACCATTCTTTTTTTAGCATTGTATTTCTGACAATCTGTTTTATCACGTCTTTGTGCTCAAGTCCCTAACAGAGACCACTGGTTATTTCAAACTCCTTGTCTGCTCAGCTGAACAACTGATTCAGTCTGAATGAACCTTTTGTGCTAGTTTTCAAATGTGTTCTGCTTTTGTAAGCAAGATCTAGTTCACCCTTCAAGGAGGCTGCTGTAAAGCTGCTAAATTCTAGATAAACTATTTTTGTTTTGTTTTCTTCCCTTTTATTTTTGTTTTTTGTAGGCCAAACATCCTTGTTGGTATACATAATACAGGAACAGCAAGCTAACACTTGATGTTGGGTCTTTCTAGGAAGGAATGAGTTAAGCATGAAGCCCGCTATCCATGCAGAGAAAAAAAAACAACAAACCTTCTCTAATACTGTGATAAAAATTCAAAGAAACTTTGAGTTAGGCTGTGCCCTTGCCTGCTAGCACTAAATATTTGTGCATGGGAGAAACAACACTTTATTAAAAATTTTGGTGCACCCTTCTCGTCCCATCTGGTCCAATGGGATTTGTGCACCATCCCTGAGAAAACAAAACAAAACAAAACAGAAGCAACTCACATGGCAAACTGGGGCCTTGCTTTGCATCTGGAGGACCCAAGGGAGGCAGCAGCTTTGATGTTGTACTATCTGTTGGGTCCCAGAGGAGACCCCAGGCTTTCCTACAATTAGAAGAGGAGCAGTTCACAATATTTTGAGTAAGATAATACGTATGAAGGCTACATTCTCTTTCTCTCACCTGAATTTCATAAGAATTCCTGAGGAAGGAATGCATGTGTTCATGTCCTGTCCAGACATCTTTCTATTTTCCCAGTGTAAGAGCCTGGGGAGGGACAGGGCTGGAGACCTGGCTGAGCCGTGCAAGGAGATTCTGTTTCATGGCCTGATCATACATAAGTATTGTTTTCAATATTAAACTTTTGATATTGGGTAATTATGATGTGAAAACCAGTTTTGGGGGCTATAAATAAGGCCAGGTTTAATTTTTGTAAGCAGGTAGTACATATCGGAAATACAACATATTTTAAATTATTTTCTGTTTTGTTTCTATGAGCTAAATCCATACATGTGTTTAATTCAATGAATAGATGTCCTAAAAAATATTTTTTCTACAACCTATTTAAACACAGCAAAGGGGTCTTTGTGCTTTGTTTCCTCCCTTTTATCTTGTCTCTTGTCTCATCCGTTGCATGGGAAGAGGATGGCAAGGATGAACTGCATGTAGTAGGGTGTGTCTATCAAAGAACTGTTGGTCTGTGTTACTAAATTTACATACATATATGCAAAGAGTTTGTCTGCATTGTACAGTTTGTGTTTATTCTTATTTGTTGTATACACAGATTCAACATGAGGAATAAAACAGTTATATGAAGGCATACCAGAAAATAACAAAAAAGTTTATGTAAGAAGTATACTGTGCAAAACATCATTGCACTGGCCACAGGATGGTGAAACTTCATGTAAATAGGTTGGCAAACTCAGTTCTCCCCTTTTACCATGCCAAAGAAAATTTTAGCTCCTTAATATAATACCTCTCTTGCTGTTCTCCAGGATGAGACTTCACCATTTTCTTCCCTCTAAAATTAATTTTGCTGTTGAGTGAAAGCTGTTTTCAACTGTCTGTTACTACTAAAGTACTGTATAGTAAACCTGATGGAATCAATTTGTATTTACAGGTTAGGTTTTTTGTACTTACATGTCCAGCTGTCTGTGAATCTGCAGTGTTCCAGATCTTTTGCATGCTTGCTTTGTATTTTGTTCTTCTGGGTTTTATCTAATCTCTGAGAGACTGTTTGCACAGCAATCCAACCTCATTTTAACATTTCATATGTTAACACTGCACATAGTCACTATTTCTTTCAGGTTTTTTTAATCTGTATTTCAGCTACAGTTCTATTTGGCAAAATCAGTCACACCTGCACAGTTTTAGAAATCCAGTTTTAAGTAGATATGAACTAATTCAACAAAGCACTGTTTTGTTGTACTTCAAAAATTTTATAAATACACAAGAATCCTTATGAGATTGCTCACATGATAGAGCCTATAGAAAGGTGTCTATAGCTTTTAAGTGCTTTGTAGTTCACGTAACACAGCTTTTGCTTAACTTGCTGGGTTTTTAGCCACTCTCAAAGAATTTTTTAATATACTGTCACTTTCATAAACTTTATTGTGTAGAGTCAGGTTGGTTCTTAACAAACCCTCTTCCCCCAAATATAAAGTAAAGCAACTCACTTTGACTATGGTATATACCTGAAATAACACCAAGAACCCTGACTTTTTATATATATATATAGGGAAACTTTTTTTCTTGGTTTAAAATCACTGTAAGCAATGAGGTATGAAAGCAGGCAGTTTGGTCCATGCATTAAAAGTGTGTCTTGCTGACCCATCTCTTCATTGGTGTAAAGAAGAAATTATTCAGCTCCATTTAAATGGAATGCAAGTAAAATTAGACTAAGTAAGGAGGTTATCTTTCTTTTAAATGCGCCTTTAGATAAACTCATATTCTGTGCAATGCGTTTTAAAATGTCTAATAACAAGGGGTTTTTTGTGATGACTAATGCAAATGCTATGACTTATTTTTAAAGATGTAATAAAATTTTGTTCAATTACCCAGTCACAGGAATATTCAACTTAGCTTTCTTCATCCCAGTATGATTTAGCTGTATCATTTACCTACAAAGTGAAATGTCATTCTGTAAAGAAGCAAGGGCAGTGTGTCAGAAAAGTCAGAGCAGGTACATGATTAAATGTCCACCTATGTGTTTCTAGAAGAAAGTATGGCCAGGGAAAAAATGATCACAAGTAGGTTAATAATCTATACAAACAAATCAATCCACAGGTGTTTTAGAGGTGATATTATAGATACGTACAATAGGCATAATCCTGCAAGTCTATTGTAGAACCATTAGGCACACTTCTGGACTGTGTTCTTTCTCTCATGAGAAGAAAGCAAGGCTATTTGTTTATAAGATTTAACAGTCTAGCCGGTATAGAATCTCCATTTATCCAATTTGTTTTCACCACCTAGAACTGCCTTTTGTCACAGGCCTGGAATCAAGTTTTTACAGTCACTAGCTATGAAGGATCAAGCAGTATGTTTCACTCCCTTATGCCTCTTCCTGCTTTCACAGTTTATGCATCTGGAATTTCCATCACAGGGAATGAGGTGTAAAATCACAATTTATTAATACAGCTATTATTTTCACATATATGGAATAATAGTCTTATTCCTTCTGATCTCATTTTTCTGGTGAGGAAATGAGCCACAAAACAGATCTGCTGGGAGTTACATCACCAGCTACCTCAGCATGAAAAGCAGGGGGAATGTTCAAGCAACATTATAAGAAATGGGATAAAATGGGAAAGGAATTCATGTATACATTATAGTTTTAGTAGTCTTAGTTAATACTTTAAGGCTTATAGCAATAGCACCATTTTGTTTGTTAATTTACATTTCAATGGACCACTAACAGTAGCTGTCAGAATATTCTAATTTTTCCCATATGTACCTTAACAAACAACTTGGATAACACTTTCTGAAATGCTATGGCTATGTAATCTATCCAGTAGCCAACATGTTGGACTTGATTGGGTTTTTTTTAAATTCTAGCTAGAAATCAGAAACATCTTATACTCTTTAAGTATATAAATTTAAAATGAAAGCAAATTATGAAGTGAAATGCATCAAATATGTCATTGCAACCCTCTAAAGAACTGTTCTTTTGTCTATGAATAAAAGTACCTGAAATACCACGGCTGATCTACAGTACGTAAAAATCTGCTTATCATGCCGTGAAACAAGTCAAAAGCATCTACTGAACCTAGATAAGAGTTTTGATTATCTAATATTTTCTTATTACAGTACTAAATACGAATGGAAGGAGATAAATGAAAACTTTGTATATTTCATTGTTTACACTCTGATTCAGCAGACAAGTGTATATGTGAAAAAACACTGATTATAAAATGATTCGGGTAAGTGGCATTCATAAATATAAATAAAACCAACAATCTGTGCTCTCCACACAGTAGGGTTGACAAAATGCATATGTGTTAAAATTTAAGAAACTATTCCTGTTAAGCTCTACAGAGTTTAAGGGTTATAAGTATAAAATGTAAACTATAATTTCAAGATGAATTTTGCTTTGAAGATTATTTATACTGTATCAATACATTTTAGAACTCTGCCTGATATTTTGGTTATCATCTAAAAAGAGAGTGGCTAGCAGCTTTGGGATGTATGTCTCGTTACCCATCTGCATAACTTCTATATAAGTTATGCATGGATGTTTGGTGATTATGCTCCCTGAGAACATGGGTTTCACAAGTTTCATTTTTAGAAAGAAAGAATCCAGGTTAAGGAAAAAAATTAGGTAACAGAAAGAGCAAGCTACATTGGAATAGTGAATAATAAAAGTGATTAAACAAATTCATTCAAACGTTTTGCATTCTATTACATGTTCTGTACTACTGAATTTTGCTATTTTAAAATTATCCTTTCTAAAAAAACCCTAATTTCTAGACTAATAATGGAAATACCTTTTTGGTATAGATACATAGTTCCCTTCTTTCTGAATCATGTACCTCTTAAAAAATGAGAACCTTGGCACCTAAATCACAATGTTACAGTTTGTTATTAAAAAGAAATATTTTCCAGACATTTAAGCAATTTCTCGCTCAATCATGTTTTCACAAAATTTAAACACTTTTGAAACTAAAATGTATGTATCTTTTTTTGCTCTAGAGAATTCAAGGGCTGCCAAATCTACATGTACAAAAAAATAAGAGAGTCATATGTAAATAAGTTAGGGAAGTCCCAGTAGCTGTGCATCGTTCATAACTCAATGTGAATTTCACACTGAGCAGCATTTCACCATTGGAAAATAAAATTTTTGTTCATACCACTGCTTTGTTTGTATTTACTGTATTAAAACTTTAATTACTTTGTGCCATTGTCTGAACATCTTTGGCTGAGACCAGGCTACTGCATAGAATAGCTGATTTTTTCAAATCAGGTGACCTTCAGGCTCCCTACTTCTATAAAAACAGTTAAATTCGATGAATACCATGTGTGACAGTGCAATCTGTTCCGAACTGTGATTTCTAATAGCATACAGAATTGTTATCCTAAAAGTTATTAGTATAACAAATTTTCATTTGCTTTACTTTTAAGAGGACTAGGCAACTGTACATACATAAAACAGTATGATAAAAGTACATATGAGTTGCAGGATACATATTGAGAACAGCTAATAATACATTTATATCTTTATTATTTTCATTCCTTATACTGCTATACGTTATGTATCTGAAACTATTGTAGTATGTAGACTAGATAACCAAGTTATTGACACATTAACCACAGAAACTAAGAAGTTCTCTTGTGGACAAGGGTCTGTTCAAACATTTCGAGTCTTCAGTCTATGGTTGTCACATAGTTGGGTCTCAGTTACACAAATGCAACTCTTTGACAAAAAAAAAGTGTTTTGATAAGCGTCTTTACACCTTCTCTCAATTTATAAGCTGATGCATAATCAGGACTGTTAGAAAGAAAAAAGGGACAAACAATGTATTTCTCAAACACCATCAAATTAATCAAATTAATTATTTGACAAATATTCAACTAGTGCTACTCTTCTACAGGAATACTGTTGCATACTGATATGGAGAGTGACTATCAAGTAAATAATGTTAAAAAAAAGGCTTTCTTACACCTTTTCTTGCTTAAGAAATAGGCATTATGGGTGTAATATCAGTTCCACTGAATTTACCAAAACACTCTGGAGAAGTTCCACAGGGCCAGTATTTTATGACTTCACCTTTTAGAGCTTAGACTGTCCTGCTCCCAGATGATTTTATTATTAGTTTTAGTTTTAGTTTTTAGGTTTTTTTAGTTTTGTCATGCATTTTGTTAAGGAGCAGGCCCTCAAATGAGTGTTCTAAATTATTTACACCCATGTACATGTGCATGCATGTACACCCACATCCACACACTGAGTACTTCTTAAATTAAATGTTCTAGCAGCCTAAAGAAAAAAAAAACAAAACAAAAAAACCCCTCAGTCTTTGATGTCCTTTGTTATTCTCTCCCCAGCCAGATTTCACAAGCGTTTCCATTCCATCCTTCCCAGCACTCACAGTTTCCACAGCTACAAACACCATTGCCTAGAACAGAATTAATAAGGGGCAATTATCATAATTGAAACGTACTATATTAAAATGAGTTTTATGGGAAGTAAAAAGTCATGCTAAAGTAGTTGCATTATTCTTTTATTGTTCCCCTCACCTCTTTTTTTTTCCTTTGGAAGGAAGCAATTACTGTACCATTGCATTAAGAAGCCACCCCAAATCTACATTTAGAAAGCATTAATAGCATTCTCTCAATAACTCCATCAGCAGAATTAAAAATATTGTAATTATGCCACCCCTATTTGTACCCAGCTGTTGAGTCTCAGTGTTCATCACTGTACCTCCAGGGACAAGGAAAAACAAAGATTACGTTTAATTATTACGCAGAAAGAAAAAAACACAAAAAGTCACAGAGTAGCAATAAAAACATCACTTTGAACATGAAAAACTTTAAATTCTCAGAAATGCTATACAAATAAGTAATATCTCAGGCTCTCTAGTGGGTGAAAACTGTGTTAGCACTATTTTGCAGCAGGGAAACATTAAGTACTGAGATCCGTATTTTCATTGTATCTCAATATATTTCAATACTCCTGGATGCTCAGCTTGAGAGCTCTACAGCCTGGGTTTCCAATGTGAGCTCCTCTTCCTACTGACTTTTTGAAGACCCATGAATAGCCACTGCAGCTGAAGATAAAGCTCCTGTTGCCTCTATACTGGCTGCTTGATCCCAGAAAAGGACCCTTGCTAATAGGGCTTTCTGGAAGACACAATTTACTCCTGTCAGCTCTCTCACTCTAATCGGCTTGCAAATTTCCTCCACTTCTAATAATTTCTCAGCAAAGACTTTCTACAATTTTGTATCAGGAAGCAGCCGGTGAGTCAATTTAGCAATTCCCACGTTGCTGCTTGTCGCTAGATTTGTCATGAAGGTTTGTTGGCAGCCTGCCCATTTCTAGCCACATCTGCCACCTGAACTCTCAATGTTAAGGTGAAGCCACTTTAATCACTACCAATCACATCATAAGAAAAACTGTCAGGTGTTTCAGCCTCCCACTGAGAACTGTCTGATTGCCAGGAAGCTCTGTTAATCCACACAGCTATGCCTCTCACCTACCAAATATCATCAGACAAGTGAATTTTATCTATGACTTAAATGCATTATGCACAGAGAAAGTCCAGTAAGAGCACAAAAGTTAAAGAAATCTCATGATCTTAGTGCTGACTGTGTACGTCCTTTGCCAAAAAGCAGTAAGTTGTAGTCTCTTACAGTGCAAATTGTTTGCGGATTTCATAGCTGGCTTACTTATTTAAATTCATACTCAGGCTTTCAACTGTTGTTTTGAAACCTTAAGTTGATTATCACGCTGCACAAAGAAACAATTATAGCAGGTTTGAATAACCAGCAAATGCACTTCCCCCATCAGAGGAGAAAGAAGAAACGGGGCTTTGTCTAACATAATTTCCATCGACACAGTTTGTTTCTGAGAGCAATTAAGTGTTAGCCTGTACTGCACCTGTGCAAATGAGACCGTCGTGTTTGTCACAGTCTCTGTCATCACATTCACAGAAATCGCCTGAAATGTACCATTCCTGTGGTGAACAGATGCACTTTCCACAGTGGCAGGAACCTGAAAACACAAAAATTATTACTCACAATTGAAGAGGACTGGTATTTTCAGACTAGAAAAATAACATCCCCAGACACACACATGCACACAATACACAGGTGCTCATATGCACTAAATTGCTGCCTAAGAAGCTATTGTATAAATGAAAATAATCAAGCTAAAAGCTTTTTGAATAAAAGGATTCTTTTGGGGTGAGCTAGAGTAAGGTGGGACGTTACTACCAATGATTTGATTCTTCTATTTCACTTAATCAGGGTTCACATTTTGAAGCTTTCCTTTGGTTTTAGAGACCTACACTCAGGGCTACTCTTTCCAGTAACGGTTCTTTTTTCTTTATTTTTTTTTTTAATTAGAAAGGCTCAAATTGTCCCTGACCTACTGTTACTGAAGGCAATGAAATCATACCCAGGAAGAAAATGGCCCTTCTCATCTGAAACCTTTAGGGATGAGTCCACAAAACACCAGAGGTGCCTAAGACTAACATTTAGACTCAAAAAAAAAAGCCCCAAATCCTCATTCCCTCAAATGAAGCTACTTCACCTCCCACAGAATTACTAAATATTTGCTCTAGGTCAGAAATAGTTCATGCACATAACAGCAGTTCTGCGGTTTGCTCATTTCTGCAGAGTACCCCAACGCCCCTTGTTGGGATAAGCTGCTTTCCTCCTCCACAGGGATGTCAGGTGTCACCCCCACAGACGAAGAAGGGACTTTATGGTGACATTTGGGCGATACCATAACCCACCAAACACCAGAAACGTCCCTTTAAGGGACATCCCTATCTTCAGGAGAAGGTTCATGACTCTGAGTCCTGGAAAGAGACAGCTTCCCCCAGGCAATCATGTGTCCAGAAGCCTGTAGCCTGAGAAGGGTGTGAGAGAGGCTTTTCTGCAGTTAGAAATGCCACTAAGAGATGGTAGTTCCTCCTTGCTGATTCCAACACACAGCTGAAGAAAGCTGGCTTTTATGCAGCTCACCCTCAGCTTCCTGGCCCTATACAGAATTCAGACACTTAAACGCCAAGGTGGGGTGCTTAGTAACTGCTGAGCAGAAATCCTTTTGTGGATCTAGGCCTGAGAACTGTTTACAGCATAAATCAACACAAGCATCTCAAAACCAAAATAAATGATAATGAAGAATACACACATAGTTTTTAGTTATGGGAAGCAAATTTAAAAAATTAAAAAAAAAAAATCACCTAAGATGCTGTTGAAAAACCCACCCTCTTGCAATATTTCCAGTTATTCCAGTACAAAGTCACCAATGTGTTTAATGTAATATCAAAGAAAAAAATATATAGAAGGAAACTTGGTTATAAGCTAAACAGAATTCATGGGTTACTTAGCAGGACCTGAATCGAAGTGTATAAATTATTGCGTTTCCATCTTGCCATTCCTTTCAGTGACCTCTGAATAAATTCCATAGTAAAAAACCAAATACACATTTTAAAATATGTGGATCTGTCAATATCAACCATAAATACTGAAGCGTCTCTGATCACTGAATCTTAATTCCTTAAAACTTCAGAACAGCCTCAATAGAGTATCTAATTTTTAAATTAAAAATCAAATTTAGTGTTTATTGTAAATTGACAAAAATTAACTGCCTAATTTTGGAGAAATTATGTTTTAACATGCAACATATGGAATATGTAGATATATACAGGAAGAGCTAGTGACTGGAACATTTGGGGATGGGAGTATTTGCTTAAGTATCTACTTCTGTGACTTCTGCGTATTGCTTACTGAGCCATGGGCACAGAAGATACTGACATTCTCTACAAGAATAAAAAATGCCATTGTATAAAAAGACAGTGTAGGATAGCATACATATTGCATGGTTGCTATATAAAAGATACAGTAAGACATACTTGAGGGTAATTTAAACAGAATGTCTCTGTTTATACAAACTACAAGGTACTGACAGCTGAAAATAATGATGAATAGTATGGGGATTTTAGTGAAATTAAAGCAGTTAATAAGAGCATGACATTGTAAGAAACCTGAAGTGATTCTGCATAAGCAAGCACTGATAATGCTACTGATGGATGCCCACTATGTTTAAAACTATTTTGCAGAAGATACAGCAAATTTAACACCAAGTCAACCAAGGAAGATCAGGCTCCATAATGTAAAATCTGTTAGGGAGGATGAATGTATCAAGCCTTTTTCCTGAACAGACATACTGCTCTGGGAGGCTCCTCAGTTTAATTAAAATGAGCCTAATGAGTTGCGGGGTGTTCCCTGGGATCCCGGCCAGATCCTTTCGGATCAGATTTGGCTCATTACCTAGCCCGCGTCCTGGACTGTTACAATAGCCATCTGCAGCCCTACATTTACTGCCAGGGAGGCAGCAGCATGGTGGGTGTTGCTGTTTTCCTTGGGAAGAGCTTTTACTACAAGTCGCATAGTCAGCGAGCCAACATTTTGAGAACAGCCTAGGAATGTGGATGTCCAACTTTGCTTATATTAAAAGTATGTAATTTTCTGAAAATGTTCAGCAGTTAACTGCTGAAAATCAGGACTCCTTAGAGTCTATCAAATCTGACACAAAGAAACTCAAGCTTCTTCAATCCATTATAGTGCTTGCATATCTTGTCTAGGTTTCCAGCAAAAATGGAATAACCATCATCAGTGCACGGGTTCAAAATTCCCTTTTATTTGGCCAGTAATGGTTACTTACTGCACAATGTAATGAAACAGAAAGAAGAATTTGTCATTTTGGCCTCTGGATAGTGCTGGTCACACTACCTATGAAAAACATTTTAAAGTATGAGTACCCAGAACCCAAATGTTCACTGGCCACACACTTCTGAAGTTACCTTACATAGATGTTTCTCTGCTGGGACAAGCAGTTACATATGACCAGCTATTCCCACAACAAAGCTACTATAGCATACAATTTGACACAGCTTTATTATATGGAACTCAGGAAAAAAAAAAAAAAAAAGAACGTTTAAGGCCTTTGGAAGAAGGCACAGGCAACTCAGGGGGACTACAAAGTTGTTGTTAGGCTATACAGGGGGATGCGTCGGTCTCCTCGGCTAGTGTTGATCTGTCTGAGGGTAGGAAGACTCTGCAGAGGGATCTGGACAGGCTGGATCTATGGGCTGAGGCCAGTTGTATGAGATTCAACAAGGCCAAGTGCCAGGTCCTGTACTTGGGTCACAACAACCCCATGCAATGCTACAGGCTTGGGGGAGAGTGGCTGGGAAGCTGCCTGGAGAAAAAGGTCCTGAGGCTGTTGATTGACAGCCAGCTGAACATGAGCCAGCAGTGTGCCCAGGTGGCCAAGAAGGCCAACAGCATCCTGGCCTGTATCAGAAAT
>VZRW01011682.1:44933-94685 GCA_013398125.1 Aegotheles bennettii | reverse complement strand
CTGTACTCAGCACTGGTGAGGCCACACCTCGAGTGCTGTGTTCAGCTTTGGACCCCTCACTTCAAAAAAGACATTGAGGTTTTGAAGTGTGTCCAGAGAAGGGCAATGAAGCTGGCGAAGGGTCTAGAGCACAAGTCCTGTGAGGAGCAGCTGAGGTAACCGGGATTGTTTAGTCTGGAGAAAAGGAGGCTGAGAGGAGACCTTACTGATCAAATACCTGAAAGGATGCTGTAGCGAGGTGGGTGTTGGTCTCTTCTGCCAAGTAACAAATGATAGAGCAAGAGGAAACAGCCTCAAGTTGTGCCAGGGGAGGTTTAGTTTGGGTATTAGGAAAAAAATATTCACTGAAAGGGTTGTCAGGCACTGGAACAGGCTGCCCAGGGAAGTGGTGGAGTCACCATCCCTGGAGGTATTTAAAAGAGGTGTAGATGTGGTGCATGGGGACATGGTTTTGTGGTAGACTTGGTAGCATGCTAGGTTAACAGTTGTACTTGGTGATCTTAAAGGTCTTTTCCAAGTCAAATGATTCTATGATTCTATATTGACTGTCCTCAGAGCAACCTTACATCACAGTAGAAGCTTATCTGTACCTGGAGGCCAAAAAAACCTAAAAAACAAATCCTGCCAGCACTGCTGAATATGGATTTAGGGTCAGGATTGTAATTCCCACAGAAAGTAAATTCTGTTCAACAGTGCATTAGAAAACATTAGAAAACCTACACTAGAAATGTAGAAATTAGAATTCTACATTAGAAAACCTGCGCCTTTGGAGCCTCCATTCATGCAACCATGTTTAAAAGCACTACCTGCCCTTTTCCAAGTCAAATCTAGAGCCGGTTACAATCTAGAGCAACATTCAGGCTTCTCCAGCCTGTATCAGTGACCAGATCCTAATCTGCCCACCCCTGGGCATCATAGCCAACAGGGGGGTAAAAATCTTCAATGACTTTGCAAACTCTGCTCTCAAAGCCTCAGAATAAATTGTACCCTTGGTATCCAATCTGAAAGCTGTTTTTTCTCAAAGTAAGACCCACAGGCTGAAGCAAATAGCTCTCAGCCATCCTTACAAAAAGGTAGCAGATAATATAAATATTTAAAAAGTCAACATAATTTTTCATGATTACATTTCTATAGAATCTTATATAGTGCATTTTATGGATTTTAAGCATATTTTATCGCCTTCATGGTTTATATAAAAAATCACAGGGAGACCTAGATTAAGAAAAAAAAAGTTAACTTCTGCAGTAAAAGAGAGTAACTCCATTTCTCCAGGAACACACTTAAACACACACTGATTTAAAGATAGGCACACCTTCTGGAAACAATAGAGAACAGTGCAACTTCCTAATTTCCTTTGTGACAACCAGGTTTAAAAAAAACCCAAAATAAAATGGTGCAGTGAGGGAGAATTCTGCTAAGTGATAACACAAATGGAAGAAGGCCAGGATGGAAACCCCATTTAAATTTCCTTTGCACTAAAATAAAAGTTATGAAAGGGACAACTGGAAATTTGCCTGATATAGAACGGTCCTGGCTATGTTTTCCAGCTAGCAGACTTTTTCCCTGTCTATGCAAGGGATATACGAACAGAGGAAATGGCATGTCCAGTCTGGAGTGGGTGCATTCTAGCCTCCAGCCAGTCCCACTACCTGTTATTTGCCTATTCTCTTTCAGACATATATACAAAAATAGGCAGTTTGCACTACGGGAGAGCTAAAGAAGCCCTCTTTCCAGTAATGCAATTTCCTAGGCTGAAAGGCTGCAAGGTAAGAATCTCAGAGAACAATTTCAGATGATTATCAAGATTTTTCTAAATTTTATTCCTCCTTGTGGCAATTTTTTATAGTTGGACTGAAGCTGATACAACTACCTGAACAAAAATTAGCAAATGAGAGAGTTTGTGGGATGCTGTCATGGAGGCTGCAGTTGTCTACCTTTCCTCTGCTGCTGTGCTGGGGGGCGGGTGTGTGATTAAGCATACCAAATGTTGCTGTTAAACACTCCTCTCCACTTACTGTTGCCTGAGATACTACATTTGCCATCTTGCCCACGGCAGTGTTGCTGCAGGTAGTGTCCCTGACCCTCAAACTGAATGGAGCACTAACAGTTAGTTTTTACTGTACAGCTGCTCAATGCAGACCATCAGATAAATACATACAGGAAATTATATGCTATTTACAAATTGCATCGGAGAACAACACTGCTAAGCATGTATGGCTGTGGTGGGTGTGTGACAAAATGGATATAAGTGCATTACAGAGACAAATATAACATCTTTTTAATAATAGGTGCCTTTGTAAGAAAGGGTTACACATTAGTCTTCCAGAACACGATAATCTTCCACTGCCAGGGCACAGACATGGGGTAACTGAGCTGAGTTCTTACCCTTCCCTGAGCATAATATGCCATCTGCTGACTCGCAGAGACTTCTGCTCTCCTCCTCCGTCATGTTGCACTTTCTGGAATGCTGGCACAACTTTCCAAACCAGCCATCCTGGCAAATGCATCGGCCACATGAGCAGACACCATGGCCTGTAATGATACCAAGGTTGGTTATGAGCAAAACAAGCAGAAAGCAGCAACTGCAGTCACAACTGAGATCATGTTCAGACCTCTGCAGTGTGAAGTGCATGATATGGGACAGACAGACAGCACAGCTTCCGGGTAGGGTGGCCTTCTTCAGTTGTCTGATTCTGTGTTAAACAGAGTGCCCTAGTGATGTGCAGAAAAGCACAGGCATGGCTCCTCTCATCTGAAAAGCTCAGCATCAACTCAACTTTATGGGCTGTCCCATTATCCACAGTGTAATGAGGACCAACACAACCCCTTCCCTCCCTTTTTAACATTTTAAAATGTTAAAAAACATTTTAATCCCGCAGCCCAGTGCTAAAGTCTCACCAGCATATCCCATACTATCATCTGAAGAAGCAGATCCCAGAACAGGGCTGAGAGCAGCACAGCACACAGAAGAACAGGCAAAAGAGCTAAAGTTACAGTCTCCTCCAGCCACTCATTACTCCTGGTTATCTGCTGCAGTGCATGGAGCAGCTGATGTGCAAAGCCTATATTCAATGTACTCTGTAATTACTATAGATTAACTCATACAGTGCAGGATGAAGGTAATTCCCCAGGGTCCCATGCAATTGCTAAAATTAGTTGAAGATAAACCCAACTGGTGACCTGCAAAGACTTCCTCTCATCACCCCAACATCATCTTGTTTCTTTCCTGCATCTCTCCTCCAGACATAGTTATCCCAGCTCAGCAGTTTAAAAGTTTTGACACTTTCCCCCCTGATACTGCATTGAAATGCTGAGGGAGGAGCAGGAAAGAGGAAGAGATCAGAGCATTCTCCAGAGCACATGCCTGTATAACACCAAGGTGGGACTTCGAAGAAGAATGGGTAGGCTACCATTATGATCTCTCTCTACTGGGACACACAGATTTCAGTTCCCAGATCAAGACAAGAAGCCTGAATGAGAGGGAATGTGGACAGGCAGAAGAAGAATACAGTAGCAAGGAAGTAGCTATCAAAAGCTGATTAATAATAAGGGGGAAAATAGGGGGAAATGAAAGGACAGAAAGAAAAGAGGAACAAGAAAAAACATAAAATAGAGGGCAAGTGGAGAGGAATACACTCTGAAATGTTAAGGAAAGAAGGACAAGTGAGGGAAAGGTCAAAGAAACCCGAGAACTCAGGTCAAAGATAGAGCCTAGAAGCTATAATAAATGTTTAAAAACAGGGGAAAAATATGAAATAGAATTTTAGAGAATTATTTGTACAAAGATATAAAAGTAAAATATGTTGAATAGTAAACTGAAGGCAAAATCTGACCAGGAAGAAAGGAAAAGTGACAACAAATGCAGACAAGACTACAAAAATGAAAAATATAAAAAAGGAGTAGAAAATGTCTCCAAGCCAGAATTTCAACCTTGAAAAATATTTCTGCAGCAAAGAAGATCTTTCCTTAGCTAATCAGTTTACTGGGCTTAAAAGAAGCAAATTATATATACACCAATGAATTTTTCCTTTGCCCTACCTGTTATATAGGGCAAGAAAGTGGAAATGAGGGGACTGAGATAATTTGGGAGCATGGGCTGGGAAGAAGAGAACAAGCAGTAGGAGTATCTGGCAAAGCATTGAGCTGTAGGATGCAGAGAAGCAAACCAGCAGTTTTGCTTTTCTAATTTGTGAAGTTCTCATGAGGCAACAGCAACATGACATTGTAAACCAGGAGGCAGCACTGGTGAAGCCCAAAGGAGAGATAAACCTTGTAGTTTGCTATAAGTGGAATTCCTTAATGTTTCACTGATGACCAAATACGTTACTAATTCAAATTAGAAAATCCTGGAAGCTCCAAAGTCTTGGAGCTGCCATTTACAGCAATCTAAATGTTCAGAGTAATTTTTGTACCTCAGACCGTGTATTGATCTTTTTTTTTTAATCTTATTACCTATAAAACTTTAAATGCTCAATAACAATGATGCAGTCTTATGACAGTATTCCTGATGACTTCTGCAAGTGACATTCAACAATTACAAATTTACATGTATGCATTTAACATGTATCAAATACTACAAATTTATAATTAGCAGCAATAGAAGCTTGATGCTACTTTTGATTCTGTGTTAGATTGGGAAACAGGAACAGCTGTGCCGTAAAAAAAATGTAAGAGGTAGAAAACAAGCATATATTTTTTCCCATATGCCCCTTCCAGGTAGATGGCGTGCAATTGTCTGCATTAACTTACTATAGTTAAACCTCTGTCAGAGCATTTTTATCCACCATATTTCTTTTTCTTAGTAACATATAGATTAAATTTGAGAATAGCTCCACCAACAAAGAGCAAAATATACAACATGGTGTTAGTGTTTTGTGGAGATACTTGCACTCATTTTAGCAATGAATAGTAAGAAATCCATGCTGATTTCGCTGAGAAAATAATTTTGTGTCATTTTTCTTGTATAGTCATTAAGATTTGTAGAATGCAGACATTGATCATGTTTGTAAAGCCTTTATACAAGTCAAATAAAAAGGTAATGAATAATCAATTAATTTACAGCATACTGAGTTTACAGTTTACCACATAAAATTTTGACATGCATTTTTCTGAGATGTCCATT
The DNA here is from genome assembly GCA_013398125.1 of Aegotheles bennettii. Lineage (NCBI taxonomy): Eukaryota > Metazoa > Chordata > Aves > Caprimulgiformes > Aegothelidae > Aegotheles > Aegotheles bennettii. The sequence goes on along the minus strand of VZRW01011682.1, from coordinate 89,563 downwards.
CTTTTTCTCCTTTATGCCATATAAATCCTCAAAACATAAAGAATCCACTTTACCAAAATAATATTTACTCCTAGCTAATACCAGCTGGGGCACCTGCACCTCTTTGGATGCCTCATCTGTTGGGGTGGTGAATATGCAAGTGCCTAGCCCAGTGCATGTTAACTCCTAGCTATCTTCTGTGTGTGCTAACATCTGAAGAACTGCTTTACAGGTTTTAGTAGTGCTTATTCTCCCTGTAGAGGCTCTTTGCATTTGTCTGAATATGTCCAAACAAGCTGACCAAAAGGAAGGGCCAAAACATTACAAGCAATTGCTTTCAGTTGAATGTAATATTCAAATTACATTCAAAGTGTCCCAGTTTCATTCCAATGAATCCGACATTCAAAATTATGAGCAAGAGCAGCAACAAAAAGGTGCTGCTCTTGCTCATAGATCCCTTTAGATCTGAATATAATTCCTATCATAGAGGAGTATGACATTCAAGAATACAGCAATCATAAAGAGGAACAGAAATATTTCTAATTGAAGAAGTCCAGCCCAACTGAACCACCTAACATGACAGAACACTTATTTAACTATTCAGATTAAGCAAATTTACTGGAAAGTGTTGGTCTATCATAAATTCAGATTTAACATTAAGCACTTAAAATCACAAATAATTGTCATATTGCAATGGCTCTGAGACTATAGGTCTTAATTAATAAAAATGTGTGTTAATGAACATTCAAATATGTAACACAATTTTTTAAACATTAATCTCCAATCGAGAAGAATGACTGTGATGGGGGAGAGGCAGATGAGAGAAAAAGTTGATGTTAAAGACACTGTCACTTTGTTTAGAATTATCAATAAATCAAATAACCACAACATTTAAAAGTGAAATATAAATGCAGCAACAAAGAAAGCTGTGATGGATTACTAGCAGAGAACCATTATAACCCAAATCAACCCAAATCAAACCAGACACCAGGATGAATTATTTCTTACCATGCCTGGAAATAAAACTCCCTGGTTGTGGGGAACTTCAGTTTAGGACTACTCATGCAACTGTTGTTGGAATTCCTAAAAAAACTGCATGATAATTTTCTAACACAAAAGGCACCACTACATGGGAATGTCAGCATGATGAAAACGGTGAAGTAACCATTGCAGAGGAAGTTGGTTTATATTTGTAGACCAAACAGGTTATAACCAGATGGTGTTCATGAAGAGCAAACTGAGGGTAGCCTCAAACAAAATTTGGCACCCTCAGGAGAACAATTTCTCAAAGTAATACTATAAATATATAATAAAGTCAACATTAACTGCACATGGAGGAAACATCTTCAGCTATAAACATATGAATTTAACTGTCCTGAATGAAGAATTTATCTGATAGTCCAACAAACATTTTTCCACAGTAAGAGAGAAGTTCACTCAGGTCTAATGGTGGGGAGATGCTACCAATTAGGAACAAGAAGGCTGCACAGTGAAACAAAGATGAAATATAAAGAAACCAATATAAATGAGAATTTTTTGTTGTGAATAAAATGCACATAATAGGAAAAAAACCCCACCAACCCAAAAATCTAGAACTGGATGAAAACTAAGAAGTTTTAAAAGTGTAGAAAGAATACGAAAAATCTCAGCATAATGCAGGATCCCTGATTTAGAACAATACAGTAAATGAAACAAATACTTCTCCCTGTATTTAAGCAGAACACGATTTTCTGGGTTTTTTTTTTAATTACAGGACTAAGATAAGGGACTTTCCATTATATTATTAACATAAGAGAATATCAAGCGACATCTATTGAGGAGAAATATTTCTAAGTGAGGAGGCTTCATTAACCTGCCCAAATATGCTAAAATAGTTAGTAAAAACATTGCTGGATCACTGATTTTTATTTTTACTGAATACCAGGAGAATGTCATAAGACTGGAACAGTTGTGACAACTGCAGTTAGAGAAATCTTAAAGGTGTTTTCCAACCTAAATGATTCTATGATTGTATTATTCCAATATAGATGTGAAGTGGAATATTGATCATCTATTATACATTCATAATAGGTTGTTTAGTACTGTCCAAGTCTAATAAAGATGGAGTCTGGCTCCAGTTTTGAGCAACACAACAGACAGGCAGTTCAGTAATAACTTCAAGTGAAACACTGTGGTAAAAATGCCATACTCATATGCATATAACAGAAGAGAAAAAAGTAGGAATGGAAATGAGTAGGAATATTTAGAGCATTGATGAGACAGACATTAAAATCCTGCAATTCACTGAGATATCTGTGTTTGAAGAGATTTTGAAAAACTTGGAAGAGTCTCAAAAAGTTCCAAAGAAAGAAAGAATTCAAAGGGCGGCGAAAATGGCTTCTTAACTCCAAAGATCTGTATCTGCTTAGACCACTGGAAAAAAACAAAACAAAACACAAAAAAGCCAAACAAAACCCCAAAACCAAACCAAAACCAAACAAAAAACCCAAAAGGACTAAGAAGTGTTTCAGCAGGACCTGGACTATATTCTTATAAGGTACTAGAATGGGAATTCTCAAACTACCAGAGAAAGAGAAAACAAGAACCATAGAGAAAAGCTGACAGTAACAAATTCAGCAGCATTCAAACAAGGATGACAACTATTGGAACAAACTTTCTAGTAATGTTGGCATGGGCTGCACATGTCTTAGAGTCTTTAGAGCACGGCCTTCTCAGAGACAGGCCTTAGTTACACACAGTACACACTATATTTATAGGGGAACCCAGGGCATAGTGTAATGGCTTTTTATAGCCTAATAAATGAGATTCAACATGTAAGCCCCTTTTGGTTGTGGAAATTAAAATCTATTACTCAACTTAAATGTTGATGTATTAGCAATTCCTTTACTGCTCATTTCAACAGAAAAATTCCATTAAAATGCTTTTTTATACAAACCTGAATCATATTTTATGCGATTTGAAAAGCTAAATAAACTACGTTCTCTGTGCTTCTATGTTAAGTATCAAGTGTTCATATACTTGCACAAATGTCGGGGTGACCAGGACAGAAATCTGTCATGTATTTAAAAGAAAAATTAGGAAAGTAAAATTAGGTAAGTAAAACCAAATTAATTCAATACAGAATATACCATGCACATTAACGCCTGTACTGGCTTGATTAGTCAATTTTGTATCTAATTCAATATCTACTGATCCTTTTGAATTTATCTGTTGCTGCTAAGGGATGTGCATCAGAGCTAGGATGAAGTAGTTAAGTGCAAGGAATTGAATCATTAACTCTCTACTTAGTGTCATCAAAATAAAACCCTAAATCACACTCTCTTTGTGTCAGGTAGACTGACTTCCCCACTACCTAATAGAGTCATTTTCACTTCTTTTAGCACCAGTTTTACCCAGTATGCAGGTGTTTTAAAATTTTTTCTCTAGGAGAATCAATTGCATTTTTCAATAACAAATACCATAATAAGAATTCTCTATTAAATAATAGAAAAATGTCTAGTGAATTCTGTAACAATTATATGTATTTCGGATTCCTCAGTCAAAAGAACATGGTCCCTGCTCTGAAGACTTTTCAATTTATTTTCACATAGCAGGAACCACAGAGAAATTATGGGTTCAATTCAGATGCCTAGTGCCATTTGACACATCCTAAGATATCAAGGTGGCAGCTATGCAGGCATCCCTGTATCCTTGTGGAGACAAGTTGCAGTCAGCCAGGTTAGCCTTGGGCATCAGAAATCATGCAAGGTGCTTAAGTTTAGGCAACTGAAGGCTTTGAAAGGATGTCTCACGTAGTCTGAGAAGCTATGGTAGAGTCAGGAGTTGAATTTATATTTATGAATTTTCAGACCAGTTAGTGCCAAAAGCTGTCTGCGGCTGGGAGACAGGCTGATATTATTTTTCTCTCCTAATTTGTATTTTAGATATATTGGAGAGTTCCATGAATGTCCTATATACTTCTGTTTCTGTGAAACAACAGCAGTGCAAGAAATGAGGAAATTGTCTGACAGCAACTGCATCCTTATATTAATGTTTAGTTTTGCTTAATGAAGCATGTAATTAATCACAACTCCCTCGTTTTTATGGTTATGGACTTATTGGTCATCATAAAAACACGCCATCTGAAAATATGTTTCTGCATCATTAACAGATGACAAAAATAAATGATTTCTGCAGTATGGACCTAGAACTTTCACAAAAAATATTTCAGTTCCTGTTATATATCTTTATCATATAATAATGCATAGTTATATTTAAAAAAGAAAAAAAAGAAAGAAAAAACGCAAGAAAGAATCAAATCTGGATCAAATTACTTAGCCTGGCTGGATAGTAATGAAAATTTTATATTTAAAGGAGCATGGCAATTAGGGGCAAGTTATACCGGTCTTTTGAGAGAGAGTACTTTCATTGTACATCCTGTTGATGACTATGCGATCCTAGAATCCTTCAATAATTGTAGGAGTGTGATGTGGAAGCTTCTATCTCTGTTGTAAAAGTTTTAAACACCAGAAAGCTGGAAATTGTGGCTTTAAGCATAGATATGCCTTATAAACCACAGCTATTCCCTTGTTCTCTGCCAAAACATAGAGTCTTACATTGGAAATCTTAAGACTGGTGTGAATGATGTATAAATGGGAATGTGTAGGTAAGCACCAGAAGAAACATCAGAATGAGGTCAAAAACATGACCTGAATTGATAACCAAAAACTCATTCACTGCAGTAAAACTGAATAATGCATTATTTTGTCAAAATCAGGTCTGCACTGTTGTAAAACAATGGTATGATGATTTTCATGATGACATGTCAGCAGAAGACTGTTCAACAACAAAGGATGTCAAAACAGTGCATAACTTGTGTCATTTCTTTCCTTTTGAGCCCAATAACAGCACTGTCCTAAGAATGTAAGAAATGAGGAAGCACAGACAACAGGCACAAGACTTGCCTAAAACTTAGGGAGATGAAAGTTAGCAAAATGGTGGGTCAAAAGGATCATTCTAATGGTTGGTTAGATGTGTCTTAAAACCAGTTTGTTGTTTTCAGTCGAGATGAAACAAAAAGACCTACTGAGAACTTGATGGGCAGATTCTCTTGTCCATCTTCTGTGTCACACACAAGTGATCTTGACCAAACTACTTGACTCCAGACACTTCAATTCTTATATGTGATTGTGAGCATGTAACTGAATGAAATGAGACAATGTGTCTGATGAAAACTAATTTACTTGGGGATTTTATAAAAAAAATATTAACTTCCCCTCCCATAAAGTCTTGTGTAGAGTTTTGCTGCAGTGGTTTCCTACAGTTAGAGAGAGAGGTGTGAAGGCAGACCCAAGTAAGGAGGGTAGTATTAATTATCTTGACATTTCTTCTGATAATAAATCATCTTCTTTAGCTTTTACAAGCTTTTATACTACAACCAGAATCTCAAAGTAATGAGAACTAATGTTTTTTACCAAAAGGTGTTGGTATAAACAAACAAAAAAGATAGGTGTATTTGCTCTTTGGTGTGACAGGATGTGACATGCTGTTACACAACTGGATTCCCTACAGCGTTAGGATTATATTTTGAAGTGCTGTGGCCAAAACAAATAGTTAAAAAGTCATCAAAGTGAATTTTCTCACTTGAAAATAAATAAATCAGACTATTGTCTGTATTCTATTGTCAAAGAACTGTCAAAGAACTGGCTTACTGTGATGACCAGAGGCTTAGTAGTTTCTTAGCATAGAAGACAGTGCAAACATCCATGACTAAATATCAAAAGGTCTTACCAAAGATGATTATCTAAGTAGTGGCCCGCTATATGAAGCACAGACGGAAATATTGACATAAACCAAAATGGGAGTATCCCTAGAAATATGTAAGGGCCTTGTTATGAGTTACCTGTTATGAGTTCCAGCCTTTGCTAGTAGACTTAGTGAAGATCCAGTGTGGAACTTCAACCAATTTTATACTATTTTTGTTGGTTTTGTTTTTATTGTAGGGTTTTTAAGCAGCATAATCCTGCACCAACCAGTGGCATGCAGTGGGCACAAAAGGGCTTCTGTTTTATTCCTTCAATGGTTGCTACTTTACTGTGATAAGAACTCACAGCTAGGCCAATAATAGTCGAGAGAACAAATAAAAATTAGTGGAGTTAAGGGCACTACCAAATCAATTTCAAATTGATCTTTACTGTTGTCTTGAATTCTTGTTGCCTCTCTGCCCTCAATCCTGAAAGAGAACAGAACATAATGGACAACAGTCAAACCAGTGAGGTGGAGCAGCCAGCAATGACATCACTGAAATACATATCTGGACACACCAGGAGAACAAATAACACTTAAAAGCTCAGGATGCATCTGCAACTAGCAGCATATCCATAACCTCAGTGGAGAGGGAGAAGTATCTCTCACCAGGGTACAAGATAAGTAAATAACACACATGGTATACATCAGTGACATAGCTGTGCCAAGAAGGAACTTGTGCTGGTAAACCTGTGATTCTCCAGTCACGTGTGTGCACCAAAAAACTTAACTTGCACAAGAAAGACTCAAAGAACCAAGTAAAGCCAAAAAAACAATGACGTTAAATATTGCTGTGGATCAACACTGAAATTCACCTGGGCAAATCTTACATCATTGGAAAAATCTGAATTGTAGGGAATGGGGCTTTACATAGAAGGTACCGATCTCCAGAAGGCTGCATGAGACATCTTCTTCGGCCAGAGCATATTAAGTCTCTGTGCAAAGGCACAGATAAAGGAAGGGGAAGGCAAAAGAAGGATGTGGCAAGCAGACTCTCCTCCTCTGCTCTGCTCTTGTGAGACACAACCTAGAGTAGTGTATCTGGTTCTGGGGTCCCCAGTATAAGAAAGACATGGATCTGTTAGAGCAGGCCAACAAAAGGGTCACAAAAATAGTTGGAGGGCTGGAACACCTCTCCTGTGAGGAAAGGCTGAGAGAGTTGGAGTTGTTCAGCATGGAGAAGAGAAGGCTCCAGGGAGGCCTTACTGCTGTCTTTCAATATTTAAAGGAGACTTATAAAAAAGATTAAGACTTTTTTCCAAGGCCTGTAGTGACAGCAGAAGGGGCAATGGTTTTAAACTGAAAGAGGGTAGGTTTAGATAGGACATTAGGGAGAAATTGTTTACTATGAAGGTGTTGAGACACTGGAACAGGTTGCCCAGAAAAGTTGTGGAGGTCCCACCATTGGAAATGTTCAAGGTCAGGTTGGATGGGGCTTGGAGCAACATGATCTAGTGAAAGATGTCCCTGCCCATGGCAGGGGAGTTGGACTAAATGATCTTTAAGGTCCCTTCCACGCCAAACCACTGTATGATTCTATGAATCCATTTCTAATAGCAGAGTGCTGTGAAATCTATGCTGAGTCCTCCTGCAACCTTTGTCTGTGGAGATGTAATGTCTCTATTCCTGGTACTGCAATGATGGACAGCTGAATTTTTAAGTGAATGACTCACTACAATCATGCAGAAACATGGTAATAGGGTCTCACTCAGTTGTACCCTAATTTATCATGTCTTTTGCCTTATGTCTTTCTACCATCTCATGGACAGCTGGTTTGGAAAGCAAGCTATTAATCAATCTCTGCTGGTCAGAGGAGGCCAGTAACAATTCCTATTCAAATAATTTAGGTTGTCATTCACATTTTTCATTTCAGCATGCATTTAATCTGAAAACACTAGTTTTTCTTCCTTGTGCTTTACAGGCTCTCGGTGCTCACTGTCAGACCCTGCACATTCACAGAGTCAAGCTTACAATTCTCTCAAGCCAGAGTTACTAGCAAGGGCTTATGTCCTGACAGTGATTGCCTCGGTAGCAAAAGTGATAGAAAAACCGTAATGAAAAGAGGAGAAGAAAAGGGGAAGGAATAAGCAGTTCAGCTAGAGGTGTCAAGAGGTTCAGGCTGAGATGGAATCATGGACAAACCCAAAAGGAAGAGATGTGTGCATGTCATTAGCACGAAGTTAATGAGAGAAATTCTGTGAATAGATAAGTTGTAAAAGGGGAAAGAAAATCTGGTTAAAAATGGTAGAATCTCCTAAAGAGGGAGATATGGGAAATACTGTCTATCCAAGGAAACATTCAAAATGCTATCAGGATAGAAAGTGACAGTCAAGCAAAACATCTGGCAATTACTAAAGAGTAGAGCTAAACCTATTGGTAACATCAGAGGTTATTGTGAATCTGAAAAGGATAACAATGACAGAAATTCCTACCTTTAGTCAGAAACTGTGGGAAGAGACAATTCAATGAAAATGTTGGTGGAAGCCACAGTGAAATATGACGTCACAGAAAATCCATAAGAGGTAAATGACTCATATCAAGAGTTTGAAGGTGAGGGAAGGTGAGACAAACTCATTTGCTAAATGGTGAGTGAACAGAAAACTGCAATTGATAGGGAGTCTGATGATAAACATTCCTGTACTTAGTGCTTACACCTAAATAGAAGCTACTTTAACTTACTGGGGAGAGGGGTTGGGGGCGTGGCCTCTTGAGGCAGGCAAAGCACAGATGAGCACTGGATGGGTAAATTAAATAAGGTTTCAGGATCTGCTGGCACCAAAGAATTAAGAAAAAAAAAAGAGAAGGAAAAAAAAAAAAGGAAGGAAAAAGAGGGAAAGAGAGGGGAAATGAGAGAATGAGCCACTCCAGAGCTCTAGCAGCCAAGAGAAGGCAAAGTGGTGTATGGAAGAGAACTGAGTGATTAGTAAGACATCTATGTTTGTTTGTTAATTTGAATCTCAGTGGACTTCACACAAAAAAAACCAGACAAGTGCAAGCAAGGAAAGGCTTGTGTGGCACAAGAACAGAAACAGAGGAAGGGGAAACCAGTTCTTGGCTGTCAAAGAACAAAAGCAGATGGAATCATATAACAATAATATAGGAACATGCTTCAAGGAGTAAATTACAACCAAATCTAGGACAATCTAAAAAGATCCCAAATTATATTTAGAAATATCATAGACAGAACAAAAATTAAAATATCAAGCATATGAAAAAATAATCTGCCAATTATTTAACAATGGAATCCCAACAGGTCTACTACAGAAATTCAACAGATTTTAGATGGTATTAGTAGAGACATGACTTCTGATTGGAAAGACTAAAACTCTAGAGACCAGCTTCACCTGAGTTCAGATAGCTGTGAGAGAGTAAAGATGCTCTAGTCTCCCTTGAGGCACTTGAAAGGTCAGCTTAGATCCTGGTGGACTTAATCATCACCTTATAACATGCTTCCCCCTCTCCCTTTACTTGCAAGAAAGCCCAGGATAACAGGATTCCTGATTTGGTGCTTATTCTATGATTTTGGGGAAAGAATTAGGAATAAGCTCAGCTCCCTGAAGCAGCAAAAATCACAGGGTGGGCCTTCTGAAGTCCTGTCAACAAATGCTGTGCAGTACAGTTTCAAAAAGGTCACAGTTACTCAAATTGTGTTTTCTCATATAATTCCTTTCATTAGTAACTAAACAAACAGCTTGAAAAAAAGGTGGAAAAGTTGAGCTTGAGACTACAACTGATTCATAAGTTCATGAACTGGCTTTCCTTTCTATGTGTCATTTCAAAATTAGGAAAATAAGCTGGAAGCATATGTTTTTTAAATTAATTAATTTCTGCTGTTCTCTTTGGAAAAAGCTATTTTGACTGAAGGGGAAGGTTTATTCGGGTAATAGTGTGACCTAGAGTGTCTCCTACACAGTATAAAATTGGTCACTGGCTCAAGTGTTGAGGCAATTATTAATTCAAATCTGAGGTGTTCTAGCCAGAGACAAAAAATAAAATTATCACCATATCCTTCCCAATAAAGAAGGATGGAATTTTTGTCTATAATTTCCAAAATGTGCAATATAATTAGCAATATTAACATTGAAACATTGTCATCAAATAATGTAAAATATACATGACATAAATGGAAAAGATATTTTTAACCATGAAAGATTATGAATTTTGGTTCCAAACTACTTAATTTATAACAAATGTGACCCAGCTTTTCTGTGCTTTGATCTGCTTTTATGTTCTTTGTACAAAATTGAATTTCAAATTATTCTTTTTCTACACATTCATATTATTGAATTTCATAAACTATTATGGCTATCTAGACATTCAAATTAGAATTTTCCATATATGCCTACATTCTGTAGGGCAGTGACCTTGAAAAATATTCCCTGTAGTCAGAATTTTTTATGTACACAAAGATTATGATGCAATATGATTTTTTTCCTACATAGAAATAAAGATTATAATAAAATGTGTCATTGTTCATACCGACTTCATTGTAATTTTAAGAATTAAAGAGCCATTTTAAAAATAAAACAAGTAAAATACAGAAAGAGAGCATTTAGGACAAATACTACTCTTATGTTTTTAAAATAACCATATGGCATGTATGCATTTACATATCTAAAACCAACTTGAAATACCACTTAACACCAACATACATTACTGAAAAATCAAAAAGAGAGGTTTTCACTCTCAACATTAAAATAAACTATCTGCATGTACACGTACTATGACAATGTATTTAAAGCATTTTAGATTCTTTCAGAATATATTTTTACTACATTTTAATCTAATTTTTCAAGTTTTCCTTTAAGTGTCTGTATTCTTCTCTAATGAACACTGATGGAATCTGGGATATACTACAGCACTTACATTTATGCTAGTTTTTCTGAAATTTTAAAAGAAATATTCACTAACATATTCAATATAGAGCATGTTTCTTACAAAAATCTATATTCTCATTAATAATGTTAATAGTCTATAGTGACATGCTATAAAGTCAGGGGGACCAGAAAGCTATCAACTCTCAAGATTTATTATTATCTTACATTAAGTGAACACATACCCCCACAGACATCGCCATCTACATTTTCACACTGTCGATCATCACATTCACAGTTTTTGCCATGAACTCTGTTGTCTCCTGGAGGGAAGCAAGTGCATTTGCCACATTCACATCTCCCTGTAAGAATAAACAATTGTTGGATTCATTATTTCAGTAAAGTAAAATACATTAAATAAAACCCCAAATTTATTCTACATCCTACCCCCAAAGACAAACTACAAGACACTCTTTATTAATTAAAGAATGCAGACAAACAATATTTAAAAAAAAACAAAACCACAAAACTATCCCTCCTCCATGGCAACCAGAAGAAAAGTATATCACTGTTATATCTTGGTGGAAACAGCAACAAAAAGCAATCATTGGCACTGTATGTTTTTCATATCTTTGCGTAACAGCTATGGCACATGTTTAACTGCATAATTAACCTCTATAATTGATCTAAAATATTTAGCACATACTTTAGAAACTTCAAACCAAATGTGACTAGAATTACATAGTCTTTGCACAGACCTGTCTGAGATATTCTCTATTCATGTAGAAACATAACTTTTCAAATACTCAGTCAGGCATTTGGAAAGCAAAAATCCCTATAATTTTTCTTGTCTAGACCTGAGGAAATAGAAGTTGAAAGAACAACCTCTGTCAGAGTCTTCTCTTCCATCAACCTGTTCACAAGAGAACTCCCCAGAGTTAAAGGAGGAATAGGCCCATCCAACCTCCCACAGACCTTTTTTTTAGTATTTGCTAAACTATTTTGCTGAATGGGGAAGGACTGTTAAAGAGAACCTTAGCGATCTTTTTCTAACTCTAGGTTTTGTGACAATAAAACCTTTTAGGTCAAAATACTGCCAGATCATTCTTACATGTTTTTTTCAACTAACCTAAACTTGTTACATTTGTTTTTCAAAAGAACCCAGTCTAATTAAGTTGGAGAAGGGGGGCATCTTATTACTTTTGGAAAAAAAATCCTGGCTCATTTTATAGGTGCCATGCTTTTTATCTTTCCAAGCAACAATGTACATTGCACTTTTGAACTGACATTCTATGTGACGGGATTTAATCTAGAAGGATATTTTATGATCAACTTAAGTGCAAGAACCTTAAAAAGACATGTTGATAGAATTAACAGCAAATACTTCATGATAGCTTTGTAATACACATACTTTAAAAACTGTGTTACATTGGGAATTATATGAGGATATTCCTTCCAGAAGGAAACTTAGTATAGGAAGTGCATCTACCACATTACAAAACACAGTTGTATTTGGTAATCATGTCAACATTTAAGATACAATTGTCTACAGAATGATTAATGTTATTTGCCTGCCTTTTCTAAGCTATAATTATTTGCCAAAGACAGCTACATTAGAAACTGGAAAAAATCATTCCCTAGTACTTAAATATTCTGAGACTTTTAATGAGTCCAACTTGTCACTATTGAGGCTCTTACAGTCTCTGTCTATGCATCCGCCTCAGAAAACCTTGCTACTTTTAAAAAATCTCACATCACAGTGTCCCAGAGCAGTCAGTCACCTGTAGGCAGATAGGTAACTGACGAACAGGACCTATCTGTTGTGGACATTATAAAATAAAAAAAAGAACCATCTTTAGCAGTGGTATCCTGGCCAGCTAATGTTATTATAAGGAGGATGCCTGAAGGACAATAAAATCAGTTTAAGCAAGTTGCTTTGAAGAGAGGAGAGAGTAGAGCTGTAAATCCTCCAGAGACTCAAGCAAAGGAAGGTTCTATAATGAAATTCCTGCATATTCTGTAATGCCTAATTTAATGAGTCAAAATGACCTGAGAGCTCAGTGACTGGGCATTTGCACTGGAATAGGAAAAGGTTCCTCTTGGTCCCTGCTGCAATTAATATTTATTCATTTTAGTTAGTGTGGAACATTTTCACCAGCAAAGGAACTGAGGAATATCCCATCCCTAGACAGATAGGGCACATTTTTGTCACGTAAGAGAACAAGCTCAGGTTGTCTTCTCAAAATGAAGCACAAAGAGGATTTAGGCCCCACTTTCTCCATCTTCTCATCTTAGCTAAGGAATGAAACACCAACCAATACATTCAAAAAGCCCAAATTCCTCATTAATATCTGTGCCTTGTATTTTATTTTTGCTGGCTCCCACCTAAGTTCAGATCATCTGACTGAGGATCTAAGCAGAACTGAAACTGTCTTGAAAATGAATAAAAACATCAGTCAGTAAGTGCACTGGAAAAGGATTTCTCTGAGCTATTTCATTACTTTTCAATATTCAAAGATACAGTTATAGTAGTTTAGTACACTGCTGCTGAAATTATTACTTTATCCTTCCTTTTTGTTTAGAAATGTGACAAAATCAGCACTAGGAGTGTAAGAAGTTAATTTAGTGGTAGCGCTAAATAATTGAAACTTTGTACTGGCTTAAAAAGTATATTTTACCTGGAAAAGTACTGAGATTTTGGTTAGATTATGTGAGGTGGGCTCACTCTGTGGAGATAATTTAACAGAACATTAAAGTCCTATTGCTTCTGAACAGCTAATTACATAGAATGTAGCAAATGTAAACTTCAAAGGCTCAGCTTATCACCATATAGATAAACATAAAAATGAATAACATTCTCTAACAATAAATTTCAGGTTGCTTCCCTAGGAAAACCAGGATAAGATATTTACAGGGTAAGCTTGCTTCAGCCATACTATTACTTTGTCAGATATATCTACTAGTGAAATGACAGAAGCCACACCTTATTCTGTGACCTTCTTCTCCTAGTTATTGTGATAAAAAACTTAACATACAAATTCAATCACTCAAAAGTAATCTGAAGCTCACATTATATTGAAAAGGAATCAGCACTTTACTAAACATGCTCCTTCTTTGTCTAGAATAATAGGTTTACCATAGCAACCTGATTATAGAGGGAAAGCTACTGCCAAACACATCCTAAATTCTCTTTAAATTCCAGGGCATACAGACACAATTAAACACAGGAGGACTATAATATTCTGCATCTTCTTAACTGTCTGTGCAAAAGCTACACTTTATGAGTTGAAAGAAATAAGTTCACCTCAGACATTTTATAGCAAGTAACTTCCTCTCCCTTGCTAAACAGAAAGAGTAAATTTCATTGTCTGATGAATTCAGATGAAGGAAGCTTTATAATGAAGGTTGTATTAGCCTATTAGCATTGAAATGCTTAACTTACTGCAATTCAAGATTCCAAAAATAGAATAACTATACAAGATGTTTATTTGTATATAGTCTTAATATTTATTTGCAATCTTGTCTCCCATTTATGTCTATAGGAGTATTAACTTTTTACAGAAAATTGTTATTACATGAAGACTGAAAAAAGACCAGCTTATGGTGGGGGGTTTTTTTGTTTCTTTAAGGGAATTAAAGTGCCACATCTTATTAAAACACGTAAGGTTGTTAGATTTCTAGACTCTAGAATGCTAAAAATCTGTACGTTAGGAATTTAGCTTTTGATTTTGTTCACCATTTACTATAGCATTTTTTCATTTCTCTTATCCAACATTTTTGAAAGCATAACTAAAGCAAAGTGCCTTGACTTACATTAAATCTGCTCCCATGCAAATTGCTGTGACCATTAGCTGCATGCATTCAAACCAATTTCAAGCTGCCTATATAGACTGACTGAAAGTCTCTTTTATACAGATAGTTTTCATTTTAAAACACTGTGCTAGAAGTATATAAATTGTGTAATAAAACATTTTTTACCCTGTTATTGCCAGCAAAAATATCAGGAAGAAACAGCAATAGTTTTCAATGTAAAAAGAAACACTGAATATAATATGATGTACTTCATTGTCTTTTCCTGTCTATAACTCTACAGCATAAATGATTTTTCTGTGCATGGCGCTGAATTTTTATCTTCTAAATGAAAAGAAATAAACAAAATATTTTTAATTTTTTTTCTTAATGTCTAAGAAATACAGAGTCAAATTGCACTGAGATTGTGGTAAAAGCAAACCAGGTTCATTGGTACCTCAGAGAGATGGCGTTTCAGGATAGTGATAAATTGAAGAGAATGTGCCTTTAGGAAGGACTTTTCTGCCCCACGGCTGTCCCAGGCTTTACAGCTGAAAGCATTACCTACCAGAAATTGTAATTTCTTTGTTATCAAGCAATCTCAGGCAACCTGAGCTCATTCAGTAAAGCTGCTGTGTCTTTCTGCCAGCAGAACCCATTTCATGCTGGATGGAACAGATGATCGAAAATAATGTTCAGAAATGGCAAATCAGAGAAGGGGGATGGGAAGATTTGTACAGAAGATGACAAAGTTTCAGGGGATGTAGTGGGTGGGGGGAAGCAGATGTGACTTAAGGAAGTAATAGCTAGGATGTAGCAGCTTCAAGTAAGGAAAAGAATTCACTGAGTGATGGAGGAAAAAAAGACCAGTAAAGGGAACAAATGGTACCACAAAATGGGCAACCAAAATGCAGCACTTGCTGCTATAGGTTGGACAATCTCATCATGCCTCACTCAGTCTGAGGCATTAAGAGCAGTGCAGTCCAGCTGAGCTTGATCAATGTGGGGAAATGTATAGACTCAAACAGAAAACAACTACAGACTTCTCAGTGAACACACATAGTTTATTTTGCACATCCTATTCCCAAAACGACCTGAAATGACTCACCACACCTAGAATGGCTTTTCGTTAAAAACAAACCAACCAACCAAAACCATATAAAAAATGTTGTACGGGCTAGACAAAAAATAATTCTGCCTTATATGTGGAGGGATCCCTGACTTTTAAAATGCTGGTAATTCTTGGACCTGGTTGGTTAGATTGTTCATGAGGTGCTAGAAAAAGGGAGCCTTTGGAAGCCTCTTTAATATGTGCAAAATTATCCTTGGAACCTCTTAAAACACCTGAATATCTCTCACAAACTACGAAAATCTGGGGATTAGTTTCTTATAAGGATTTTAGGCAAGCGAGAGCAAAGTTCTACTTGTAATATACGAAAAATGTCATCTGCAACCTCTAGTTATGTTGGAAAAATAATTAGTTTTCCTCTTCTAAAAAAGCTTTATGAACTTATATGAGTATAGTTCTGTTTGTCTTCAATGCTCCGACATGTCTGAAGTTATGTGACAAAACAGCCAGATAGGCAAGCATAACTCTGGTCCTACCTTTTCAGCACAAGGAGCTCAATATCTGCATGAAAAAAATCAATATTCCTGCTGGACTTGAACATTCCTTTCTGCACTGAAGTGCTATTTTACCATCTCAGAGAAATGAAGAACATCAGAGCCCTTAAATGTGTTTTGTCCTCTGTACAGAGTGCTCAGCTGTAGCTGCAGAGTGAGGAAGGTGCACTGTGTTGCTCATCACAAAGAGCCAACTTTTATCTCAGGTACCAATGTTAGTTTATCCCTGGTGAGCAGTGCAGCGATGGGAGTGGATATGTGCATGAGATGGATCAGTACTGTGGCGCCCTGGCTCTGCTGTGCTCTGTGTCTCATGAGTCTTTGCAGGAAAGATAGAAAGCCAGCAGCCCTGGAGAGGACATCTTGTACAACAGCTTCCTGCATTTGAGACATCAGATGGGAATATTGATGCTTTTGTATTTTAACTGAAGCTACAAGAACCACAGAGCATTTCTCTATTAGGCTGTTGGGGGCTTGTTGTGATCTAGTGAAAACTGGGTTTTCTATATAAGATTCAAGCAAAAAGCACTTTTTTTTTTTTTTTGCAGTGCATTGTGAAAAATAAAATTGTGTATTTATCTCCTCATACACAAGAAAAAAAGTGCTGCAACTATTACAGCAACAACTACTTGTTTGGATTTGGGTTGGGAACTAACTTTCTGTTTCTAAATCAATACACAGAAAACAAACATGCCTTATGTCTACTCATAAAAAGAGATTATTTGCAGCATGACTGACCCAAGACCTCAACTAAAGATATAAAAGCTCCAGAGAATAGCTTAGCTGAATCATACAGACATAAAATGAAATTAAAATTGCTTTAGTAAATCTAAAGTAATTTCAAAACTTCAGATTTCTGAACTACTTTTCTTCAAGAATTTTCTACACTGAAGCAATCTTTTAGCAGCAAGCTCTGAAATTTTTATTTAAATAGCACTTCAGCTAAAGAATGTAGTTGGGTTAAATATTTGTAATTTCCTTAGTCTTACTAGGCACCTCTCAACCACAATAACAGCATCAACTACTACTTTCAGCACTATCAACAGAGCTGAAGCAACTGCAACCAACTATTATCATATAACTACATCACACACTTAGAAGACTTGTATCTACAGCTGACAATTTTTTGTTCCAGGTTGCATTATCTCATCTTACATGTGGCTTCAAAGGCCAGGATACTTTCACTAATTGCTTATGTTGATACATCTTTTCTTATTTTAATTTCCATATCATGCTTGGAAAAACTACTCCAAGTCTGTGTTAACTGCTCAGTGACACTGGGTCATCCAGTGCTACATGGAACATCATAGTCCCACATGAAAGGCCTGGGAACAGGTTGGAAGGCTTCACAAAGTGTGTGCAATGCGGGGAACGTCACAATGGATCTGGGAACTTTGCGGTGTACAGCTTCGCTTATACTTTTCCTTTAGAAGAAAGTACCTAAAGTCCCATGTCTGCTCATCACCTACACCGAGTGTCTTGCAATGGTTATTGGTATAAAAATTTGGCCTAAGAAAAAAAGCAGAAATTCATAGATTAAGAACCTTCTTTGTTAAAGCCGCCCAAGGCTTTCCACTATTGTATGAACATTTTATGAAGTTGTTCACCAGTACAATGTATGAAGCTGTCCCTCATAAAATAAGGTGTGTGGATTTTTTCTGTAACAGAAAATTTATGTTTCTTTTATAAAGAAAAAAAAAAAGAATTGCTTTATAATGTAAAAGAGTATTAAAAATGTTGGACAATTTAGTTTTTCCATAAGGGATTAAAAAAAAAAGCCAATACCAAACCCAAATATCCCAAGGATCAAAACCCTCAGAAATAAAAGATAAGTATGTTATCCCAAACAACAGAATTCTACAACAGGGCAAGCAACTGAATATCTAGGACTGTAAAAGCAAGCATGAGTGATTGCAAATGGATGAGACTTGCCCCCCGCTTTAGTACGCACGGCATGTATGACTGGAAGCCTAATTGCACAGTTGGCATATGGCATCTGAAGTAAATGCTCTTCCTTTGTGACAGTCTAATAGTGAAATACTTCTTTAGATAAATCCACTTAACAGCACCACTTTACAGATTTAGCATCAGATAGCCTTTTACAGCTCTCGCTGATCAGTGCTACTGATTTGTATCTTCTTTTCCATGTTGCTTTTCTTTTTTTCCTCCTCCCTCTCTTTAAACATTTGGGTAAGAAGCACTGCTGTGCTGCTAGTTTCCTTTTCAGATTGTTAACTTGTTGACATCTGCTATCATCATCAAGCCGGCATGTCTCCTCCATCTGCCTCCTCTCAGTAGCAGCACTTTGAGGATACACTCCTTGAAGGCTGCTATTGTGTTTCTGCACAGCCAACAGGGAATTTCTAGAGGAGTTCCAGGAGAGGAGTCATCGAGAACACCCCTGTCCACTTTGCAAGAGCAGGATTTTTGCTGTATGTATCGCTTTTCCTTGTGACACCTTCCTCAGGTCTCCTGTTGGGGACACACCCTTGACAATCCACTCACTATATTAAGGGGACAAGTAGGACTACAAAGGCAATTACTTCTCTGCTCGAAAGAAATGTGATAGTCAATGTCACCACACAGAGGAGAGATGTGTGAAGAAGACAAGAAAGAAGGCAGCAAAATGCTTTGTAAAGAAATGTGTTGTTGAGACAGAGAACAGTGGAAATGGAAGAGGAGGAGGAGGAATCTGTTGGGGGAAAAGAGAAAAACCAGACAACATTGCAAATGTCACTCTGAAGATGTAAAATCCCTAGAATTCAGCAAGCTATCATCTGATTTTTTTCTACCCTTCCTCCCCTCCCCTCTTCTCTCAGCCCAATAAAAATAGTTCCTCTTTCTTCCACAACCCTCTTTCTTTTCTGCTTTTCTCTATACCTTTTTTTCTCTTTCCACTTTGTCCAATAGGCCCTCCCCTCCTTTAAAATGTTTCACTGCTGGGCACTGAACATTTTGTACTTCTACAAATCACCTCATCTTTCAGATCACCCTATGTTACCTTCTCTAGCTTATGCTGAGCCCTGTCTTTTCATCTCTTTTTCATTCTTCTCCTTCAAAATGCTTTCAATAACTCAAACTATCAAGAATAACTACTGTAAAGAGATGCCAATAAATCAAGTAAAGGATACACGGCATTCTACTAAAACTAGCATCTTCTCCATAGAATATGAAAAATGAAGTATTGTGTTTGATTTAAAGGACCTGACTTGAGAATGCTTTTCCTTCACCTTGGCAACTATCAGGAAAAATAGGTCTCATTTCCCTTTCAGCCTGTCCAACTGTCTGATGCTTAGCATAAGCTGCTATAAAATATTCTCTAGCAAAACCCAAACATATTAAAGAGGCACAATCCAACAGCGAAAGATATGAAACACAAGGACATTGTTCAAGAAGTTGTGATGGCTTTTGAGCCATTTACAGCTTTATACATTTGACTGCCTTATCATCCAGAGGATTGACTGCTTACCCCTTTTTTACATGATTGGCTATGTAGTGAGTCATACCAGTAATTCCACAGATATATTTAATTTGCAGATTAATTGACTAGAAAATGTCAACTGCTTTGTGGAAGTTTAATCACTAAAATGTTAACCTCGTTCACTTCCTCCTGATGCCTGTTGTTTATTAGGTAGTAAATTCCAAGATATTTTAGGGTTGTAATACATGCCTATTTGTTAAAACGTTTAAACTCCTAGACACTCTGCTCTCTGAAGCTTTAGCCAAGATTGAAGAGCTTTATAATGGAAAAACAACAATCTGAAAAGATTCAAATGCATAGCAACCACCAATATTATTTGCAGATAACAGACAGCTAAATTCAGAAACCATGGCAACAAATGACATAACACTGTATCTACCTCATTGATTAGCTTTCACCTCAAGACTTTTTTCAGAAATGAAAGACATTACCTAGCAACTGTATCATCTACTGAGCTGTTCCAAGTGAAAATGCTCTTGCCCTTCACTTGTAAGCAAATTTTTCCTTTTTGTTGCCAACTGGCCAGATTGTGCACTAGCCTCTCATTACAAGGCTCTCTATTTAATCTGTTGTAAAGACACTGCCTTGTGGCTTCTAAAATCTTTGCCCCAAATGTAACCACATCTTTGAAATAGTGCTTCTTCCCAGATACCATAAAGGTTGGATCTGAGGAAAAGTAGGTAATATGTAATGAAGGAATTAAAGGCATAATCGTAACACCTTTTTAAATGCAAACTTTATCTTTAGAAAGCAACACAATCCTTCATTTTTCCCACTCTCTGATTTCAAATATTACTAGTAAATTCTTCATTGCAGGTAACTCTGAATTTACAGATTTCAGAAGGAGTGCACAGCAATAATAAAACAGTGAGCCAAGAGTTATCAAAGGAGACCACCTAGGCACATTATGTATCATCGTACAGGTGTACCTGTTTAAACTTCTTGAAAGTGATACGATCTTTGCACATCTGGGTCATAGGGCTCATAGGGCCAGAAAGATGATCAGAGGGCTGGAGCACCTCTCCTATGAAGACAGGCTGAGAGAGTTGGGGTTGTTCAGCTTGGAGAAGAAAAGGGTCCAGGGAGAGACCTCACAGCAGCCTTCCAGTACTTGAAGGGGCTACAGAAAAGCTGGAGAGGGACATTTTAAAAGGGCGTGTAGTTATAGGACAAGGGGAAATGGTTTCAAACTGAAAGAGGGCAGATTTAGATTAGATATTAGGAGGAAATTCTTTCCTGTGAGGGTGGTGAGACACTGGCACAGGGTGCCCAGAGAAGTTGTGGCTGCCCCCTCCCTGGCAGTGTTCAAGGCCAGGTTGGATGGGGCTTTGAGCAACCTGGTCTAGTGGGAAGTGTCCCTGCCCCTGACAGGGGGGTTGGGAGTGGATGGTCTTTAAGATCCCTTCACACCCAAACCTTTCTATGATTCCATGAGCTGTCTTGATGGACCCCATGAGCAAGCAAGGATACCATCTGTTAGGACTGAGTTAGAGAAAAGAGGTATAATTATGAGCTTCACATATTTATACTCAGCCTACTGTTTAGATGACCTGAATAAAATCAATCAATTAAAGAGAGTTAGCAGTTTTCAAGCTAGTTGAAACACATGCATCAAGTCATTAAAGTCTACCAGCGAGGTCACACTATTCTTACAATATCTGCCACAGAAAAGATGGGTTTGTGATCAGTCTCCAAACCTCCCTGACAAATGCAACACTAAAATTAAGGCATTTTATTTTAATTTGTTAGCTCAAGCAAATGCTATGAAAAGCCTAAGATTGAAACAATGGCTTATACATTAATATTGTTGCTAGTTTGGAGAGCAAGAAATCAGGTTTCTAGTGTGCATTAGGTCCAAAATTTCTAGAAGAATCACTGCTATATAAGACATAAGCTCCTTCCAAGATTTTCTGCTTTGACTGGAACTGACTTTCACTTTGCCAATCTGTCACAAGCAGATTTATCTGTGTGCTTAAGTTGGAGCCGCAAAACACAGTGGTCTCACCATGCAGTCGCCCATCCCTTCTCTACCACCTGCTTTCAGTCCTGACCCATGGTGCCACCAGCAACTCTGTGTCTGCTCTCAGCAGGACAGCCCACTGAAAACACTGTCAGCCAGGAAATATGTCTGGAAGAGCCTCAGCCTTTGGTCAGCATCACCCACTGGACAGGAGAAGAAGAAACGCCACTAATGAGCAAAAGAGATGCTTGAATCTAAATGGAAACTAGGTACCAAGAAAGCATTTTTCACATCAGTGCAGGGACTGCTATACTACCACACAACGTGAACTGGGAGTGCCAGGGAAGATTTATATAACTTAGAATTCTTCCTAGTAATTCCTCTCTCAAAAGAGGGAGGGAGGGATGGAGGGAGAAGGAAGAGTCCAATGTTCCCCAGGAGGCATTAAAAGCTCTCTAGCAGATGGAGAATTCAAAACACATGACCAGTCATTAATCCCTTGAAAATTTCAGTCAATATGATTTTGAGGAAAAATGGCCACACGTCAGTAATATGCTTGATAATGTATCTCTTTTTTTAGAAGGATATGGCTAATCTTTTTTGCATGTAAAAATCTCTGTTTAAAAATTGAGAATTTTATCAACATTGATACATGAGAAAACTTAAGATGAAAATAAGAATTTTAAAATGTCATTTTTTTTAATACCATTGGAAACATTCTGAAGTCAAATGAAACAAAAATAGAAAAGCTAAGGTCTATTACATAAATCAGAGAGTAAGAGGATCTTTTACAGCTGATTAAAAATGTTAAGACTGTAAAGCCTGATAAGTACTGTAGGAAATTCTATGCTAAATTGAAAACATCTATCCTCTTCTGTTTTGGAAGTAAGTATAGATATGACACAAAGTCTGTTTTGTCAGTCTTCTCAGTCATCATGTAAGAACACAAAGACAATGAAAACAGTGCTTTCTACACATGAATTGCTTTATTAAATATTTAAAAATTCATCAGAAATGAGATTGCTGGCTAAAAAAGCAAACCTTTCAAGGAAAAAGCAAGATTCACTGCAACAGTTTCTAGCACAAAATATCTACCAAGCGAAAGAACAAGTAAGAGAAATCTGCACCTAGCCAGTGGACTGAGTGGTTTCATCTTTCTAGGTAGAGGAAGAATGCTCAAAGCCAATTTGTGTGCCTTTTCTCCCCCAGTTTACTTTGTCTAAGTAGGTGCACTAAATTGTAAACTAGAACTGCTTATTTCCCACCAAATAATATATGGAGAACATAGTGTTCCCAGAGATAGTAGTCACTATTATAGAAACCTGAAGGTAGATGGGACTCCCTACCCACTCCAGCTATTCAGGAGCAATACTTTGCAACTTTGGAGCAAGGTTATTTCAGTGGAAAGGAAAGAAAGAACTCAGCCCTTCAGATAAACCAGGCTTGTGAAATAAATCCTACAGAAGTCAATTTCAGTACTCTCTTTTAGCCTTAACCAAAGCTCACTGATAAAATAGCCAGTGGCAAAGTCAACAAAGCAGAAACATAATGGAGATTTCTGGTTAATTTAAAGGTGGGAGAGGTTGCTGGGAGCTCTTTCTTTCTTTTTTCATGCTTTTGTTTTTAAGGGTAGGAGTAGGAAAATTATGTAAGGAAGTTGCCAAGGCAGCAGAAGATGGGACATGGAGAGAAGGGAAGACCATTACAATGACTGGTTACACTTCAGTAGCACGCTCTAGAATATGCACATGTAAGAAATGTAATCCAAAGATTAAACCCACAGCTAAGGAGACTGTAAGCTAAGGCAAAATTTGGATGGGGAATGAAATTATGTGAGACAAGAGGGAAGGCTGGATATACTGAAATCATGCAAATCTGGCAAATGAAGATTTTGATAGCAGATTCCAAGATTAGGAGAATAGGAAACATCTGGCCATGAAGTCAGGATACAAAAGCAAAACCAGTAACAGAGAAGAATCATCAGTCTTGAATGATAAGTTTGGAGTGCTCCAAACATCCTGAAAAAAAGAAGAAAAGATGATGTGAAATGAAAGGAAAGAAGAGCAAAGGTGCTTGCAAATCATAGACAGAATCATTTAGTTTGGAAAAGACCTTTAAGATCATCAAGTCCAACCTTTAATCCAACACTGTCAAATCCACCACTGATCATATCCCTAAGCACCACATCTACACCTCTTTTAAATATCTCTAGGGATGGTGACTCCAGCACTTCCCTGGGCAGTCTGTTCCAGTGCCTGACAACCCTTTCAGTGAAGAAATTTTTCCTAATATCCAATCTAAACCTCCTCTGGCACAACTTGAAGCCATTGCCTCTCATCCTATCACTTGCTACTTGGGAAATGAGACTGATACTCATCTCTCTACGACCTCCTTTCAGGTAGCTGTAGAGACCAATATGGTCTCCCCTTACTGCTGAAGAACAG
Source organism: Aegotheles bennettii (assembly GCA_013398125.1). Taxonomy (NCBI): domain Eukaryota; kingdom Metazoa; phylum Chordata; class Aves; order Caprimulgiformes; family Aegothelidae; genus Aegotheles; species Aegotheles bennettii. The sequence goes on along the minus strand of VZRW01011682.1, from coordinate 65,689 downwards.
GCAAAAGAGGCAGGTAAGTATCAGAACTCACAGAAGAATAGGTGGGTGGTGGTGTGAAAACAGAAAGTGAAGTGATCTGCCAAAAGAAACTACAAAGGAAGAAGGAGAACCTGTGACTGACACTCAGCAAAATAAGGAAGATTAATCTCAAAAATATATGGGTATGCAAAAGAGGTGAGGATGAGTAGTTCTAAGGAAGATGTTCCAGCAAGTTGAAAACCAGGTGTCCTCAGGAAAATTTTTCTAATTTGCAGAAAAGAAGTGGCATTAAAAGAGAATTAAAGACAACAGCTAGCTGAAGCAGTGGTGTGAAGAGAGAGAAGCAGCTATATTTTTCTATAAAGTAAAAGAAATTCTATCCAAGTCAAAATGACTTTATCTATGGAAAGAGCCAACACTTTTTCCATAAAAATAAAAAATCAGACCCCATTACCACAGGAACACAGCTCTAATTAATCAGGATAATCACCTTGCTGAACTGTGAAGTAATGTGCCATTTTACAGACCACTGAGTCTACAGAAAGAAATAATATTTCCTGAACCATCATGGTTCAAAATTTTGCCAGCTGATTTTTGTTGCCTACAGACAATTTTTCTGTCACTGCTATGGACACCTTTCCTCTTACACAGTGGCATCAAACCACCTCTGAACCACCTTGGCTCATACGGATTGAATGGTGGCCATAACACGTGGGCAGCGTGGTGGAACAGTTAGAGAGCTTGTGCTGACCTGGAGAAAAACAATGCTACCACTTGGCTGTTCAATCAAGCTAGATCTTTCTTTCACTAAAACAATCATTCCTATATGCTCGCTTGTTATAAATAGAGAAGACATCAGGCATCATGGTACATGGTTGCACCTTCTGAGTTTCACCATGGATCTGAATTTAGGTAAGTCATTAGCAATCCACCTTCTTGTCTACATGAATGAACCAGGTTTACAGCACCCGAGAGCAGAGCATTAGCAACAAGTATATTAAAAGCAGTCAGTGTGCAAAGTGGTGTAATTAAAAAAAAAAACCAACCCCACAACATATGCTTTGCAAAAAGGGGAAATTTGCAAAGATCATCTCCAGAAGGAGCAAGAGAACATGGGAGGAACTGCCCCTTACATCTGTGCTGCTGTGAAAGTCAGGCACTCCTGGCCCTTGGATCCTGCTGCACTCAAAGGAGCCACAAGACCTGGGAGCTCTCAGTTTGCAGGAGAGGTGATGACCTGCAGGAGGTTGGTGCTTCCCAAGTCCATCAGCTCTGCTGCTCACAGAGGTATTACCATGCTTGGGGCAGAAGGCACTCCTGAGTCCTGCTGAGCAGTGAGCTCCAGGGCATCTTTTGACAGCAGCAGGATCCAGCCAAACTCTGTTGAGCTTGGACCTGTATATCCACAACAATGAACCGGGAAGCTCTGCAGAAAGTGTAGAGTACCATTTGTTGTTCATAGCTTTCACTGAGAGGGGTTCAACTGGTATGAGCAGACAGGAGGTAAATCCCAGTGGTAAGAAACATTGTTTCAGCACTAGGATGACATCTTTGATTTTAGCATGGCATGAATTAATGCTAAAGTCATGCTTGCTCATGTGGATTTTTACAGACTATCAAAAATTCATACCAGCCCTTTTTCAGGAAATGTCAGAGTTCTGTTTAGCAATAAGAAAAAACAAAGACTAAAAAAACAAACACAAAAAAATCCCAAACAAACAAACAAAAAACCAAACAAGAAAAACAAAAACCAAAACAAAACAATAACTGCTAACCGGATTGAACACAATGAGTTCAGCAAGCTCTGTCATACCTGACTTCAGCTGGAAATCAGGCCTAGATGGAGCATTCCACACTTACCATAAATGTCTTATTAGAGAAATAAAATAGGCCCAGTATTACCAGTTTAAATTTGCCAAGATTGCTTTAAACACAGCATGAATGTGGGATTTAATTTTATTGCTGTTTTAAAGACAAGTACCCCAAATTACTCAGACCAATAAAAACAACAATTTAATGTTGTGCTTTAAAAAGCAATTAATCTGCAGATCTATTTTCTAAGCTAATAAAGGTTTGGTTTTGGTTTGCTTTGTTTGTTTTTAACAGCAAGCAATAATGAACTAAACAGCATTTATTTCATAAAAAAAAGGTGTATTGGCTCCTCTTTGCTGATATAGACATAAGAAAGTTGTATTTAAGCCTCCCCTCAGTAGTTCCATCCAACTGAAAAAATGGTGTGTTATTAAATTCCTCTGCAGGAAAACGTAAGGTCCCAGCAACTGGTTGGATTTTAACCTTTCTCCCCAGGAACCCGAGTTACGGCAGAGCACTGACAGCAGCAAGAGGCTGCCACACGAGAATTAGTAATTTTGTTGCTATTTTCATTTCCCCCTCCTGGAGTGGGGAGGCTAGTGAGGCTTGGTGCTGAGGGAGTGGGAAGAAATAAGGAAGATAATCAGTAGAACTCATTATTTTTCTGTGAGAAAAAGTGGGAGGCATAAGTTATAAGGGGTGATAACTGTAGATGAGACAAGGGTAGAAACTGATACTCAGTTGTGAGAGGAAAAAGAGCAGCGGAGACATCAGCTGAAAACAAGCAGCCACCACATGTACTATAACATCACTAGCATGCAAGACACGTCAAAACTCTTGCAGTGCACATGGTGCACACTCACAGAAATGAAGCATTTATTTTTAAAAGTCAGTCACGCGTTGCTTCCTTCCCAAGAGCAGCAGCCCTGCCTCCTCCCCACCTGCACCTCAGCATCACTGCCCGAGATGTCGGGTCCCTCCACCTCACACAGTAGTAGTTTGGCTTTCAGAAGTTATGAGGGAAAAAGGGGTCAGCAAGCAAAGCAGCAGCGGGTGATGGTCAGAGAAGGCTGCGCTGCAGCAGACCCGGACAGACTGGGATTATATCTCTTTGGATCAGGAGCCTGAGCACAGGCAGATCACAATGACAGAATTTAATACTTTCCTTGAAGCCTTCATTATCATCACTGCTACTTAAATGAATGACTCATTCATCTATCCTGTCTCAGAGATCACAACAGGAAACATCACACATATTTCTATCTATTTCTCCACTACTTTATTTATAGCTGCAATTAATGAAAAAGAAATGTATTTTCCCAAGCTTCACTACACAAGTGAAAATTATCTACAAACCAAATAGTGTAAACAGTATAAGAGATACATATAAAACAATACACACAAAACTCCCTCATTTTTAATATCTATCTGAAAGACAATTTAGGCTTACCCTAAAAAAGTCACCACTGCTAAGCAGAAGGTCAGTGTTCAGAAGACCAATAAAATCAGCATATAAAACCAAACAAACCCCACTCCAAATATGCACACATGCTGAGTGCAACATTTTGATAGGACAAGGCTTAACAGTTTTAAACTAAAAGAGGGTAGATGTAGACCAGATTTAAGGAAGAAATTTTCTGTGATGAAGGTGGTGAGACACTGCAGCAGGTTGCCCAGAGAGGCTGTAGATGCTCCACCCCTGGAAACATTCAAAAGTCAGGTTGGACAGGGCTCTGAGCAACCTGATCCAGTTGAAGATGTTCCTGCTCACTGCAGGGAGATTGGACTAGATGAACTTTAAAGGTCCATTTCAACCCAAACCATTCTACGATTCTGTTTCAGTTTCTATACTGCAAATGCAATTATTTTCATGGGCATTTCCTCCCAGAAGACTTTTATCTGAAAAACTGTAGTATGGATCAAAACAGGTGTTTTCTATACACAAAACCCATGCAAGATCACACACATGTAAGTGTTTCTTAAAGGCAAAAAGAAACAAATGCTCAGCTTTCACAGCAAGCTGTACCAAAATCACATGATCACATGACTGAACCATGACACCGAAGACCAATTTGATTCTAAGGAAAATAACCCCCCCCACACCCTGTAATGTCAGATTAAAATAGCTTCCAAATGGAGGAAAATTTGGAATGGCAGATACAGTATCATTTGCAACATGCACATAGTTCTGCAACAGCATGAAGGGCACTCACTAATGAAAAGGTGCAATTTTGTGTTTCATGTCATTTTCAACAACTACACCTTAAAAAACAAACACAGAACAAGCCCCTGGTTGCTTCTATACTAAATAGTAAGAAAATACATGTCAACATTCACCCCATCCTTCTGCTTCTGCTATGAAGGACATAAAACCTGTAAGGATTGATCTGTACTGTCTTTCCAAACAAAGCTGGATTCAAATCTCATTTATCAGCATGAATGCAGATGCTTAGCAGAGTTTAACAACTCAAGCATGCTGCTATGCTAATGTGGTTTCACATCTAGAGCTAGACCCTGTATAGTTAACATGCGATGAAACACAAACACAAGACTTTCCATAGAAGACCCTCTGGACAAACTCCTAGCAAAGTTGAAGAGTTTTGAGCTGATCCATGGCCTGTATTCCCAATGAAATGATGTATGTGTCTGAAGAATACCATTAACTCCTAGACAGCTGTATATACCATACAAAGCCCTTGATTAAATGTGATCCATATTAACTAGGGAGATGTGGCTGGAACTCAAGCTGTGTGAAAGCTCATATATTTGTCTTCCACAGAGAGATTTTTAAAGAAAATAAATTTTAAGAATGCCATTGGCTCCAAGTATCTCGGTAAAGGAGAGCCCCACTAGTTAGCACGAAGGCTGAAGTGCACTGTAAAGTAGCCAACAAGAGACGTATTCTTGCAGAACCTGAAACCCAGAAGAAGCAGCTCTCTGAGCTCCCCCCTTTAGCTCTCCTCTTGCCACCAATGATCTCTTCCCAGGGGAGCCCAGGCAGTTGCAGGGATTGCCTGCTGCAAGAAAATGAGTAAAGTGATGAGTGACCCTTCAATTCTCATGTACTTGTTACACAAGGGAAAAGGGGAACATAGCACAACATAAATTAACAGCAATAACTGCAGAGATGTATAAACCAGAGAGATACATGACGAGTGTGTTAGCTTTTCCTTTTCATTAGAATATAAGAACAAGGCAACTCTCAGGTGTTAGCCTAGTGCCATGAAATCACACCATCTCAAATTAGCAAAGAAATGGACCAAATGTCTAGTACTGCTGCCTCCTACTCCTAAGGAACTGCAATACGTTATCTTTCATTGAAATTAATTAATTTTCATTGGTGGGAAAATTAAATTGTTGCCATGAAGTGATGCCACAAAATTCAACAAATTTATGTGTCCTTGTGAGAAAGACTTTTCAGTTAATGAGAGTAACAGTGTAATCAATAGGGATCACAGAATAGCTGAGGTGGGAAGGTACCCCTGGAGATCACCTAGTCCAATCCCTCTGCTCAGTGAAGGGAGACTTACAGCAGACTGCCCAGGACTGTGTACAGTTGGGTTTTGAATCACTCCAAGGATGGAGACTACACAAAATCTCAAGGAAAGCTCTTCCAGTGGGTGGCAACTCTCACAGTAAAAATTTATTTTTCATCTTAATTCTTTTCCTCCTCTTATCTACTATGGCACCAGGATGTTCATGGGTTTGCATTACCCAGAAAAATCACAGAATTTTAAGATAAATTATTATAATACCTCCCCTGCAGGAGGCAAAGAAAAAAAAGTTGGTTGATTAATTAGAGATATTTGTTTTTCCTAAAAAATCTCAGTGACAATTTTCCCAAAAACTTATGTTGAAAATGTAAAATACGCATTTGCATTCAACAGGTTTTGATTCCTAAAAAATATTAAACAATTTGGGAAATGGAATATTTCATAGAACCAAACATCCACACTGAGCACTCCTTTTAAAATGAAGCTATTTATTTGTTTTGCAAAGGCTGTATACTATTTTTGACTAATAGATTATACTTTTTGCCAAATACATAAATTAGGACCAGAATCAATATGACAACATATTTTTCTGACTTCTAAGTAACACAGAAATTAATACTTATGAGTGTGTTTTTGCTGGCAACCTTTAAAGCAGTCATAAATTTTATAAAGGACGCACTTCAAGTAGCTCACTTTTCTTGCACCACTGGGTGCAGGGTCCTCAGAATGTACCTCACAGTTAGAAGTGAAGCGACCTTCATTAAAGCAGAAAGAAGTTCTCTGCTTTCCAGTCTTAGACTATCAAAACTGGGCTCCACATTTATTGTAAATGTATTTCCTAGGGAAGATGAATGTACGTAAGACATCCCATCAGAAACAAGCCAATTTTTTAAATGAAACTATAACAGGATTAATCTTCCTAAATTTTCTATCAAGAAAATTCAACTTATTTTTCTGTTTGCTTTGATTAAAGAATCAAATATCTTGTGAAAAAAAATAATTCAATGTTCTTATCTTTGAGTCAGTCAGTAAAACCGACTTTTTAATACCTGATTGTTTGTTTTAAGCTCTAGCACGAGATCTACAGTAAATCCAAATTATGGGCAAAGGTATTTTACATCCAAAACAAAACAAAAATTAAAAAATCTGATCTACACTGCAGAAAGAGACTCAGGAGCAAGTCTGCAATTGGAAAACAGAGCATGAAGACTGCCATTCTCTGCTGGGAGGACAAGGTGTAGTTAAGGTGTAGTTCTTCAACGTCTCCTAACATAAATCATCAATTCACCCCCTCAAAACAAAACACTCTTTCTCTGGGAAAGGGTGAGAAAAAGAGCAAATCTAAAGTAGTAGCACTTTTCCTTTAGCAGGCAACTGAAAGACAGTTGGATACGGTGGGGATGTTGTGTAAGAACATACATAGTTTAAAATTAATTCCAAACACCACGAAAGGCTATTCAGAGAAATTCAAGAGGACAAATAGACTTAAGGTGTTTAACAAACCAAGACAGCAAGCCTGAAAAGCAGATCAGATCAACAACTTGAATGCAATGCTAAGCTAAGAATTCAATAGGGCAGTTCTAACAGAAGTTGGTCATAAACAGGGCAGCCTGCAAGTAAAATATGTTTATCTAAAACAAATTACATGGACTGAAGATAGGTGTGAAACAATCTCAAGCTGTTGAGATTTCTGGACTTCTAAAGACAGATTGCTCTATATCTTTTAAACAACGCGTTTTCTGCACTTTGTTGAGAATAACTCTGATACATAACAAAGTTGTCAGAATAGCATAATTTCAAGTCTACAACTATGAAAAAACATAAAAAGTCAGTATAAGTCTATGAGGGATATCTGTTTCGTATAAAGACAGGTTCAAAGCACATCAATGCACACCTTTTCAAAAAATAAAATAAAATAAAATAAAATAAAATAAAATAAAATGAAATGTGTTGTAGAAGGCACCAATACAATTTCTGGCAAAACAAGTGTGTCAGTAGGATAAAGCCTGAAAAGTACAAAAGTTTGGTAATTCCAAATTACACAACCAAGATCCCCTTATCTGGGCCACTTTTGTATAGCAGGATATATTGCGTCTGAACACAGAACAAATTATGCAATAGTGCCAAGTGTCAATGCTTCTGTGTTCATTCATGTACATACATGTGTATAGATAACTATAACTGCTTTGTTCTTATCATATGCAATACACAGAAAAAGCTAAAATTACTAGAAATAGACTTTATGATCTTGAATCACAGGGCTCTAGTCTCCAGAGTTTATCATGAGACTGCAGGTTAAATACAACAGCCATCTCTCATTCTGCACTAAATTCATTTCATCGCCAGTCCACATTATCTGAAATAAAGGGCTGTGGGAAGCTTCATATCCAAATGTCACTTGAATGAAAAGAATTGTTCAGTATGTCTCCATTCAAGATCATGGGTTAACTCCTGCTAAGCATTGTTTCTGTGTTACAGTGTGTAGATGAAAGGGCAATAGAACAGTTTTTTTCTCTCTCTCTTTCAAATAAATCCTTTCAGTGAATTATTCCTGTATAATACCAGGTTGAATTATAAGTGCTAGCATCAAAAAAGCACTAATAGTCAAAGAATGAACACATAGACTTCCAAAATACAGCCAGTTGAATTACTTGGAGTTAGTAGTATGACTCACCAACAGCCATGAACAAATAAAGGGGCCAACTCAGTGCTGTTTGATGTATTGAGATGAGTGTACTGATTAATTAAGTCAAACAAGAAGGTAATAAAGAGGGGAGAAGGATATACTAGAAGCCCACAATTCATGCTTCATGGTCTGGGCAAGGCAAACTGGCTGGCTCCATGTTCTTGCCAGGAAGAAAGTAATATATCAAAGTGCAGAAAGTTATAGGGTCGTGGCCCTGCTGACTCCTTGCAGCATGCAGAGAAACATAACAGATTCATTGAAAGATGGATCTCATTACACCACCTATAATAGGCACCGATCAAGCATTGCCCAAACTCATTAACGAGCTCAATGAATAGCTCTATCTCCTGCTGCTCACTTCTGTTCTTCCTTAGGGACTTTTCATAACATAGATATTCTAGCCTGAAACTTCGATAAGGGATGGAGGAGGCAGGACAGGAAATTATCTGTTGTTATTCAAACCCCAGGAATTTTGCCCTTGAGCTTTATCTTCTCTTCAAATCAAAGTAATTCTGTGCATTGTCTTTCATGAAGTTATGATCTTCCTGATATCCAACTCAATAATTAATGTGTAAAGTTATTGCTTGCATGCATAATCTTCCTCTCTCATGAATATGTGAAGGAGGAAAGATTAGAAGTTTTCAAATGCTTCCAGAGCCTCTCTCCATGACAGAATGATAGATCCCAATGCTGTATTTAAAACACAGCTGAATAGATAAAAATAGTGTTTAACTTTTATAGTCATTATGAACCACAGTAATTTATTGAACCCTTCAATCAGCTGAGGAAACAAAAGATTGGGAATGGGTGAATGACTCATTTCTTTTCATGCCGTGTGCACTGATGCTCCAATAACTTGACGATCTGAAGGCTAAATAAGACTGCACAAATGTATCATAGAAATGAAGCAAACAAAGCACATCATAAACAAAAACAAATCAGTGGAAAGCACTGAGGGAAACTCCAACCAGTGGTTGGCTCTTAATTAGCTGTATCTGCAGCATGTGACTGAAACAGTTGGGAGAGAAATGCAGATTTTACAGTGGTTCAGAAAAAAAAAAAAGAAGTAATTTCAATAGAAGCAATAAGTCTAAGTAAATAGGCTCAAATATTTCTCCTCTCAACAACTTGACTATGGAATACATGCATATGCTTTGTACCCTCTTTTTCTCTTTTCCCAGAAGTTAGGATGTATCCATGGCAGAAATTTGGATGCCATGTTAACATTAGACAGTTTGACTATAACCTCATAATGCATATTAATGGAAGGCATCATCTATTAATAATTACAGATTACTCTGAAAATAGTTTTGTGATACCCTGTTTATGAACTGGAAGCTAAGAGGTATCACCTGTCACAAATTATCCATTAAATTTATAGTTTGAATAAATCAGCCAGAATACACCGAGAGATCCTGATTCAGCCTAGGCAAAACAGAATAATGCAGGAGTTGTACTGAAGCAAAGCCAATAGTATATCTGATTTTGTATCCCTTCACTGACCATCAAAAGCTTTCGAGGATTCAGATTTGATATCCCAAACTCCATGTTACAAAGTTCAGCTCCCTTCTGTGCACTCCTCAAAGAAGATCACTTCAAGAGTGCCCGCAGATCCACAAGCAGACATACTAATCTATAAAGTCAGATGAGAAAAGGCTTCTAACATTCATGAATTACAACCATTCTTGCATGACTCGGAGTACAGAGAAGCCCATTTCTTTCCAGGTGTAGGGAGATCTCACTGATTTCCAAGAATGAAAATAGAACTGCAAACATGGGCAGTGTTCTGAATGCAGCCGTGAATGTGCACTCTTCTTTATGAATTGGAATACACCAATGCTGTGGGATGTTCTGTAAATGTTATTGCCATTGGTGCATTTGCACTTTGCACTTTGCACTTGTGAAATGAAGATAATCCTTTTAGCCACTATCAAATAGAACTTAGAAAAAAATTAATAATTCTGCAATAGTTTGCATTTTGTTTTTAAAATTTTTCAGTTCCTTACAGTATCCCAGAGTTCTCTTTGAAGCAGCTGACAGAAGATTTCAAGGTGTAAATAAAAAAAATCAGGTAGATAATCACGTTGAAACTTCTCATTCAGGTAACAAGGCTGGTCTAATTATTAGGACTGGCCAGTAGTGCTCTTTGTCAAAAGTCTTCATAACACCAAATAGAAACCCAAATCACACTAAGTAGAAAGCAGTGCAAAGAATTCCTGACAGAGTAAATATGAAGGTAGCAATAAACGTATGGTGCAATATAATTAATCTCCATTGTTTTGAAATTTTATAGAAGACCTGGAATTACTCATTGTTCCACTAAAGAGGTAGGCAATTAGGAAGGTTACCAAGCCCCACTGTGGGCAATGAAAGCAGGTTTTACTCAGTATTTCAGACTAAAACTTCAAAATATTCTTCCATGCTGTTTTTAAGTACCTGATTATCTATTTCTTACTGGGTAATATCAAGCTTCACAATAAAACATATAGTTTGTTGAACCCTGAAGCAGAGAAAGTGACATTATAATTGATAACACGGAAGACAAGAGAACAATTAAAACCTCAGATAACACTAAGCCTGAGAAGGCAATGTTCCCTCTTGTCTCCCATATGCCATTATTCATTGTCAACAGAACAGAACGGTCCCTCCTTAAACAAGAAACCTCTTCAGACAAGAGCCATCACCTGTTGCCAGATAAGCCTACAGTGCTTACAGAAATACTGCTGCCAAATCCCAAGTGGAGGACAGAGGCACTAAGAGAACACAAATCATCACAGAGTAATTGAAACTAAGCCTGAGATAGCTGGTGACTAAATGCAGATCTTAAGTATAAACCTCAGTTTGGTTTATTAAACATATAGACACAGTAGAACTGTTAGCTTGCCATTATGCATCTACCCTCACACAAACAGTGCCATTTAGAAGACTCACCATGCAGTATTTTACACTTCTTTAACATTAATGTGGTGTCTTTGAAGGCAAACACTAAGAAGCATCTGAGTTATCTCAGAATGAAGCATGAAATTACCTTGAAGCTACCTGTAAAACTACAAAATTATCCTGAAAAGTATTTCTTTGTGAAATTCACAGCACACAGCCATAACAAGTGTAAAATTTGTGTACTAAACTTTGTTACAGACCTAATTAGAAACACCATTATTTGAGCCCTTTTGGAACAGAGAACAGGTCCAACTCATCACATCATTACCATCCACAATATTATCTCAACATTTTGGTGTTTTACAGTGAAGTAGATGGTGCTGGGGGGGGGAAGATAGTTTTTTTAAGACTCATTCGTTCAACATTTTCTCTATTATAAAGTCACTGCTTGATCTTAAGAGATCTGTTATTACCTGTGAAAACAGTAAAACTAGTCTTAGCATATCATTTGCTGCTTTTTTCTAGGATACACAGTTTCAGTAAATTCTGTTGTCATAGCTTAAAATAAAAAAGGTGAATAAAGGGAGTACATATTTCTAAGTACTTTAAGTAATATGAGCTAGAAAAAAGAGGGAAAAGAATTAAAAGGAATCTTCCTTGCTATCAACTTTTTTCATACTTGTGTAAGTTTATAGAAATTTATATATTTATTATTAGTATAGCATCATCCTTTACAATTCTTAGATTTGTTTGACTTAATTTTTTCTTATCTACCATTCTTTCCTGTCCTGGTAGCTATTTGGTGCCAATTGTAAAGAAATTCTACACTCATTACTACTTGACCTTTTTAAAAACATACTGATACTTGAAAACAAGTACAGTGCAACGGCTACATTTCCTGAATGATGATTTTTAGATTGTGTATTTTTACTACCCAGATATTTCTTCTGATGTGATATCAAATTAAGAGCTAGTAATACCATGCAGAACTAATTTTTAAAGAAATTTTGTAAACTATTGGCAGTGTGTGCTTCTACCTGCCAGGATCATTCAGACCAGGTATTAGTAGTCACTATCCACTCCTAGTACGTGACTGCTAAGGCCACCATTACCCAAAATTTCAAGTAATGATTTTTGGGCTTGATTTCTTCTTGACTAAGGATAAATACAATTTGACGAATGAATTATTAAAGCAGCATATGTATAGATAAATCAAATAGTATGTATGAACATATTTTTTCCTTAAATTGAAATGCTACAACCATGAACTTTTGATTTTGTGGGAGCAGGGAACAATGTTTCTTCTTTTCAAGTGGGCCAGCCCCAGAATCTATTCTTGTTAATTTTTCAAATTCTTGTAGGAATTAGCAGAAACAGTATCAATGACTTGTTAGGTATTTATATTGCAAATGGTTACAGTGATGAAGGTACTTAATCATCAAAATGCCACCAGAGAAAGTGTTGTGTTCACCTTCCAAATCGGAGTCATAAGTCTTGAAGATATATATTTGTTCTTGAAAACTGTCCCTTCAAAGCTAAATTCAGTGAGCAAAACAGACCCGACTTGGAGAAAAATGATTTTATTATAATAATATTAAAAATTTATTAATAGTAAACATTTACTATCTAATAGTATTCCATAGATATTTTAATCTAATTTAAACTAATTTGGGCACTGGGAAACAAAAAGACAAACATTAAAAACTATACCATTTCTACTCCTTTCCCATGCTCCATTTCAGCCCTCCACTCCTGACTCCTCTCCTCTCCTGCCATGAATGGCACAGGGGGATGGGGAACTGGAGGTTTTGTTCTGTCCATAACAGCTCTCTGCCGCTCCTCCCTCCTCCCACTTTTCCCCTCCTCCAGTACGGGTCCTCCATGTGCTGCAGTGGGTAGCTGCTCTGCTGTGGAGCACCTTCTCCTCCTCTTCCTCCTCCTCCTTTCTCTGACCTTGGTGTTCATTCTACTGTTTCTCATCTCTTTTTTTCCCTCCTCCTTGTCCATAGTTTTCTGTCTTTTCCTAAATATGCTTTCCCTGATGTGTCACCATCTTGCCTGAGGGGCTTAGCCATGCCTTGTGGTGGGTTGGTTGGAGCTGATTGTGTTCAGCATGGGGCAGCCCTGGCCTCTCCTCACAACCCTCTCACCCCTAAAGCCCCCAACACCACCTTGCCACCTGCAACCAGTACAGGGAGAAAACAGAATCGGTATTTTACCAGTATTTTTTCATTTCAGTTTCTGGCACTGGTTTCAAGGTCCATTTTACATTATTTGGAGTTTATCCTCTATTTATTTTTATTTTGCTTCACTACTGAGCTGTACGTAGATATTCAGACACATCAGGAACACTTCATCTTGCCATAAAGGTTTTTACATTCAGCCCCCACTGTACCCAAAGGAATTTTAAAAAGCTGAGTGAAGATTTACATGATACATTGATTATGTGATTTATTTTTTTTGTTATTGATGATAGTGTCTTACACAGAAACATTTCTGCCATTATTAGGCAAATCATATTATAGAAATATATTACTATGGCAATTCAGCAAAAACTTCTTGAAGAAATGTAGATTTAATTATCCCCACAAGTATTTATTTCAGCAAATGAAGAACCCCCTGAAGGCCTCCTACGTGTAAAACTATATAGAAAATATCCAGCAGATCTCAAGGGTGTTAACCACACTGAAATGTCATCTTGAAAAGTTTTCTGCATGAGACACAAGGTATTTGGGATTCTGAGAAAGGGGTTTAGAAACGGTAACATGTTCTCTGTAAAATAGAGAGAATACATCGCTTTTAGCACCACACAATCCTTACAGGCATAAAATAATTCCATGTAAAGATTGTAATCATGTCCTTGGCTGGCTTATTTACTTGCCTCTAGAAGCAGACTGAAAAATTCTGCTGGTCTGCTGAGCCAAGCTTTGCCCAAAGTTTTTTTAAAAAAGAAGCATATCAATTAAAGTGCAAATTTTTAAGCTGCTGAAATTGAGATTCACTTTCTGTGAGTGCGTGTGCAAGTAAATCTCACTCAGCTGTTCCAAGTTATGAATTCTTACAGAGGCACAAGCAAGATAAAAGAAAACTAAGTTTTGAATTTTAATATTAAAAAATTCTGGTGACTATAGTCATCCACTTTAACTATGGCTACATGGTCCACCATTGGAAATCTAGGCATGTTAATCCCCAAAGAAAACCTGCTGTTATGAAAGGTGGAATAGCCTTTTTCTAGCTCATAAGATATAGTTGTCAAAAAGCTACCCTTCTGTGATAACAGAAATTTTCTTTTTACAAATTTTTAAGCAGAAAAATGCTTATCACATTCTATTATCTGAAGGATCTACTGCTCCACAACCCTTTTAAATTAATCTAGACAAGATTATGTCACCTTGCTGACTCAGTTCAGTCAGTGTATAACATTCTGAAGAATATAACACTAAGCCACACAGATAAGATGGAATAAAACCTGAAAATGTCACAATATCAAATTTGCAATATGAGTCATTCCCATTGAGGAAGAACCACTTTTACCACCCCAGAAAGAGCTCCTCAGAAACACAGCTATATTGACATATATGACAAAATGACCATCAATATACAATTGCATATCAGTAAACAATATTTATAAGGTCATTTACTGTGAGTTATCATTTACACCTAAACCAGCCTCAGATTTCATTTAGATATTGCTAACCACTGGCTATGTTTGCACGTCCTATTTGCATTGCAGCTAAGCCTAGCTGACCCAAACCTATCATGACAAGTTTCATAACTGTTTGCTATAAAGAAATAAACTCTAATCTTAAGAACTTACAAGTTAAACATAGAAGCAAAAAACCCTGTCAAATGGGAGAATGAACTCTAGTAGATCACTTGTTTCTTTCTGTAGAGTATCTGCTTATTACATCATCCTCAAAAGTTCATCATCTGAGAAATAATCTACCAGATCTCAATAGAAACGGATATGACTTGCAAATGTACAGAAGTGCAAGCTTCCTACCTGAAAGATTAATGATATCTTCTAGATGCTCATAAGTCTCACAGTGCTCATCGTCAGGAATCAGAAGTTTTATCTGAAATTCCTGTGACCTGTTAATATATTCACTGAGATGACCCAAGAATGGAACTGTAATTAATGTCTGAAGTTTTGCAGGCCAGATAATTCTACAAATGACAGATTCTTGCACAGCTTGCTTTGATTTAGATACAACTGCTCATCATTATGCACTTAATTTCAGAACTCAGGAAAACCTGTATTAATGTTAATGAATGCATTTATATTTATATTCGGAATGCTCTTCCTTCTGTCTCCTCAGAGCTTTTTTTTCCTGTCTTTTGCTTGGTTGCCATTCCCACCAAAGAACTCTTAAGGCTTAGAAAATTATAAAGCTGTATTTACACTTCTTACGATTTACCTCTATTCATCATTACCCTTTTATTTTTTGCTGTGTTAATTATTTGAAATTCTTATAAAGTAATTATTTGATGTTTATTATTCAGTTACCATTCATCTGTATCCTCACAAACTCTAGACAAATACATTCTCAACCGTAACATTACTGTGATATTGCCAGTCAAAAATCAGTCACCTATGACTAATGAGTGTAAGATGCCAATAACGAAATTCAATACATCATATATATGAGACCAAGAGGCCTCTGAATTGATTATTTCTTGCAAATATCTATATTAGATGATAAACAATAGTGCATCACATTCAAATTGCTAACAGATCAGTGGCAAAGGTCACAGAGAGGTATCTAGAATTATCTTCGAATGTGTGATACAAAATAAAAAGGTAGCTAATATAAAATGAAGTGCAGGCTGTTCATACTAACTATCCAATTCTTTCTATATCCAGAAGAGTGAAAAAAGATCAGTATATTTCTTGTTTACAGTACCAGCTTTTAAGTACTGGAACATGCTGTAATTAATAAAACAGTACTATTAATCATTTGGGTACAAGCCGAAAAATGTAAGTAGAGGTAAAAATTTGAATGAAAGATTCAGAATTCATAACATTTGTGTGGCAGCTCAAGGTAATTATGATTTCAATAATGGTAAAACAAATTAATAGCCTGTGCTTTTTGATAAAAGCATAGATTAAAGATAACTAAATCAAATTTACTAATCACAACAAAGATTAAAGTGCACCTCCAGTTTAATTAAGATATAAGCAGCAAACAGAATTCTAGTATGCCATTATGTACATAAAAACATAAATCTGCATATGTTTGTGATATTTCTAGTTTCTCTTCATTCCTTTTACATTCAGAGTCCACTTAAAGCTCACATGAAACTTTAAAGGGTGAGAGACATTTTGAGCTGCTCTACAAATACGCTTCAGTGCATGTTCTGTGTAGAAATCTGAACCTCTGTTCAGTGAGGGATAAATATCTTACACCTCAAGATACATAAAAGTAATGGAATTCCTTGTGTGATGAGGTAGTATTTGGTACTAATTCCTACGACAGCATCTTCCCTAAGTAAGCAGCATTTGCAAGGGACATTTCCAATGAAGACTGGGTAAATGGTTCACCTCTGGGTAGCAGAGCATTACTGATGACCTGAATATTCCTTCCATGGGAATTTTTTCCATAATCATAAACATAATTAAAACACCTTTGTTCTTCCCTGGGTCTCACCTTGATCCTCTAACTACAGTGTCACGACAAGAATCACCATTGCAACCAGGTCACTGCATATAGGATTTTTGATGGTCCTGGGAGTAACAGATTTTTCTACAGTAAGCAAAAATGTGCAGTAAGGTAAAATTCTATTGTGTTTCTGCAATGCTACAGAGTGTAAGCCTATGTAGGCCACTTGACTTACTGGGACAGTGGGTCTTCCAACTTAGTTCTTCAGTTTGACAGTGCTGTACACTATTAAAGATGGAAAATCACTGTCATTCAAAGGCTAGGTTTAGAAACAAAGCCTTTGCAGAGATAAATTCATTACTTTGTAGATATACATTCATCATCACCAATAGCTGTATCTGGAAAGTGTTCCACATTTGGCAGTACCTCCTCCAATCAGAGAAGGTTCATTTGCCGCGAATCTGAGAGGTTGCTGTTCACTCTAACCTAAAGTTCACATCTGGATAAACAGTGATGGACTCAAGTTTGCATGAAATAGCAATTTGAACCAAGTGAACAGTATTTCAGTATCCCAGCTGGGGACATTAGATTTCTAGTGCACATGCCTTCCAGGGTGTCCAGCTCCTACCTACTGGTTGGTGCCTGTGAAATAAACATTCAGCACATGCAAAATATACAAGGGTCAATATCTGGATTATGCAGTGGAATATGTAATACATTTTGAAATAAAATGGATGTGAAATAATCTTCTACACTTCAGTTGCTCATTTATCATTGCAAAGGTCATGGATTCTGATATGACTAATGCACTAAAAATCTTCTGGTTAGCTTCCGTCAAAGTATCTCACTTTGTGAGAAGCCCCCTCATTTCAGTATCCATTGAATCAGGTCAAAAAATTTCTGTTGCTAACATATATGTCCTTGTTAACTTTACTGGGCTTTGGATTAAACATTCAAAAGGACGTAGAAAGAGAGAGAGAAAGAGAGAAAGAGAGAAAGAGAGAAAGAGAGAAAGAGAGAAAGAGAGAAAGAAAGAAAGAAAGAAAGAAAGAAAGAAAGAAAGAAAGAAAGAAAGAAAGAAAGAAAGAAAGAAAGAAAGAAAGTGAGCTATAACTTACACCTGGACTTGGGTAGCTGAGTTATTCTTCCAGCCACAAGTTATTACAGATCTACTACAGAAAAAATGATTGTGTCTATAGTCTGTAGGTGTTGCAGATGGTAAGCAACAAAGCAAAAAAATATATATCTTAAAGAATTTTTCTTGAATGAAAGCAGCAATATTAAACTCTAAGCTCTCCATTAAATATTCTATCTTCCAAAAGAGGAAAATAAAAATCTTTTCCTCTTCCTCACTTCAAATAAGAGCAAAAATTACTAAGTCCATTGAATTGAATCGTCACGTGAATCTGAAATTACTTTCATTTTGGAAAAAAAAATAAGATTGATTTGTTGAGTTGAAATAAAGAATTTTGACAAAACATTTCAAAATAGCAAGTAAGTATGATTTCCATGAATACTCTGGAAAGCAAATGTCTATTAACTTCCTCCGCACAAAAAAAAAAAAAATCACAAAAAAACTTTCAAACTGTTAGTTATTTAGTTAATATAAAGAATGCCATCTACTGGCAATAACAATAAGTAGCACTGTTTCTAAGTCAGGTGTGGTAAGGTTGCCACTTTCACGCACTGCAAATCAGTCCAAAGGTTACTTAGGAAGAGAAATCTCTCAATTTGAAAAAAGGTATTACAAGGTTTCTCTTCAATGTCTATTCTTAATCACTGCCTTATGTTTGGAAACAAGTCCCTAGTAGAAAATAACAGGCTGGGTACACGACCTACTTAGAAAGAAGGAATTTTTTGTGTGTGTATGTTGTACAGCCTTATAAACATATGTAGTACTGGCATAGCTACGAAAGGAACACCTTTCACAATGAGAAGGCACATATAGCAAGCAAACAACAGTATAAATTAACTCCATACACACAGTTCCAAAGTTGGACTGCATAGAGGAGGCAGAAGATGCAGATAAAAGATTAACGAGTAAACTGGTAAAGAAAGGGAACCCACTAGACACAGAGGTTCATATGCAGTTCTCTGTTATAAAACTTTCCAAATAAATTCATTAAAGTGGTGTCATTTTGAAACAGGTATTTAGACATTGACTGGTTTATAACAAGTAAGTAAAGTAGATAGTAATTATTTATTATGGAACAAACACAAGAAAGAAAGAGTGTATGCATTGCACTTCATAAAAAATTAGGAGCAGCATGGCTTCAGATACTTGGGCTCTAAAACTATGACTATGAACCATGAGAATAAGACCTGAAAAAACCCAAAAGACAACCAACCAAACAAAAAGCCCAAAGCTTAAAATAAAACCATTAATGTTTATTATCTCATTTGTCTGCCCTTCTCTGCATCTATGTCTCAGAGGGAGCATATTCAGCAAGTATTAATATTTTTATGACAGCAATTTATTGGAAGTGATATTTATCTGTCTTTCTTAAAACCTCTATAATTGTAAAAAATATAGTGGGTTTGTTTGGTTTTACCCAACACTAAGCTTTATGGTTTAGAACTGGAGAGCTGGAATTCCAGTAAATTTCACAGAAATTATGATGTAATCAGAAGTACTTAGGTTTTGGGGTAATGTCTGGCTTTATTGGCTTTCTGAACTGTGATTTAGATGACAAACTAAAGAGTACACAGACAAAGACAAATATCAGACTTCAAGTGTGCCATAAAATAATTTTCCTAACAGAACTGACAAAGCTGTCTGCTGAAAGTATTTTGAGCACTGGACAAATGAAGATGACAGGGGAAGGATAGAACATTTGAACCCATGGGCCTATTACTTAGAAAAATTGCAGCAGTTCCTGTAAAAGAAATGCATTAATGGTACTCAGGAAACAAAAATGACATAATGTATTACAGCAATTTCTAGTTCCTCTTTGTGAAACACTGTCTCAGAAAGAAATCCACAAATTCTGGGACAAAGATTGTGACTTTTAAGAAAACTTTTTAAGGAATTTCTCAGTATGAATATGGGTTTTTGGCCTGACTTTTGATTTTGTACTGTCATTGAAATTTACACCAGTTTGCTCCAAACATAAATTGCAGAAAACAACTTTACCTTAGAGTCATTAGGTTTCATATAAATATTTAGACTTATAGCTAACATAGATTTCAGAAACTATTTAGACTCTTAGTTGCTGACTATACATCCCACTTTCCACTGATAACTCTCAGTGAGAGATCAGAAGCCTAGATATTTCCCCCCAGTTTCACTTCTCCCCAGGTTCTTTGCTTTCAGTCAAAATATTTAGTCCAGTCTGTACACTCAATTATCATAGCACACAAATCTCTCTAGAAGCACTCAAAATTAGGCAAAGAATTTGCCTCTCTCTCTCTCTCATGGATCTTATGGTATCCTACACAAAGCAAGGATGTAACTGTTTATATAATCACAGGGAACAAAATAATTTAAAAGCACCGTCCACATAAAAAATATTGCTGAGTTTTATCAATAGGTGTTTGATAGACCTTTAAAACACTAAAGAACTACTTTTCTCAGTAACATCTTTTTAAAGACATTTTTACTTAACAGCAATTGATAATGTTTCTTTTTTACATTCCTCAGAAAAAAATAATAAAATATTTCACGTTTTTGCAAAATACTGTTTTTTTCCTTCTAAATTGTACCATTAATCACTGTGCACCTTCACACCAAATAAGCAACCTCAAAAAGTAGTACAGTAAAAGTCCAGTTTAAATATCAAGATCATGTTGATTTAAATCCAGCATTTGCTAAATGTATTAACTTCTTAAAGTTACTTTGCTAAAACAAGATTGACTTTTGTTCCTAATAGGAAAGCCTACCTACTTTGAAAAGGAGATTCATTGAGTTAATAAATTACCTGCATAGTGCTCTGACTTACAAACACCTGCATCTCTAATGTATCAGTCAATGCTTTATCCAGAGTTGGCAAACAGCACTTCAGAATTTAACTAAAGCAGAACATAACTGTTGATATAAACATGCAAGATTATTTTTGCCTATCAAATAATAAAGTTTGCTTAGCTTTTTAATGGCTTTCTCCCTTACAGAATTTAAAGAAGTTTTTAGTCTCAGAATCACAGAATCACAGAATGTTAGGAGTTGGAAGGGACATTGAAAGATCATCTAGTCCAACCTCCATGCCAGAGCAGGACCACCTAGAGCAGGTCACACAGGAATGCATCCAGTCGGGTTTTGAATATCACCAGAGAAGGAGACTCCACAACCTCTCTGGGCAGCCTGTTCCA